>CM053268.1:22859735-23324826 GCA_028583415.1 Protea cynaroides
ATAGTTTCTTATCTGTCCATTTGGACCTTCGTCGTCATACTTGTATACAGACTTAAAGGATTTGGGCCCAAACGTGGTTATAACCGATTCAGCATCTGAGCATAGCTTGTTGAAATTTGTTTTTTATCTGAATGATACCGAGAGGAGAAAGCATTCTTTGACGTTTTTTTTTCTAAAGATTAGTGTAGGGTTGCATCTCCTTAAGGTTATTTCTATTGATGACTCAAAAGTCGCCTGCCTATCAATATGTGCAGACTTGAACTTAGACATTGGGGCAAAATCACCCATTTATCCAAACATCATGAGTCTAGTTGAGCCCCCTGTTTGAAACTCTAGCTGAGTTTATTTGAATGTAAGAGAAAGATGACTCATACAAATTTGAGTCATTGTCATCATTTGCCCCTCATTAAAAAGACCTGATTGTCCTTTGATCAAAGTGAAACCCATATAAATTTGGTAGGAATGCAGAACATATCAAAATTGCCTTTTAAAGAAAAGAAACATGTTTCTCTCGGTTCAGATTAAGTCGAGTCAAGGAAAGTCGATCAAATCATGATCTCTAGTTCCTCTTGGATTCTGAGCAATGTTAGTGGACAAAGTGCAGATGCTGAGCCCCATTGTGGCTACCTCAATATTTATGGAAAGTTCAACCCATTTTGGGAATGAAGAAAGATGAAGAAAGGAATTGAAAAGAAGAAGAAAAAGAAAAAGAGAAATGAAAAAAAAAAAGAAAAGGAAAGAAGGGTGAAAGTACAGAGAAGAAAGAAGACTGAATGAAAGCAGAATAAGAATGGAAAAGTGAACAAGATACAAGCAAAGAAAAGAATGAAAGATCAGCAAAAGAAAAATGAAAGCACAAAGAGAACATGATGATAAAAAAAACACAAAAATAAAAAAAATAAAAAAAAAGAGAAAGAGAAAGAATGAAAGATCATGGGAAGAGAGAGAAAGCTCCAGCCCGAACTACGCGGAACCTGATTCTGGAGGGACGAAAATCCCAAAGGATACGTAGGCAATTTGGGACACCCCAAATTCGGTCCAAAGGATACACATCCAGAGGCTATTCATCCAAAGGATACACACCCAAAGGATACACATCCAAAGGATACACATCCAGATTACAAATCCAGAGCACAAAATACAGTTACAGTTACATCATGAGCGGTCTTGAGCCAAAGTCATAGACCCGATGAGATCACTACTCAAGAAGCTTGACAGTTACAGTTACACCATGAGCGGTCTTGAGCCAAAGTCACAGACCTGATAAGGTCGCTACTCAAGGAGCTTGACATCTACATTTTTTTGTTGTACAGTGTCAAAAAAAAAAAAAAAATTTCAAGGGAGCAATGTTAGAATCCAGATCAAGTGCAGAATAATACAAAAATGGGCCACTTTTGTCTTCGGCCTCAATTGCCCACAATCTCGGCCGAAGAGAGGCATCTGTAAGCACCCCATTTTTGCCATCCCAGCTAAACAAAATCCTGTTGGCGTGTGGACAACAAAAGGAGAAAGATGATCGAAAGTTTGGATTTTTGACTGTGAATTTGAGAAAGTTTTCAATGGGTCTCTGTGAATTCGAAGAAGTTTTCAATGGGTCAACAACAAGGTCATGGGTTATAATTCTGCATGGATGCATAGGTCATAGAATTATCTTCGAAATGAGACCAGAATTGCTCAATTCTAATATCAAATGAAGAAGATATGACAATTTTAGTCGGATGATACATATAAGGGAGGTTTATGAAATTATTATAAATAATCCCAGGGGCCTTCATGCAAATTATCATAAGTCGGATTGTTTGAATTTCAAATCATCATATCTTCATCATCCGACATCGGATTCAGATGATTCCAAGGCCATTATTCTTCATTCATGATGTTCTACAAAGTGGACGTAAAAAATCCCGAGTAGAAGTCACCAGTGGGTCCCATGCAAGCTTTCATGCAAAATTATTGTTTGAACTTCAAAGCTTTATATATTTTTCGTTCTACGTCGGATTCAGACGATTCCAAGGCCATTATTCTTCATTTGTGATGTCCTACAAAGTGGACGTGGAAAATCTTGGGTAAAAGTCTCTGGAGGGTCCCATGCAAAATTACATATGAAAATGGTCATTTAATATTCAAAAATTCATATTTTGATCATCCCATATCCAAATCAGGTGATTCCAATCTCATTATATTCCATTTTTTGTGCTCTACAAAGTGGATGTAAAATATTTTCGGTAGAAGCCTCCGAAGGATCTCATGCAGAATGGTCAGCCAAATTATCGATAATTGATCCGCTTAAACTTTAAAAATTCATAAGTTAACCATTTTACTTCCAAATGAGGTGATTCAAGTTCCTATATTCCTCATTTTTAATGTTCTACAAAATGAATGCAAAAAATTTGGAATAGAGGCTATCAAAAAATTCCATGCGGGATGATAGTGGAAATGGCCCATGAAATGACAAGGAGAGAAAACCCAGTTAATTCCAATCAATCCGAGCCAAGTCTCAACCCATTTCGAATCAGTTCATCTATATGCATAATATTTATATATTATATATATTGTATACTATATATATATATATATATATATATATATATATATATATATATATATATATATATGTATGTAAGTTATTAAATATATGTGTATATATGTATATAATATATATTATTATATGTAAATGATAATCCAAAAGATTTGAGAAGAAAAAGGAAAGAGGGGAGAGAGGAAACGTGAAAGAGAAGGGGGATTTAGGGTTTTGAGATAATCCAAAAGATTTTGAGAAGAAAAAGGTAAGAGGGGAGAGAGGAAACGTGAAAGAGAAGGGGGATTTAGGGTTTTGAGATAATCCAAAAGATTTTGAGAAGAAAAAGGAAAGAGGGGAGAGAGGAAACGTGAAAAGGGAGTTTTTTTAGGGTTTCTAGATGATTTCCAAAAAAGAAAAAAAAAGGGGGAGAGAGAGGACGTGAAAAGGGAGTTTTTTAGGGTTTCTAGATGGATTTTCAAAAGAGAAAAAAGGAGGAGAGAGAGGACGTGAAAAGGGAGTTTTTTTAGGGTTTCTAGATGGATTTCCAAAAGAGAAAATAGGGGAGAGAGAGAGGACGTGAAAGGGAGAAGATTTAGGGTTTTTAGATTTTTTCCAAAAGAGAAAAAGGGGGGAGATAAAAGAGACGTGAGAGAGAGAAGGAGGGGAGGTTGAGAGGATTTTTCCAAGAGAGAAAAAAAGGGGGAAAGAGAAAAAAACGTGAAAAGCTTTTGGGGCTAGGTTTTGGGAGAAAAGTAAGGGAAGAAGAGAGAAAAAATAGGGGAAAGAGAAAAAACGTGAAGAGGGGGAGAGGCTCACGTTTTTCTTTGGGAGAAAAAGAAGGGAAGAAGAGAGAGAAAAGAGGAAGAAAAAAACAAAAAAAAGAGAAGAAAAAAAACGTGAAAAGGGAGTTTGACAGAGTTTGGGCTCTCGGTTTTGGGAGAAAAAAGGGAGAAAGAAGAAAAAGAAGGGAGGAGCAAGTAGAACCTACGAGCATCTAGGTAAGCTGCCTCTACTTTTATTTTTCTTCTATTGTTTTGCTTAACTACAAATCTCCATCTCATAAACCACTCTACCTCACCATTAACCAATTTTCATTACCAATCTAGCCTACACTTGGCTTTCAATCCCTATACAACCCGCACTCTAATCGATTTCATCTCATACTTCAATCATCAGCCTTGTGCTACCAGCTACCCGTAACCCCACTCACTTCCATCTCCTACTGAACCAACCAACACCTCACACCACTTACCTGAATCTAGCCATGTTACAATACCCGAACCTGTCCATCAAGCCCTAGACCAGTTCCCCTCATCCAACCATTGGATCAACATTCCTCACCTTACCCTTGATCTTTCCATTAAATATGGGCCATTGATTGAATCTATGATCATGATATGCTTGAATAAAAATCTGAATTTTGATTCTATATTGTGTTGATATGATGCCCATTCAAAATCTGATCCATTGAATGTGAAATTTGTTTTGATCATGTGACGAAAATTTGTCCATTGATATTGAATTAATATTTGAATGAATGAATTTGACTAATTGATGTGAATTTAATCTGAATCGTTGATCTTTAAGATCCAATCATGTGAATGGATGATTAATTAATCTGAACCATTGATTTTAATCTGATGATGATTTAATGATGAATTAATTTGAGCCATTAAAGTCTGATTAACTGATGATATATGATCTGAACTGTTGATTTAAGATCTTGAATTACTTTCAATCGTCGATCAAATGTGATTTCGGTCACATTGTGGATAATCAATGCATTGAATCTAGACCATAGATCTGAAAATATGTTTTGATTGATTGACTCACATGCTTTGGTTGTCTATCACACGCCATATTTTGATGCTATATTGTTCACATGCTATATTTGGATGCTTATATGCACACACTGCCACAGTTGGAATAATCATACTGCCATGATTGAAATGATCATACTCACATTAAATGCTTATTGCCATATTTTGAATGATTACTGTCATGTTTGGATGCACACTTACCATGTTTGTATTGATTCACATGCTCACTTTCCATTTTTGACTGATTTGTTGCTAAATTTGAATATATTTCCAACACTGCTATATTTGGAATACTAACATTGATATAGTTGGAATATTTTCATTTGTCATATTTGTCTTGGAAAGTGAAAAAATAAAAAAATAGCAATTAGGGCAAGATACACTCTGAAATAGAAAGAATTGAACAATTAGGGTAGGAAACCCTAAGATGGAAAGAAAACAATAATTAGGGAAAGTGAAACCATAAAAATAAAAAATAGCAATTAGGGCAAAATAAACCCTAGAATAAAGAGAATAATTAGGGTATGAAACCCTAAAAAATGAAAATCACAATGAAAAGGGATAGGAAACCCTAGAAACCTAAAAATGAAAACAATAAAAATGGTAGGAATTTAGGTCTCATCCCTAGATCCTATTGACAAAAATAGAAAGAATTTGGTACACATCCAAAATAAAAATGGTAGGAATTTAGGTCTCACCCCTAGATCCTATTAACAAAAATTGAAGGAATTTGGTACACATTCCAAATCTGACTCTCACAATTTTTGAACTACATCGTACCTGATTTCTAGGGCAAACCCTAGAATACGTAGGCAATTTGGGAATCCCAAATACGGTACAAAGCCACCCATCAACCATACATCCAACATAAACTTCAACTTGAACAACAAAGAATCTAATTGAAGCATTAATCACACAAACCATTTCGAACTACGTTTTTGGACTTGATTCCAGGATTGGAATACGTAGGCAGTTTGAGATGTCTTACACATCTCAGATTCAGTCCAAGACCGAACCATCTTTGGTCCGGTTCACTGTATAATATTGTACATTACATTTGCTTGTTTATTTGTTTTAAAACATGATTGGCTGAACCCTAGGTTAGAATAACTTAGCAACTTGGTTTAGGACATCCCCCATTGAACCCTAGTCATCCAGTTGACCAAGCATAGTCAAAATTAGAATTTAAGGAAAGTTAAGGAGGCCGATATTGATCGGGCAGTTTGGGTGCCTAACACCTTCCCATAACCGTACCTTGAATACTTACCCAATCTCTTGCAGACCAAAGAACCGATACATTGGGTCACGAGTCAATAGAAGTCTTACCTTAGGGTGAGGCTACATTTTTAGAGGTCCTAGACCTTAATCTAGGTGGCGACTCCAACAGAACAAATCGATCTTCATCGATACAGGATACACCATTTCCATCCCGAGGATGATCACATCGATTTCCCATTGTCCTCACACATCCCTAAGCTCTCCCATCATTAGGTCAGACATACGCTGAGCCTCTCATATCTCGTGTAATATTCTCATCTTGTCATCAGATGGAGAATACGAAGGACCAACTGCATGCAAAGGACCAGCTGAAGAAGACGGACCTCCAGTAGCATGAGTAGGTGATGAAGGAGATATGGCATCTACATCCATGTATAGCCGATCATCATCATCCCCCTGAACCCTTGCTCCAGCGGCTGCTGCTGCTGCTGCCTCAGCGTCAGCCATCTCTACTCAAGTGCGAGGGCGCACCATCGCGTTCCTCTCCTCATCGCTGACCTGGGCATCTCGCATGCCCATCTTGCAAATAGCCTCCCAATCCAGAGGCGATGAGAAGGATTTCTCCTGAATCTTCTCATCCAATAAATCAACCCCTAGGCGGGTAAGCAAGGTAGTGATCATGCGTCCATAAGGAAGGTTGCCAGTGTGACTGGGCAACGTGACACTGATCATCGTACGCATGATGATGTAGGGAAGGCAGACGGGCTGCCTAGTACATATGCAGTATAATAGATACTGGGTCAACTGGGAGACCCTCTCGTAATGACCACTCTGCGGTATCAGGTTATGCTGAATGATCTTGTAGTATACCTGTGGATCTGAGCGCAGACAACTCGCTTTCATCTGCCAGCGATCAGGTCTGATGAGCTGGCTATCAATCTCAGCCCTCATCTGTAGAGAAAAGAACTGGGGCTCTCCAGGATCATAAAATACCAAGGGGCCAGCATAGAAAATACCCAACAAGTCGGCCAGCTGCCGATAATCAAATGAAACATCAACCCCCTTGAGGTAGCTGGTGATCCGAAGCTCACCACCCCTCTCAACATCATTGTAATCTCCCACCACCTGGAGATTATAGTAGAACTGGCGTACCAAGTCAGGATGGGTACACGCATCATAGGTGATGACAGGGAGCCAGTCCATATCACCAAAGGCCCCTTCCACATTGAACAAGGCTAAGCTAGCCAAGTCCACTTTGCGGCTGCCCTCTACCTTCTTGCGAGCGTAGTGGGCATACTGTGCCTCGGCTTCATTGGAACGGAAGCGAAGATGGTCGCGAACTCTGGGTACCTTGGTACGAGCCATAGTATCTACAAATAAGAAAGAAAAACAAATAATGGATTAGTAGAGAGTAAAAACCTAAAATTTCGACATAATAACAACGTAAATTGGTCAAAAGCCTCACTTTTCACCCATATGCGTGGGCAGGAGGACTTACATAGATCCTAGACTATCCTGTGAGACTCATACATTCAGAAATTTCAACTAATTAGATTGAATTGCAAGAAATTTCAAGAAATTTAAAATCTCGACAAAATTAGGGCAAAAAGTGTAAATTTTGAGTTTCTCGATAACCAACCGATGAAACTCGAATATTTTTGAGGGCTTTCATTCCTCGAGTCACCAACAACAAAAGCCCCCAATAAAAATCAAATTTTTACGATTGGAAGAATTTTAATTTGAAAAATACGAGATAAATGAGCAAAAACCTAGGTAAAGAAACCTAAAAACATAAAAAGGTAGAAGACATACCTGTAACGGAGGTGTAGACGACGAAACAAGGAGTGCAAACCACCAATGGATCGGAGTTGTCACTGTAGCAACTCAGAGGGACGAGTTGAGTTGAAGCGGAGAAGAAAGAATGAGAAACGGACTTTGAATCGGAACTTAAAAATCAGATTTTTAGTCCGGGGGTCGAAAAATTCGATTAAAACAATCGACCCCCGCATCGACCCTCGGCTCTTGGGAATCTGACAGAGAACCAGGGGTCGCACCCTGGGTCGGACATCCTCTGACCCCCCCATCGACCCCCGGCTCTCTGGAAGAATGGGTGATTTTCCAGGGTCGCAGACTGAGGGTCGGACACCCATCGACCCCCACCATCGACCCTGCAGTGAAAATACAACATTTTCGACATAATGATCCAAAAAATTTGAAATTTTCATTTGTTAGTGGTATTAAAATATGAGAATGAAGTATTTAATGATTGTCTCTCGTGTTCAATGATTTCAGGCAATCCCACTATCAGATTAATTAATGGCGGGACGCAGAGTAACCAGACAGAGTCGTAACTCTATTCCACCACCACCACCTGTGGGGGAAGATAACCAGACACAATCGGGAACACAAGGGAATATGAACACAGCATCGTCCGTCATAAATGGGCAGACAAATCCTACCAATCTGCCAGCTCCACCTACAGACTTGGCCATAGTCGTAATGAACTTGGCCCAATAGCTGCAACAGATGCAACAGGCACAAGCTACTATCCAAGCTGCCATAGGCATAACTCTTCCAGCTGCACAAACACCTCCAATGCCAGCTGGACAGGCAAGCACAGCACCAGGGGGGAGTAACACAGTACCCCACGCACCTCAGACTCCTATCATGCAGGCTCAAGTACCGAATCCTGAGATAGCTCAAGGTGGATATTAATACCAACCACCTATGTATGGAGCGTATGTCCTGCAGCAACTAGACCACTCCAGACTGGTGGAGCATTTTCTGAAACTAAAGCCCAGAGAATTCAATGGCAAGCCAGCAGATCCTTTATGGTCGGCACACTGGGTTGACGAAATGGAAAGAAACTTTATGATGATGACACTAAATGAAGAAGAAAAAGTGTTATGTGCCACCTTTATGCTGAAAGAAGATGCACACCATTGGTGGAGGTCTACCAGGATGCATTTACTTACAAAGCACGCCCAACTGACTAGGGATATTAATAAAGAGGCGTTCTTTGAGAAGTACTTTCCGAGAAGTTTCAGAGATTCTATGGAAAGAGAGTTCCTGAGTTTATATCGGGGCAGATGACCGTGGATGCGTATCAATAGCGTTATGAAGAGCTGTTCTTCTTTGCACCCACTAGTATGCAAGAGGAAAACACAAAGACTTGAAGGTTCACCATAGGACTTAGGGGAAGCATCCGCGAGCAAGTTCTGGGACATGAAAAGAAAATTTATAATGAAGCGGCACAAATTGCTCGAGTTATAGAATCGAGCCAGAAGGAGAGTTATTTCATGCAAAACAGAGGTATCAAAAGGCCAGCTGGAAATTCTTATAATGGAGGGAATAACAAGACATTCAAACCCTTCTGTGCTCAAGGCTTTACCACTGCAACCAAGACTACTCCCATAGCTCAACAAAGAACGAAGCCAATCGAAGGGATAAAATGTTTTAACTGCAACCAAGTGGGACATATAGCAAGGGAATGTCCTAAGCCCAAGAAACAGCTACATCAAGGACGAGTTTACGTGGTTACATCTGTGGATGCTGCCGCATCGCCTGATGTGGTCACAGGTATGACTTACATTTTAGTTAGTTGTATTACATTGTATGAGTATGTAGACTAAACCAAGACAAATCACAGGTATCGTACCGATTAAAGGCATTCCCGCCAGAGTACTCTTTGATTCAGGAGCTACTCATTCTTTTATATCTGTGACGTTTGGAAAGAAGTTAAATCTACCCCTTAAATCCTTAGACTACAAACTACTTGTACGATCACCTATGGGATTAGAAGTGGAGTTAGAAAAAGGTTATGGACCATGTCCAGTTCTTATTGGTGAAAAGACCTTGGATGCGACCTTGATCCAACTTGAGATGGCAGACTTTGATGTCATCTTGGGAATGGACTGGTTAGTTCGGCATTCTACAAACTTATTGTGTGCCGAAAAGAAGCTGACATTTAAAGACAAGGAAGGAGCAGAGTTCAGTTTTTCGGGAACCAAATTTCCCCGTAAACGAAAGCTCATACTCTCAGCGCTAAAGGCTAAGAAGTGCCTTGAGAAAGGAGCAGTCGGATATTTAGTATCTGTGGTTGACCTTACCAAAGAAGCACCACGAATGGAAGATATTGATGTCGTGCGTGATTTTTCAGACGTATTTCCTGAAGAATTACCAGGATTACCACCCGACCGAGCCACTGAGTTTGTTATAGATCTTATACCTGGAGCTGCACCAGTATCGAAAGTACCTTATCGAATGGCTCCCACCGAACTGAAGGAATTGCAAGTACAACTACAAGAACTGCTGGACAAGGGTTACATTCGCCTTAGTATATCACCATGGGGAGCGCCAGTATTATTCATGAAAAGAAGGATGGTAGCGTTCGCTTGTGTATAGACTACCGAGAACTGAATAAACTGACAATCAAGAATCGGTATCCATTGCCTCGGATCGATGACCTGTTCGATTAGTTGCAAGGTGCCAAAGTGTTCTCAAAGATTGATCTTCGGTCAGGGTACCATTAGCTGAAGATTAAGGATGATGATATCCCCAAGACAGCATTCAGGACCAGATATGGACATTATGAATTTTTGGTCATGTCTTTTAGATTGACAAACGCACCAACAACCTTTATGGAACTTATGAATCGGGTTTTCCATGACATGTTGGATACGTCGGTTATTGTATTCATTGATGATATATTAGTCTACTCCAAGGACGAGAAAACGCATGTTAAGAATCTAAATGTCGCTCTGCAACGACTACGGAAGGAAAAGCTCTACGCCAAATTTACAAAGTGTGAGTTTTGGCTAAAGGAAGTCGCATTTCTAGGCCATGTAGTATCCGCTAAAGGAATTAAAGTGGATCCCAGCAAGATCGAGGCTATTGTAAAGTGGGAAGCACCGAAGAGCGTTACAGAAATTAGAAGTTTCTTAGGTCTAGCTGGGTATTATCGACGATTTGTGGAAGACTATTCCCGAATTACCATACCTCTTACCAGTTTGACTAAGAAGGGCGAGAAGTATGTTTGGACGGATAAATGTGAGAAGAGTTGTCAAACCTTGAAGGCTAGATTGATATCAGCTCCAATCTTGACCATCTCGATTCCAGGACAACCATTTATCTTGTATACCGATGTGTCAGGATTAGGATGTGTGCTTATGCAAGTAGAACAAGTAATTGCTTATGCCTCAAGACAACTGAAGACACATGAGAAGAACTATCCTACACATGATTTGGAACTAGCGGCAGTAGTACATGCTGTCAAAATAAGGAGACATTATCTGTACGGTGAAAAATTTTAGATTAAATCAGACCATAAAAGTCTTACTTATCTATTTAATCAGAAGGAGCTGAATATGAGACAAAGAAGATGGCTAGAACTATTGAAAGATTATGATTGTGATATCCAGTATCATCCAGGGAAAGCTAATGTAGTAGCCGATGCGTTGAGTAGAAAGGCAATGATAAAATCTCAGGGAGAGGTTAGCACAACTGCCACAATGTGTACTACCAGAAAGGTATTCAAGCACGATAATGAGCAGTTTGTGATAGAGGCACCAGATGGATCAGCCAACCAAAGATTTATTCATCGGTTTTCAAATATGTTCGCCGCATTGAAGATTATATCGGATATAGTCGATGAAGTGAAGACAACTATCAAATCAGACCCTTACCTAAGAATGGTACAAGAGGACATCGAAAAAGGTAGAACTAACCCTGAGTTCACCTTGGATGAAGGAAAAGTACTGAAGTAGAGAGGAAGAATATGTGTACCCGAAACAGAATGCTTGGACATCAGACACCGAGTGATGAAAAAAGCCCACCACCATCTATTCGATACATCCTGGAATTACAAAAATGTATCATGATCTAAAGAAATTATATTGGTGGAGAGGAATAAAAGCAGATGTAGCTAAGTTCGTGTCTCAATGCCTAAATTGTCAGAAAGTAAAGGCTGAACGACAAAGACCGGCCGGACTGTTACAGCCGTTACCGGAACCAGCATGGAAATGGGACTGCATCACTATGGACTTCATCACGGGATTACCATTGACTCCTCGAGTAGTTGACGCAGTTTGGGTGATTGCAGATCGCCTGACTAAAACAGCTTGTTTTATACCTATACGACCTCAGTATACACTGGAGAGGTTAGCTAAGCTGTATGTGGATAACATTGTGCGATTACATAATGTACCTGAAAGCATTGTGTTCGATAGAGATCCACGATTTACTTCAAAGTTTTGGGAAGGATTGCAAAAGGCTATGGATACAACACTGAAGTTTAGTACTGCATTCCATCCACAGACAGATGGACAGTCAGAGCGTACAATTCATATTCTAGAAGATATGCTTCGAGCATGTGTAATTGATTTTAAAGGATCATGGGATGAAAAGTTACTACTAATTGAGTTCGCTTATAATAATAGCTATCAAGCTACTATACAGATGTCACCCTATGAAGCACTGTACGGCAGAAAGTGTCGAACGCCCTTGTTTTGGAATGAAGTTGGGGAACATAGTATTGTTGGACCAGAATTTATTGAAGAGACTTGTCGAGTGGTCGATATTATCAAGGAAAGAGTGAAAACAACTCAGAATCGTCAGAAGCAATATGCCGATACCCGACGTCGAGATCTTGAGTTCGTCGTGGGTGACAAAGTATTCTTAAAAGTATCGCCTATGCGAGGATTGAAACGGTTCGGACAGAAAGGGAAACTAAGTCCAAGGTATGTTGGGCCATATGAAATTTTAGCTAAGCGTGGGAAAGTGGCTTACCAGTTGGCACTAGCACCATCTATGTCAAGTGTGCATGACGTATTTCACATTTCCTTATTGAAGAAGTATGTCAAGGATCCAATACACGTTTTGACAATAGATTTACCTGATTTGACTGATGATTTGACATTTGAGGTAACACCAACTGAAATCACCAGTCGAAAGGTTCAACGACTACGCAATCGTGATATCTATTATGTTAAGGTCATCTGGAGAAGTAGAGATATGGAAGAAATCACATGGGAAGAAGAGAATGCTATGCGAAAGCAATACCCTCATTTATTTGACTCGGAAGGTATGTACAATTTTGAGGACGAAATTTTTATAAGTAGGGGGGAGTTGTAATACCCGTATCAAACTAACCCGGTCTTATCACCTTGAACCAGGTCTACCCATCATGGTCGAGCCAAATGTATCAAGTACATGAGGGAGATCGTGATCCCAGGTATTAAACTGACCCAAAAATACTAAAAATAGTGGGAGGGTCGCACACCCAGCTAGGCAGGGTCGGACCCCCCAAGATAGAAAGTCAGACCCTGAGTTTTTAACCAGGGTCGAACATTTTTGAACCAGGGGTCGACGGGATCTCCGACCCCCTCATCGATCCCCAGTCTGCTGACAGAAATCGTGATTTAGAAACTTTCCAAATTTCAATGGGATTCTTTCCTAATCTCAATGGGACTTATTTTTGGAGTTTCTACTCTATAAATAGGACGTCCCTAAGCCTCTTTCACTCCTTTTTAAACCCTAATTGGATTGAGAGAAAGAGAAGAGAAGGAGAAGAGAAAGAGAAGAGAAGGAAAGAGGAGAAGAAGATCAAAGAGAAGGCTTCAGAGAGACAAACCTAATTCTCAGGTAAGGGTACTATCTCCATGTAATTCTATAGACCTTAGAATGGATAGTGAAGAGGGAATGTTCTAGGAGAAATCCAAATCATCAATCCATGGTTAGGTTTTCATGGAAAACCATGGGGGAAATCATAAAAACTATATAGGTGAATGAACTACGGTTCTAGACCATAGAACATGTATGGAATGGATTGTAGAAGCAAGCCATAGGACCCCAAACACGAAGGAATGGACTGAAGGATGAAAATTTGACGAAACCCACAGGGAGTCGCACGGGGGGTCGATGGCCAATCGACCCTACCAGACCCTGACAATCGACCCCCAGTGTTCGAGAAGTCCAAAATCTGGGTGGTAGCACCCAGAGTTGATGGAACATCCGACCCTGGTATCAACCCCCAGTTAACAGCATGCTTTTAAATTCTGAATTAATTCTAATTAAATTCTATCTAGATTAGGTCTTCTAGTGTTATAATATCGATATATAGTTGATTCTTAAAGCTTGAAAGAGGACTTACGATCAAGCAAAGGTGAGGGAATAAGACCTAAACTAATTGGTTAATAATAAACTATTTTACTCTTGAGTCCAATGCCATGATTAATCTTATGCGTGTATGATTGTTATGTGCATTCAACATGTCATCCAATATTTCTATTATTATTGTTCATGCATATTTAATTGTTATTTATAACATGATGATGATGATGATGATAGGAATAGGCATGTGGATGTATGTGTGTGGTTGGTGTGCTTGATGCGAGCGAGTATCAGGGGGAGGTGTCATAGGCGGGGCCTCCAGCACTCTAGCTCTATCTCTAACTCAAGTCTTGTCCACTGACATCGTCGTATCGCCATTACCTTAGCAGAACTATTACATCGTAGGGTATGAGGGGAAGTGGTCTCAGACCGTGTAGTTTCTGACTCTGTCGGGGGGCTTTAGCCCTATCTCTATGGATGTATTGAGGGATGCTGGGGTGAGGACTTGGATACACTGATTGACATTAGGATTGGTTAGTTGTGAGCCCAGTTTGTGAGCCCTCGCCAGCAGGGGCTTACGTGTTGGTATGGGCAACGGGTACAACAATAAACGTGACCTTTGCGTGTACATTGTCCATGGTGGGTGTATGTGGGTCGACAATAAACGTTACCTTTAGGCGACTTCACACACTCGTGTATAGAGGTGCGGCGTCAATAAACGTGACCTTTGGCCACCTATCCTTTCTATAGCACATTGCAAACTTATTTACCAGATCAAAGATATGAATTAAATGCATGCATATGGTTATTGCATTGTTTTGTTTGCTCACTGAGACATGATGTATGCCCACCCTCTCGACGTCGAATATTTTTAGTTGATGATGCAGGTACTACAGTTGAAGATTATATGAATACTCCAGTGTATGCGCGTGTTGCTGCAATGGAAGCTGAAGACTTGGAGGATACGCATGACCCCTCATGCGAGTGCAACTCATGCGTATTCTATTAGAATTTTATTTGAATTTATAAAAGGATGTAATTGATATTTTATTTATTTATGTCTCAGTTGATACAACAATAACTTGATATTTTAATTATGATTATTACATTTAGAGTTCTCAGTTCATTTACTATAAGACTTCCGCTATTGTGTATTTATTCTGATTATGGTTGTGGATGTGCATGATTTTATTTTTAATGGATACTGCCTATTAGAGATCTTGGTTGAACCGTTGGTTTATTAGCGGTTCATCACACTGTTCTGAATGGTGCAGAATTGGGGTGTGACAATTGGGCCATGTAGACGTCTTCAGTTAGATGCCAATGTAGAAATACATTTTGGATGTCAATTTGATAACTGGCGAACCGTAGGTAGTTGCAAGTACCAAAATTGTCTGCACAACTATTGGTTTGACCACCGGACCGAAGGTGTCACCGTAGTCAGTACCGATTTTTGGCAAAAACCCTTGGCCACAAGGCGAGCCGTATAACTATCAATGGAGCCAACGGGCATTTCTTTTGAGTCAGAAGACCCACTTGCATTTGACCAAATTTTGAGTACTATGTCATGGGACCAAGGTCCAGGTACCATTAGTGATGAGGGCATGAAATTCCTCATTCGTGGTAGCACGCTAGCGTGCACCTTGCATTGCTTGAGTATAACAGGTCAGTTCAGAAGACTGTTGATCAGCCAAGAGAGCATGTAGAGAGGAGCGGAAAGGAGGCCACGGGATAGTGCCATCATGACGAACCTTATGCGTGGATATGCCTCGATAAGCTTGAGTGCAATTGGGGTTGGTCACTGGTATATGGGTCTGTGGGCACGGGGAGGGAGGGGGTGGGGTAGTGGCATTGGTGGGAGTGCAATATCATTAGAGGGGGGTACAACTGTATCAGGGTTTGGGAGTACATGATCAGGGGGGACACTTGTGTCTTGGGGTGGTGTTACATTAATAGGGGATGGGGATTAGGGAGTGGGGGGTGGGGGCATTGGCATGTACATAAGATCGGGGGAGGCCGAAGAAGGGTGCTGGCAGTCGAACGCGGCTTTGTGCATGGCGCAAATGGGCAAGGAATGCACCCTTTCTTTATAGCACTGCTGGCCTGTAGCAAAGAACTGCAGGCCTTTTCTTCACTATTAGAGCTACCGGCTGACGTCTTTATCAAACACCACATCGCGGGCCACTAAGACACTACCAGATGATCTGTTGAGGCATTTATAGCCTCAATGAGATGGACTATAGCTGATGAATACACATTGAGCCGATCTGTACTCCAATTTTGATGATGTCTAGGGTCGAAAATAGGGATAGCATGCACAACCAAGGGTGCAAAGTATTTTGAAGGTGGCCAACCAAAAAGCATCTCAAATGGTGATTTATTTTTAAAAGTTACAGAGGGTAGCCGGTTTATCAAAAAATAGGCTAATTCAAAAACTATACCCCAGTATCGCATGGGCAAGGAGCCATGGGCCATGATTGAGAGGTCAGTGTCCACGATATGCCTGTGTTTACTATCCGTGGAGCCATTATACTCGTAGAGATAAGGATAGGAAACCTTGTGAGTGATACCCCAATGTGCTAGTTCAGTAGAGATGGAGCGAAACTCACCACCCCAGTCAGACTGAAGGGCTTTTATTTTTCTATCCAGTAACCATTCAACATGGGTTTTAAATAATTTAAATGTGGGAAGAGTAGCATCTTTTGTGGTTAGTAAAAATAGCCAAGTGAACTTACTGTAGTCATCAATGAAAGATAGATAATAGCGTTTGCCACAAGAAGACAAAACAAGAGCAGGTCGCCACAAATCTGAATGAATTAAATTTAAGGGGAAGACGTAGAAAAAATGGGTTACGAAGGGAAACAATGGCTCTTCCCTTATTGACAGGAGCCACAAACAGCTTGCATAGCTTTATTTTTAACTGGGAAGCGATGGTGCTTGATGATGTGACGGGCGAGACGAGCAGAAGGTTGACCAAGTCATTGGTGCCCACAGTCCAAGGAGGCCCTGTTCACCTACAAATGAAGTTTTATTTTGAAGCAACGGAGTATGGAATGGTAGTTAAGAGAGACCATCACTAATCTGCCTTTGTAGAAGAATCTCTCTTGTGGTGGGTTCTTTAACATAGATCCAAGTCGGATGAAATTCAAAATAGACATTGTTGTCCTTTTGTAAATTTACTAATAGAAAGCAGGTTTTTAGTAATGGTTGGAACATGAAGAACATCCTTAAAAAGGAACCTGCAATTGTTAGCTACTATAGAAGATTGACCAACATGATTTATAGTTAAACCTGTGCCATTGCCAATGTTAACTCGATCAAAACTAGAGTAGTCTATGCTAACATTAAGAATATTAAGATGAGCTGTCAAATGGTCAGTGGCACCAGAGTCTGGGTACCAAGTCATGTCTGGGTATGCCAGTGATGTCGTAGCACTGCTGTAAGCGGTAGGTACAGGAGGTGAAGTGTTAAACCACGAGTAGCATTTGGTGGTAGAATGACCAGGTTTGCAACAGATCTGACAGATAATGCAAGGGCACTAGTCAAATGGGTGATGATCATAAGTGGAAGAGCCTTGACCTCGTGGTCGACCTCTCTTGTGGGTAATGCCATCAGCAGTGAAATAGGATAAACCTCAAGAAGGGCCATGACCATGGCCACAATGCCCCCTAGAGGCTGTGTTTGCAGTTGGAAAGGCAGGAGCGACTAGAGTGGAGGAGTGATCGAGCCAAGATTTTTGTGGACCAAATGGCCGTGGAGTTCGTCAATGGTAATACTATCAGTCCTTGTGGTGATAGAGGTGATGGGGGGGGGGGCTATATTCAGGCCCAAGGCCATTCATAATGTACCCAAGAAGTTCTGCATCACTAATAGGTTAACCAGTAGAGGTGAACATATTCAGTTGTGTGTGAATGACCCTTGCCTTAGAATGAGATGCGAACATTGTTTCCAGAGTGTAGTAAACCTGGTGAGAGGTGGTGAGGCTGGCCACATGGGCTAAAATAGGTTCAGAGAGGGACGAGATCAGCCAACATAGAAGTAGCTAATCCTGTTTAAACCGTCGAGTATAATCAGGGTTGATGGTATAGGCTGCGGCTAGAGTGGAGGTAGTCGCTGTAGTTGTGGTAGTGTCCAAGGTGGAAGAAGGTTGTGGCATGAAATTGGGAGGAACAAAAATGCTGCCCTCAATATATCCTTCGAGATCATATGTGCAGAGGGTAGGCAGGAATTATGATTTCCAGAGGGGATAATTTTCTCTAGTTAGTTTTAGAGAAATAAAATTATGCAAATTAAGGGTGGTAGGGAGGGAAGATGAGATGTCAGAGGTTGAAACTATAGAGATGGTGAATGGATCAAGAGAAATGGGAGTGAGCTCCTTGAAGGCTAGCTCTAATACCATGTAATGACAAATGCACGTTGTGAACTTCTTTGAAAGTTCTCTATATTGAGATTTTGAGTGTGAGTGTATATATATATATATATATATATATATATATATTTGTGGATCCTTTTATTACAACAATCCTACAAATATTCAATTCATGGTTACCTTATGGGATTGCAAGTGTTGTCACATGCAATCTTGTAGAGTGATTGCAAGACTGAGGTGATCTGATTGTGGTTGCAAATCTTGTGGCTTGATTGTGGTTACAACAATCTATTTAGATTATCTATTTAGATTGATGTTTATCTCATGGGATTGCATGCGTTGTCCCATGCGATCTTGTGACGATCCTAGAAATTCATTTAGATTGATGTTTATCTCATGGGATTGCATGTGTTGTCATATGCAATCTTGTGGCTTGACTGTAGGATCTAAAGGATATTCCTTAATATTAACCAATAGTTAGATGACACACAATCTGTTCATGTGGCTAAAATATGTGTCTTGTAAGTTAGGCAAATGTAATAGACTATTATGTGGCAGAATATGTATTTATTTATTTATTTATTTATTTTTGTATTTCTGATTTCAGTTTATTCTCTGTGGTTCCATATTGTATACAATCCCATACCTGTCATAATTCTACCTCTTTGCTTCATTCTCTTATAATACAACCGAAGTCATGTTTCTCCTAATCTCTAAAGTAGAGTTAAGATATTGACTAGCATTTTTTTGGGTAAGTAGATGATTTATTAAGATACCCAAAAGAGAAAGAGAACACAAACAAGAAACCTGAGGAACTCCTTAGGGATCAGCAATGACAGACCAGACTAAGGTCCATGCCACGGAAGAGGATCAAGCTCCTACTTCCAACAAAGGATTACATTTAAGTTACATCGAGATCCCATCTATGAATAAGATGGGCAAAATAGGAGGAGGACGGCTTCTGGAACTTCATAGAGGCAGTCTTCAACCATACTTCATCCCTGATTTTCCAAACGATCATCTCTAGGGGAGGATATATTTTTAAAGATCCTGCAATTTCTTTCACTCCAAATATGGTAAACCGTAGCCCCAAAAGTGATTTTCCCCACCATACCTATGGCCTCCTCTATGGAAAAGGTTTTTCCCACCCATTTTGCTTCTTTCATAACACACCTACTAGGATTGTGAGATTGGTGGCAAAGTGCAAGAATTTGCTTCCAAATAAAGAAGGAAAACTCACAATCCCAAAACAGGTGATCTCTTGAGTCTTTTCCTGCCCAGCAGAACACACAAGCATCAGGAACCAAATTTTTCCTCTTTCAATCAGTAGTTGATTTAATTACGAGTCCAGTT
Source organism: Protea cynaroides (assembly GCA_028583415.1). Lineage (NCBI taxonomy): Eukaryota > Viridiplantae > Streptophyta > Magnoliopsida > Proteales > Proteaceae > Protea > Protea cynaroides. The sequence goes on from CM053268.1 coordinate 22,879,126, forward strand.
AGGATTTGGTTGAAGTCATATGGTACTCAAGTTGACTTATTAGTTTCAGTACTTACCGATATTTCATTAAAACAATGTTTTTCTATAGGTTCCGTTTGTTTGGAAGTAAAATTTTACGTGTAACACTTTATACGTATTTTTTTTTTTTAATGTTTGTAATCTTCAAGAGGTAAAATATAGTGATCTTTAAAGCTTTGTTTGGTTGCAAGGGGAATTGAAGGAAAGGAAAGTGAAAATTTTAAACTTTAAATGTAAACTTTTGTAATGATTACAACAAACGCTATCACATTATTACTATGTAACTAATTTCAAATTATTCCACATTTAGTTATTAACTTACATTCACTTTGCATCCAAATCCCTCCCATTTGAAAAGTAAAATAAATTTTATATCTGTATCATTACTAAATATGTTAAGAAAATTAAAATAAATTTTACATCTTATACAATTATGTTGTGTTACAATTATAAAAGTTTCCTTTTTAAGTTTTAAAATTTCACTTCCCCCCCCCCCTCTTCTCTTCAATTCTCCTTGCAACCAAACTAAGCCTAAAGGAGAGGGAAAAAGAACTTTGTATTTCTTTTACCTATTCAAAACAAAGATCGGAAAAAAAAAATCAATGTCAGCAAAAAATATATATTATTAAATAAAAGAATGTACAAAATCTTATGATACAGAAATAAAAAGACTCTGCCACTCCACCTTCGGCATTGCCATTAGTAGAGGAAGGCCCAAAGAGATCCTAAAATGCGGACGATGTGGCCATCCCACTCTAGGTCATGAGAGAGAAGCAACAACTGAACTCGAAAAGAGAAAGTTTCTCTAGTCCTTGCTGATGATTTGCTAATAAATCTGCCACTGCATCTCGGAAACGAGGAAGGGGGCTTGAAGAACTAAAAAAATCTCACTAGTTTTAGGATTTTCATGAGAGGGTTCAGCGGTTCCATCTATTTGCTCTTCCATCTGCCAACTAAGATTCAGAAATCCTAATTAGAGGGACTAGGAAGGAAAAAGAAGAAATGCTTCTCGTTTCCACGCTGTCACTCCTCTCCCTGTCCTACCTCCTTTCTCCATCCAAACTTTAAAAAAAAATGAAGTGGTGGAAATAGCAAAAGATTTTCTGCTTTGCCCGACCAGAGGTGATCGGGATCAATAGATTTTTCTAGTCTTTGGACTAGAGAACCCTCCCCGGGTGAAAAATGAATAGAATAAATTACCCCAATTTCCCATCTTGTAGGTTATGATTGATTGATTGATTGCAAGGAAAATAAAAAGGATAGAAAAATAAAAATTTTAAAATTTTAAGTTATACATGTGATGTAATATAATGAATCTAATGATTACAAAAATTTATTTTTAAATTTCAAAATTTTTACTCTTTTTTTAATTTCCATCACAACCAAACTAAACTTATTTGGTTCCCATTTTACTAGACTCTCGAATGAATTTTGTATTTTATTTTATGATCCAACACCACCCGAAAGTGGGCCCCAAGAAGGCGAGGGTATGTATTATGTATCTGTCTAGTATTTTCCTTGCAATTCAATCTTTGAGATCCACCCAACCTATGGAAAAAATAAAATCCTTTTTAGTTATAGTATTTTTTTTAAAATATCATTTTAACTGAAAGGAAGAAATTCCTTATAGATAGACTTGAAACCCGACTTGGAGGAAAATTTCGTCCCAACGTAAATGTGTACGTGTCCATTATGCATGGCCTACAAGTATGGTCACAAGATTTAACACGTGGCTTCTGTGCCGTCAGTTTTTTTGTTTTCTAACTCAGGAAGGGATATGGACGTGTAAGTTGTACTCTCAGTTGGGGTTGCTAAGTTGCTATTAATATTTGGCTGCACCAACCTTGCAATCCGCAAGTCCATAACTGCTGCTTAATTGGTGAAAAAGCTTAGGAAGCAGAATAGGTAGGATTAGGAGGGAAGAGGAAAGGAGAGGGGAGGAAAGGAGCGAATGTCAGGAGCGCAAGGAGCACAGCCCAAGGAGTCGCTGACAGCGACGACGTACGAGTCGATAGGAGGAGGTGAGAACAAGACGAGGACTGATCTTCATTCCAAAGAGGACGTCGGAGGGATTCAGATCGACAAGCTTCAAGACAAGGTCAAAGATGCTGCTGGCAAAGGTGGCCCCGTCTTTGGTGCTGGAAAAGATGAAAACAAACAAGACCTCGGCGTCACCGGCACCGGTTAACCACTTAACAGTTTGTACATATGAGTCTCTAGTCTGTATCATCTAGCTAGGACCACTGTATGCTTGTCCCATTCTCAAGTTAGATCAAGAGAGAGAGAGAGAGAGAGAGAGGCATTTTGGTGAAATAATATATAATCGTTAAGTTTCTATTTTCGGTTTGAAATTTTTTACTTTCTCTTCTTTCAATTTTCATTGTAATCAAACTTGAGCTTTAATTTCCCTTCCAACAGAGTTGAGCTGCCCCTAAAAAATTCCATTAATTTCTCACAGGCTGAGTTTCCACAGCGCTTGGCTGTTCCAATGGATATAGCTAGAAAGGTTAGTCCCCTAGGAATAGGGTGATTCCTTCTGTTTTGTAACTTCTCAAAGACAATGTATCGAGGTTCTCCCACTGATTTTTTCGGCCTCAAAAAATCTTGCTGACTTTGGTCTCAGCAATCTGATAGGGGCGATGGACAATCAACTTATATCCCTTATACCTCTTGGAGTATCCGATAAATTATCAACTAAGAGTTCCAGGGTTCAACTAAGGATGTAGATGCATAGTCAAAAATCTGGATCCGATTCGAATATTTAGTTGATGAATCTAAATTTGAACAATTGGATTAGGACTCCAATTTAGATAGTATATGTCGGATTTGGATATTAGCCAAAAGAACATAATTATATCCATTCCGTTTACTCTAGTGTTAAAAAGCATATATATAACCTTTGGTTTTAGAGTGTTAAGACTACAGTTGTCAAGGTGATTCAAGACGTTTGGGACCATCTTGGGTGTCTAGGCGTCTGCCTAAGCGACTAAGGTGCTTGCCTAGGCGACCAAGGCTACACCTAGGTTAAGAACAGCATAATTATATACACTTCGTTTACTCTAGTGTTAAGAAGCATATATAAAACCTTTGGTTTTAGAGTGTTAAGACCATAGTTGTCAAGGCGATCCAAGGCGTTCGGGTTAGGATATCAGTCAAAAGAACATAATTATATCCACTCCATTTATTCTAGTGAAAAGAAGCATATATATAACCTTTGGTTTTAGAGTATTAAGACCATAGTTGTCAAGGTGATCCATGGCGTTTGGAGCCATCCTAGGCACCTGTCTAGGGGTTACCTAGGCGACCAAGGCGTTCCCAATGTATTTTTTTTATTTCTAAAATATTAATACTATATTAATATTTATATATATGTAATATTTTACATAAATATTCAACATTTAAGACATAACTTAATTAACATGAAAAAACCTACAAGACAACAAATAATGAGTTATGGAAGACAATACGTATTTATTACTAACATTTGCGTACTTCTAACAAATTTGACTAGAGTGTAACTCCTTTAATATAATTCAGATTCAAGGAGTCTTGAATTAGTTGCGAAACTAGCATAATCAGTTTTTCAACAAATTCGAGTTATAATGAAGGAGTTACTCTACGGTCAAATCTTGTTTGGAGTATGCGAATGCTATTCAAAGTCGTCTAAATGTAAATTATTTTTTGGGCATCAAAGTAAGAGATTATTTTGGCATGCTCTTGGTTTTTAGTGATGTTTTATTATAATAAGATTTATAGGATTTTTATATTTGAAAAAAAGTTTGGTATTTGGAAGTTGAAAGTCGCCACTGCACCCAAAAATACGATTTTTGTTCTTGAATTGGTGGGTTGACTTTTTATCCTTTTGGAATTTGAATTTTAGACTATTTTTATTAGATTCAAATGGGAGGGGGGGGGGTATTTACTTATTTATGAATAATATCTTAAGTAAATGAAATATAAATTAAAGAAACATTTACTTAAATGATATTACTCATAAATAAGTACTGCCTGCTAAATGTTGTTTTTTCTTCTTGTTTGTGCTCCCAATCTTAACATCTACTTGGTTATGCTTTGCATAACTATAGTATCTTATATACTTATTGTCAATGGTGTAGAGCGTGGTTCCTTTAATCCATCTCGAGGCATTGGCAAGGGTGACCCTCTCTTGCAACTTATTTTCATTATTTGCTCTAATGTCCTTTCATGTTTGCTGAGTCTTAAGGAAGCTCAAGTAAAGATGTAAATGGATAGCCGAAAATTCGAATTCGCTTCAAATCTGCATCCGTCTAAGTGGATCCAAATCTGAATAATCAGATTCAGATGCAAATTCGGATAAAGGAGATCAGTTACTGATGCAGATTCAGATATTACTTAAAAATAGTGGATATAAAACTTATTTTATTTTTTATGTTTCATATTTACCTATGGGATTTCTCAGAGGAGAAACTTCGTGAATGGATTTCTTAGAGGAGAATCTTCGATGGGGATGGTAGACTCACGCCAAAGGAAAGGTTAACTTGCATTTGCAAGCAGCAGTAGCTATGGTTTGGCTAAGAGTGAAAGATGGGTGAAAGAAGCAAAAGCACAATCTTCCTCGATGGTGGTAGATTAGGGTTTTCGATTTCGTAAAAACATAGAGGAGTAGCAGAAGAGTAGTAGGTCATTGGAAACCGGCTGCATCAGTGGTCTCCAGTGTTGTTTCCTTCTTGTAGGTGTTATTATTATTATTATTATTTTATTATTTTCCTTCGTTTTTGTTTCTTCCTCATTTCCGGCAGCTGCTTCTTCGTTTCCGGCAACTGCTTCTTCATTTTTACAAACAAAATACCTAGATAGTGAAGAAGAAACATTTCGGATATGATTCAGATTAAAATGGCTATGAACATAACGTGACTGAGTTGGAGTCATGGTTCCAAGTAGTGAATGGAATGAGAAATCAAATCAATATTCCTTTTTTTATCCGATTTTCGAATCGCCTAAACCTTAGAAAATTTATCAGAGGCAAGTGTAATCAACAATCAATGGTGACCGGATTTGAGTCGGATTTTAACTGGATGTCTGTTAAAATTCAAACTTGAATTCGGATTTGATTTTCAACAAATCCGTCGGAGCCGGATCAAATTCAAATTGATATCGGATTCGAATTTGAATTTGGATAGTAACCTATCCCTACTAAATTCGATCTATTTACATCCTTAAGCTCAGGGATTCTTCCATGATATTCGGGTGAAAGGAAGGACTTCTCTAGTGACTCATCTACTATTTGCAGACGACTGTTTATTTTTTTCTCCAATAAAGTTGAATGAAGTATATAAGATGAAAGAGTTCCTCACCTTGTATTGCAGGGCTTCTGGGCAACAGATCAATTGCAAGAAGTCCTGCCTTACTTTTAGTCCCAATATGCCTCTCAAATTCCGTCGCTAGTTCTCTCAGGTGCTTAAAGTGAAATATGGTGAGGGCCAGACCAAGTATCTGGGCTTCCTACAGAATTTGGCATCTCTTAGAAAATTCTTTTTCAATCATATGTGGAGAGGATTACCTCCAAAATGCAGAACTGGAAAGCTTGTCTCCTATGGGAAGCAGGTAAGGAAACGTCCAATTATGTCTGTTCTCATTTCAGATTGCCGAAAGCTCATCTTAAATCTATTCAAAGTGCTGTGGGGAAATTCCTCTGGAGCAATGGTGATCTTGGTAATGGAATCATTGGGTGTCTTAGGCCAGATTATGCCTTCCTAAATCTCAAGGGGGACTTGGTCTCTGCGATCTTATTTTGCAAAACCAAGCTCTTTTGGCCAAATTAGGTTGGCGTATTTGGACTTCTGGCCGTGATCCATGGGTACAATTTCTTAAGGTTATTTATTTCCCTTGATTGGATTTTTTACATGCTTCTTTTTGGCACGATCCTTCTTGGTTGTGGTGTAGTCTCATTGAAGGGTGAGAGGTTCTTTTAAAAGGTTTAATCTGGAAAGTGAGGAATGTGATGAACTTGATATGACACTGAGAGGGGGGGGGGTGAATCAGTGTCTCAAAATTTTCCTTAATTATTTACTGCTGCCCAGAGCTGATGGAGACCTAACTTTTTACACACACACACAAGCGCATGCAAATCTACCTCGCTACCACTCAATGGCCAGGTCTACCAGATTTGCACACCCATCCTGCAAGCCATTCCACGCACTGCAAAATATATAAGAAAATAAAGACAGTCTACAACACAGGATATACGTGGTTCACCAACACAGTGTGTGATGGCTAGTCTACGGAGTAATGCCCAACAGGCTCCGTATATACTCAATACACTTCTTTTTGCTGTCTATACAGTAGGGAGTATATACATCCAATTTACCCAGCATAAAACTAGGAGGGCACACATGTGCTAGGAATTCAGGTATCAAGTACCAGTGTTCATCACACGCTGCAGACCACGCTTAACCCGTACCCACGAGAAGTAAATAACAATTTTTTTAGGCTTATAAATTTACCTTACAATTTTCCTCCACTAGCTAGGTATTCAACAATTTGCACCTACGCTAGCATACAATAAATTGAAAGCATAAATAGATAAGGAATTGAGAATCTCACAAACAATGCTTTCGAATGACCAACAATCTCTCTGAAGCTTTACACTGCTCTCAGGTACTCTCTAACAGCCTTCAATGATGATAGAGATAGATTCACATAGCACACCTCATCGACAGGCTTCCAATCTCTTCCACACAACCTATAATCACCATGAATGTGAAAATAAAAGCTCTACTGACCTCTCAAAGGGATTTAGCACTCCATTGATGCCCAGAGAAGAGGTAGTTGGTGATTGATCACTCCCACAGGGCATAAAACCCTAGAAAAACCTTTTGTTAAGCTTCAAAACCCTATTTTTTATTTTTCTCAGTATTTTTACGACTCCCAACGGTGCCCAATGTATAGAGCATCCAAAAATATGGAAACTACAACTTGAACGGACCGATTTGGAGCTCGGATGAAGAAGTTATGGCGATTTAAAGTTCGGCCAATCAGAAAATTCAAAACAGAATATTTCGGAGGCTTACCGTGCACCTGCGCTACACGGAATCTCTGCCCGCTCTTGCGCGTTGTCGAACGCTGATTGGGTGATGTGGAATCTCCTCTACCAGCCGTCGGATAACCTTAAAAAGGAGGGATTCAATGTGCGCCATCGGATCTGAATAAATCACGTCAGCGCCATCGGAGATCACGTGAGCCGCTGGATCAGGATCTGATCCGTTACACACCGTACGCACGCTACACCGAATCAAGCACTAACACAATAGATCGCGGCCCATTATAATATAATGCAACTAACCAATCCGAAGGCGCACGATGGAATCTCGACGCTTCGGCTCCGATACACCCTAGCCCTCCTTGATCTGGGCCATTCAAAGTGGATCTGAGCATCGTGGCTTCATTTTAGCAGCCGATTTGGAATCTTCTACATTTCTTCTTACCCAAAATGCCCCCGAACAATTGTATTAATGACTTTTTTGAGCGATCCGACGGAAACTGCGATATCTCTCTCATCCGACGTCGGAATTGAGTGATTCAAGTTGCGTTGGAAAGATAACTCGACACTCTACATCTTTCCACTGTCGGATTTCCATGAACCTACTGTGGGACCCACCAAAAATAGGTCCAAAGTTAAAACTCTGTCAAACCTTGGAATTTGAACCCGAAACTTTGCGTGCATGCATGCCAAGTGTCGTGGGCTGTCGTGCTGGCATGTCACCTTGCCACCACACCTGTGGGTCCCACTCACATTTTTTTCTCTCTCCTCTTTCTCTCTCTTCTGATTCTCTCTTTTTTCTCTCTCTTAAATTTCTCTCTTCAATGCCACAACACCAGAAACATGAGAAACATGAACATGATCAGAAAAGCTTCAAGAACACTGTCGCATCATCAAAAACTCGGTCACATCACTAGAGAAGCTGTGCCACATCACCAGTGGGGTCCACAGACACACTCTCTCATCAAACTTGATGTAGAATACCATTTAACTCGCTGCAAGCCATCTGAGACACATGTAGAACACTGTAGAACATACATGCGAGGTTGCTCCATCTTTACCATTGCACTGACACTCTCTCTCCTACACTGACACTCTCTCTCCTTATTTCTCTGACTGAATGCTCACAAACACTGTCACATCAACCAAGTTGCCAACAATGACAGGTGACAAGAAAATATTTCAGGAGCTTCAACAGTATGAGGGAGGTACAGTGAAGTTTGGAAATAATGAAGGGACCAAGGTAACTGGAAAGGGTTCTATCAGCATCAACAATGGAAAGGTGAAACTCCATGATGTGTTTTATGTGTCAGGACTCAAGCACAACGTTCTCAGCATCAGTCAGATTTGTGACAGAGGGCATGAAGTGGTCTTCAATAAACAGGGATGTGAGATCAAAAGAGTTGACAGTGGCAAGACTATGGCTTTAGGACAGAGAACCTCAAGGAACTTATACACTCTGACAGAGAGTGTTGAAGATTCATGCATGACCATGCTCACCAAGCAGTGAGGTGCTTGGAGTGAGGGGGAGCAGTGTATATTTGCTATATCCTTTTGCTCTCGATGATAGACTCAGGGGGAGTCCTATGGTATTTATGTGTTGAGGGGTGTATGCATATGTTTGTTATCCTTTATCTCCTGATGTTGGACTCAGGGGGAGTCTGGTGATGTTGTTATGTGTTGATATAATTGTTTATTATTTTTTTGGGCCTATAAGATTGGAAAGATGCGGTGGGCACTCCTATGTGGCATGCCCCTTTGTATTTGTTGTCAAAGGGGGAGAAAGTGTTGGAAAAAGTCAAAGGAAAATGTTTTGAGTTGCCCACCGAAAGCGGTGGGCACTCCAAAATTTGGTTTTCGGCTTGAGCGGGAATTTTGGTTTTTCAGTTTTGAGTTGGCATTACCAATGTAGGACTTTTTAGTCCCACATTGCTTATGGTTTGTGGGGAAGAGACCTTTATTTGTAGGGAGTGTCGCTTATCTTTTGAGCCCCTAAATGGAAGCGGCTCTCGGTTGACACACACACACGCGCGCGCACACCGGATCGGACCGGACCGCGACCCGCGACCTGCGACCTGCGACCGTGACCATGACCGTGACGCAAGGCGCGGGTGTGGGCGCGGCCGCAGCCGTGGGCCACGGGCCATGGGCTATGGGCTATGGGCTATGGGCTACGGGTTTTGTCGGATTCGGACACACCCCTACCCGGATACCCTTTTGGAAAGAGTTCAAATGTAGAGATGTATCTCTATACTTTAAGGGGTACCATCTGGACCGTAGATCTCAGGATCTGAGATCTAGGTTAATCTGGACAGTCCATCTGGAGGGTCACACCCCATCCAGTGGACACATCCAAGAGGTCTTTGGGCCCTATAAATAGAGCCCGACCCCATGCTTATTTTTCATTCCAATTGAGTACGAGCTCTCTCTCTCTCTCTCTCCCCTCCAACTCTCTCTCTCTCTTCATTCTCTGTTTAATCGAAGAGTCAGAATTCTGTGTTTTTCTTTTCTAAGTGTTGATCTTAGCCGTCAGGTCCGCATATACTTATCAGTGTGTGCACACTGGGTGGGTATCCTTTCAAAGGGGTTGTTTCATCTTGGAGACAGATTTGCAGGAAACCTTATGCACCAATAGAGGGCAAATACTGTCTTAAGGAGAGTGTACCAACACGACTCAACCCATTTTCTTTGTTTCGGATTACTGCAAATAAGGTACGCATAGTGATCATATGTATGTTTCATTTTTAACTATATGATATATATATATATATATATAACTGAAGCTCTTGCATATCAGTATTTAGACAACAATCTTAAGACAATATTTTGTTATATATTGTAGTTATCATGACTGAATCTGGTGTTACCACTGAAGTTGGGCCAGCTTAGGGAAGTTGCGCATCATGTTTGAATTTGACAGCATCGAGCCATTTAATGGTTCGAATTTTAAGCGCTGGAGACAGATGATGCACTTCGCCCTGTCCGGTGCTATCTTCGCCCTTACTGAGAAGATGCCCGAGGAATCTGATGACCCAGAAATCAGGTCTAAGAGGGTTGCATGGATCAGTGTTGACTTCCAGTGCAAGAACAGGATCCTGAATGCTATGACCAATGATCTGTATAATGCGTACTCCTCCTATGACTATGCATATACCATATGGGAGGCTCTTGACAAGAAATATTCTCTGGAGGATGCTGGGTGTAAGAAATATGTTACGGCAAACTTCTTAAATTTCAAAATGAAAGAAGATTTGAGTGTATCTATGCAAATGGACATGTTCCAAGTTTTGGTAGCAAGCCTTGTTAAAGAAGGAATGTCTCTACCAGAATAGTTTATATCTGCAGCATTGATTGAGAAATTGCCTAACTCCTGGAGTGACTTCAAATCACACATGAAGCACAAATCTAAAGACTGGACTCTTGAGCATTACATAATGCGTATCAAGATTGAAGAGAAGAACCGTGAGACTGACAAGGTGGAAAAACCAAGGAATTCAAGACCAAGGCTAATCTTGTGGAAGGCAAAAAATCTGAAAAAGAGACAAGTCAAAGAAGTTTCTTCAGGTGAAGAAAGAAGGAAAGTTCAAGAAGACCAAGGAAGGATGCTTCTTCTGTGGGAAATCGGGTCATTTCAAAAAGGACTGTCGGGCCCTCAAGAAGAAACAGGGAAATGACAAAGCTAAGGTCCATCTCACTGAAAAGGACCTGTTTTCAGCTGTAGTCACTGAGGTGAATTTGGTTGAAAAACCAAAGGAGTGGATTATAGACACTGGGGCTTCCAAACATATATGCTCTGACCGATCTTCTTTCATTAAATATTCTCCGATCAAAGGAAGTGATTTTATGTATATGGAGAATTCTCAAACTTCACCAGTGATGGGCAAGGGTCAAGTAGCTTTGAAGCTAACTTCTGGAAAGGCTCTTGTTTTGAATGAAGTGCTGCATGTCCCAGACATTCGTAGAAATCTGGTTTCTGGTTTCCGTCTGAATAAAGCTGGAATGAAGCTTAGCTTTGAAGCTGATAAGGTCATTGTACTTCAAGGGGACAAATATGTAGGGAAGGGATATGCTAGTAGTGGTCTTTTTGTAATAAGTGTTGAGAAAGTTATGAATGAAATTTCTGCTTCTTCTTACTTGACTAAGTCATTTGATGTTTGACATGGTAGACTAGGACATCGTAGTATACCTTATATTAAAAGACTTTCTTACTTAGGATATTTTCAAAGTCCATCTGAACTCTCCCAACATAAATGCCCTGTTTGCATAGAAGCAAAAATAACTAAAAAAACCTCATAAGTCTGTAGAAAGACAAACCAATCTTTTAGAATTAATTCATAGTGACTTAGCTGATTTTAAATCTCTTGAATCAAGAGGAGGTAATAAATATCATATAACCTTCATTGATGATTATTCTAGGTATACTAAGGTATATCTTTTAAAATCTAAAGATGAAGCTAAGTATGCTTTTAAAACATATAAGTTAGAAGTTGAAAATCAGCTTAATAAGAAAATTAAAAGGTTGAGAACCGACAGAGGGATTGAGTATGGAACTCATAACCTATCTCTGTTTTGTGAAGAAAATAAAATAATTCATGAAACTACTGCACCATACCAACCTGAGTCTAATGGTGTAGCAGAAAGGAAAATTAGAACCTTAAAAGAAATGATGAACTGCTGTCTAATTAGCTCTGGGTTACCTTATAATATGTGGGGGGAAGCTATCTTATTTGCTTGTTATATTTTAAATAGAATACCTCCTAAAAAATCTAATCTTATTCCTTTTGAACTTTGGCATGGGAGGAAACCATCCTTTAATCACTTAAGGGTATAGGGGTGTTTAGCCAAAGTTAGTATACCCGAACCAAAGAAAAGGAAGTTTGGACCAAGAACTTGTGATTGTATTTTTATAGGATATGCTCATAATAGTGCTGCTTATAGGTTTTTGGTTTTGAAATCAATTGAAAATATTTTTGATGCTAATACCATTATTGAATCTCGTGATGATGAATTTTTTGAACATGTGTTTCCTAAACTGGTTAGAACTTCTTCTAACGAGGATCATAATGAAAACCCTGTTGTTAGAAATGAAATTAGTATAGAACAAGAATTCGGTGATCTTACTACTGATTTACTTAGGAGAAGTAAAAGACAAAGGAAACCTGCTAACCTAGGGGATGATATGTTACTATATCATGTGGATAGAGATCCTTTTACTTATCAAGAGGCTGTAACATCTCCAGATGCTGTATTCTGGAAAGAAGCTATTAAAAGTGAAATAGATTCTATTATGCAAAATCATACTTGGGTACTTGGGAGTTGGTGACTCTACCACCAGGTACAAAGCTTCTGGATACCAAATGGATCTTTAAAAAGAAATTAAAACCTGATGGATCTCTTGACAAGTTTAAGGCAAGGTTGGTAATAAAAGGGTTTAGACAAAAGAAAGATATAGATTACTTTGATACTTTTTCCCCTGTAGCTCGTATTGTAACCATACGAACTTTATTTGCTATTGCCTCTATTTATAACTTAGTAATTCATCAAATGGATGTTAAAACAGCTTTCCTAAATGGAGTTTTAGAGGAAGAAATCTATATCAAACAACCTGAAGGATGCATAATATCAGGACAAGAACATAAAGTATGTAAATTAATTAAATCTTTGTATGACTTAAAACAAGCACCTAAACAATGGCATGAGAAACTTGATCAAGTATTATTAAATAATGATTTTATTATTAATAATTATGATAGGTGTGTGTATAGTAAATTTAATAATGGCAAGGGTGTGATTATTGTTCTTTATGTTGATGATATGCTGATAATGGGAACTGATTTAAATGTTGTAAATTTAACAAAGAAAATTCTTATGTCTAAATTTGATACAAAAGACATGGGAGAAGTTGATGTCATTTTAGGCATCAAAGTTATTAGAAAAACCAATGAGATAATACTATCTCAAGCTCATTATGTGGAAAGCCTACTAAAGGAATATGGATATTATGAGTGCTCTCCTATAAAGATACCTTTAGAGGTAGGGAGTCATCTCATAAAACACCAAGGTGAACCAGTCTTCCAAAAGGAGTATTCCCAAATTATAGGTTCAGTTTCATACTTAATGAACTCAACAAGACCGGACATAGCTTTGGCAGTGGGGAAATTGAGTCAACATACTCATAACCCTGGAAAGGAGCACTGGGAAGCTCTAACAAGCTTATTAAGGTACTTGAAGGGAACAATAAACTATGGCTTACACTATAATGGAAATCCCTCAGTTATAGAAGGATATTGTGATACTAACTGGATTTCTGATACAGAAGAATCCTTAGCCACAAGTGGTTACATAAATACTCTTGGTGGAGGAGCGATTTCATGGAAATCTGTCAAACAAACCTGTGGTACAGGCTCCACTATGGAGGCAGAATTTATAGCCTTAGAGAAGGCTGGGGCAGAAGCCGAATGGCTCAAAAATTTGGTGGTAGAAATTCCGTTATGGCTTAAACCTATGCCCCCAATATCACTACATTGTGATAGTCAGGTAGCTATTGCTAAAGTGAAAAACAAGATATATAACGGAAAAAAGAAGACATATACGCCTGAGACACAACCTTGTGAGGCAATACATAAGTGAAGGAACAATAGCTATCGACTTTGTAAGATCAGAAAAGAATCTGGCCGATATATTTACAAAGCCTCAAACCACCAAGGTCATAATTGACACATTTAAAGGAATGAGCTTAAAGCCCGTGTCATAAGTCATGTGATGGAAACCCAACCTATGTGATAGGAGATCCTTGGAATTAGGTTCAATGGGTAAGAACGAAGTCACGCAGATGACTTGCTTAGTACTATCAAAATTTGCTCATTCTGGTTAGATGGTAAGATAGTACTCACCACAATGAACAGAGGATGAATCTTAAGGATTCTTAATTAAGCCAAGCTATCCCAGAGGAATGTGGGGGTGTGTTAACTGTGGTGCACACTATGGGATGACCTTATTGAATGTAGGAAGTGGGGCCGCTTCCAATGAGAATTTTAAGGGCGAATTCTCATAAACATTCATGAACCAGGATAGGGACAAGGCCGGTTTCAAATATGTCCACCTTTAAGGGTTTTTCCGATGGTCGGACTGTAAGAGGTGGCTGGTAGTTCAGTCGGCTACACAAATGAGGAAAGGTTCAAGAAGCAAGCTTCACCTGTACTCTGTAGCGTGGCCTATCAGACCTAGTGTAGATTCAAGTCGACAGACATCTGCAACGACGTCGCTTACAGTTCTCATAAGATCAACTTCTTATTTCTGATTTTACTCTATCTATTCAAACTTGTGGGGGAATTGTTGGAAAAAGTCAAAGGAAAATGTTTTTTCCAAATAAGTTTAAAAATATGTCAAAATTCAAAAATTTTCATTTGGCTCCAAAATTTGGTTTTCGGCTTGGGCGGGAATTTTGATTTTTCGGTTTTGAGTTGGCATTACCAATGTAGGACTTTTTAGTCCCACATTGCTTATGGTTTGTGGGGAAGAGACCTTTATTTGTAGGGAGTGTCGCTTATCTTTTGAGCCCCTAAATGGAAGCGGCTCTTGGTTGACACACACACACACACACGCGTGCGCACATCGGACCGGACCGGACCGCGACCCGCGACCTGCGACCTACGACCGGGACCATGACGCAGGGCGCGGGTGTGGACGCGGCCGCGGCCACGGGCTACGGGCTATGGGCTATGGGCTACGGGTTTTGTCGGATTCGGATACACCCCTACCCGGATACCCTTTTGGAATGGGTTCAAATGTAGAGATGTATCTCTACACTTTAAGGGGTACCATCTGGACCCTAGATCTCAGGATCTGAGATCTAGGTTAATCTGGACAGTCCATCTGGAGGGTCACACCCCATCCAGTAGACACATCCAAGAGGTCTTTGGGCCCTATAAATAGAGCCCAACCCCATGCTTATTTTTCATTCCAATTGAGTACGAGCTCTCTCTCTCTCTCTCTCTCTCCCCTCCAACTCTCTCTCTCTTCATTCTCTGTTTAATCGAAGAGTCAAAATTCTGTGTTTTTCTTTTCTAAGAGTTGATCTTAGTCGTCGGGTCCGCATATACCTATCAGTGTGTGCACACTGGGTGGGTATCCTTTCAAAGGGGTTGTTTCATCTTGGAGACAGATTTGTAGGAAACCTTCTACACCAATAGAGGGTAAATACTGTCTTAAGGAGAGTGTACCAACACGACTAAACCCATTTTCTTTGTTTCGGATTACTGCAAATAAGGTACGCATAGTGATCATATGTATGTTTCATTTATATATAACGCATAGTGATCATATGTATGTTTCATTTTTAAATATATATATATATATATATATATATATATATATATATATATATACATTGTTGATACATAGGTATCTTTGATTTACTGCATGCTTTTCTTCTTACATATTATTTCAGTCAATATAACACACACATATATATATATATATATATATATATATATATATATATATATATATAACTGAAGCTCTTGTATATCAGTATTTAGACAACAGAAAGATCTCATGTGCATAATGAGTTGCCAACAATGACAACATAAAGTCCAACAGAATGACCATTCGATCCACATCTGGGATGATAAATGGATACCAAATTTTGGAGATAACCATCTTCACTCCCCAAAACCAGCTAATACTCCTTATACTCTTGCCTCTGATCTCATTGATGCTACCACCTGCACTTGGAAAGTTGACATCTTACGTGCCTTATTCTCATTCAAAGAGGTGGACGTCATTTTGCAGATTCCCCTCAGTATGGTACCGGGGGGAGGATCAACTTATCTGGAAGGCAACACGAAATTGTAAATTTTTTGTTAAATCGGCTTATAATACGTCATCTACTGACCGCATGACCTCTGTGGCTGTTATGACTTCTCCCTCTACCAGTTCTTCTTGGTAGACTATTCCAACATTAGTATGGCGAAAGATCTGGAATTGTCAAAGGCTCCCAAAAATTGAACATTTTTTGTGGCGCTGTTGTGCTCAAGGTATTCCCTCCAGTGAAGGTCTGGTTCGGCAAAACATGCCAAAGGATTTGATTTTTAGACGATGTGGGGAGCTGACGGAATCCATCGATCATATCTTGCTCTCATGTCCTTTCGCCAGAGCTGCGTGGCTTGGTTCCCAGATGACCTTTCTCATTCCTTCTGGACAGGATTAAAAGCTCCATCAATGGTTACTTTCCTTACTGTCAGCTGCCACTATTTCTCAGGAGGTTGGCCGTAAAGTGCTTTCTTATGCTTCCTTCTTATGCTGGCATTTGTGGAAAGCATGCTTCCTTCTTATGCTGCCATTTGTGGAAAGCATGCTTCCTTCTTATGCTGGCTTTTGTGGAAAGCACGTAATGCTCTGTATTTCAACCATAAACAATGTTCTCCAATTGATGTTATCAGAAGGGCTGAGCATGCCTTCTCTGAATTCCACGATACTCTCTCTGTAACCACTGGCATTTCACCACCTTGGGTAGTCTCCTCTCCTCGAACTTGTCTTTGGCATTCACCGCCTGTTGACTTTTTCAAGTTGAACGCAGACGCTGCTCTACAAGTTGATTCTAACGGCAGTGGCATTGGTTTTATTATTCGATCCTCTCTCGGTCAGCCTATGATTGCAGTTTCTGATCCAATTCGTTTTCTATCCTCAGCAATTGGTGAAGCGTTGGCTATTCGGGCGGGGATTGTAGCAGCTATCAAGGCCGGCGTCGCTAATTTACAAGTGGAATTGGATAACTTAGAAGTCATAAAGCTTATCAATCGGGTCTTATCGGAGAGTGACCCGTATCTCATGATTATTGTTCAAGATATTTCATGTTCTATGTTCTCAAAGGGTTTCTACTTCTGTTTCTTTCATTCCAAGGTCAGCCAATATGGTGGCCCATACCATGACCCGAAGGCCATATCCTGTCCAGGAAGGATTGAATGACCAGATTCCATTCCTTGGCTCTCTATTCTATATAATTCTGAGGCTAGAGCTGTTCCTGGTTCTGTGTTTCAATAGAACTATTTTTCACCAAAAAAAAAAAAAAAAGCTAACAAACCGTGTTTGTCTCCCAAGCAAGGCTCTCTTTCTCTTCATAAATGGAATCTTTGGGTTGCCTTACGCCATAAGCTAATACGGTTAGGTTCATGCATTGTTATGAGATGAGATTTTGATAAATTAAATTTCTTCCTTTTATATTTCTATGACAGTTTCATATCCAATAATAGAATGTAAAAGCTGCTAAAATTTAAAAGGAATTAATGGTTCATGCATTGTTATGAGATGATATTTAGAAGTAATTGATTAAATTTCTTTCTTTATATTTCTATGACAGCTTCATATCCGATATAATAGACAGTAGAATCTGCTAAAATTTGAGGGAAATTAATGGTTCATATAATTTATTGTTTATCCTTCATAGTTTCTTTTCTTGAGGTCATTTATAACCTTTGATTTTGCTTAGTACCCTGATATTCATTTTATTAAGGGAAGGTTTAATTCATTTGAAAATATTCGTATTAATGATCATTATCCTTTACAACAGTGAGAAGTGTGACATCAAACTCAATGAAAGTGATAACAGTTAGCTAATACATAGCATTGAGGGTATATATACAAGTAACATATTATTCCCTCCTCCCCACAAAGATTGTCAAATTTTGAGAAATCTCATTTTTAAGAAATGTTTGCTATATATATTAATTTTTTTTTTTTTTTTTTGCTAAAAATCAAATAAATTTTCATTAACAAGGAAAAAAAAATGATACAAAAAACCCACTAACAAGGAAACCCCATCTTAGGCAAAGCCATCAGCAGAGCCCTCCATAGGCTCATATACATGTAATCGACCTAGTTGCAATAGACTTGGCTCTAATTTTTTTTTCCCTCGGTAGTAATCTTACTTATTGTGAAATTGATTTCAACTACATGGGAAAAAAAATATCAAACTGGTTTTTCGTGCACAGCTCCCAAAATTAGTGCAATTAAAGGGATAGTTTCATTTTTTAAGAGATATCATCTACAGTAACAAAAACTCGTGACAAATTCCGGTTTTTACTCAGTCGGTTAGAATTAGACAATGCCAACATTAACTACTTCAATATTCATCTGTCAATCTTCCAAAAATACTATTAAATTGGGAAAATATTTCACTAATGCATTACATTTTTTCCTTCTTTTAATGCCCTGGTGTCTCCTTTTAATGCTCTGGTGGCTGGTGTCTCCTTTTAATGCATTAAACATGTTAAGTGTATTATGGGTAATTAAGAAAATTTCAAAACGGTCATTAATATTGTCATGAACCAAAAAAACGAAATAAAAACCTCCAAAACAGAGTCATCGCAGGTGCACTAAAACGGATAGAAATCCTCTCATACTTCTCGTGCTGGCATAAAGAAATCCAATGACTATACTTTACTGTGAGCACATACCGATGTATTGGTATACATGTACAATAGATGACAACTACTAGATTTCCTCATGCTGGCATGCATGAGGGACATGAGATGATTCAAATCCCACTAAAACCCCTAACATCATCACAAGAATCTTGATGGAGAATTATTACATTTAATCATCAGCTGTTAACTGGTACATATGGGAAGCATAATCTCTTCCATGAAGACTCTTGTGATCCTAGTAGAACCCTAGCATGGTGATTTACTAGAACTGACAATGTTGCAAATTGAGGAATTAGGTATAGAACACGACTACATTGATACCACATGAATTTTTGAAATGAAAACTTAACAAGTTTTTATGCACAATTGCAGACAATAAAATGCATGAGACACACCGACCATCTATTTTATAAAGGTGAAAATACTATTAGAGACAGCTACTTTTTTGTCCATCTAACAGTTTCATGACAGCTTCAAGTGCGACTATCCACATGCACGATCATACTTGAAACATTTTCCCATAGAACAAATACAAGAGAAACCTATTACGAGTTTCCATAGGGGTGGCAATTCTTAATCCAACCTACTTAAACCCACCAGGACTAGCCTACCAAAATCCAGCTCCATTAATAAATCGGTTGTTGGCGTATTTGGCCCCTTACGGCCTTACCCTTGATTACTAAATTAGCTAGTTAAGCTCTTTCAATGCAAATTTTAAAACTGCAGTTGGTATGTATTGTTGGAATACATTTTAGGTTAAGAATACATTCTGAGATGAAAAAACAATGTTTGTTATGCATTCTTTTTCTTGAATCATAAAATGCGTTAAGAGAAGACGACCCATTTTGGAAAGTGCTCTTTTACCTAATTACATTTGGAGTCTAGAACAAAAATGCCTTGTTGTTATCTTTCCATTCTCATTCTGATTTAAAAATGCATTCTCTATTCTAAGAATGCGTTCGTGAAAATGTATTCTAAAACGAATCCTAATGTGAATTATGGGTCCTAGAATCCTGCTTGATTGCAGATTACAAGATACAAGAGAGCATACTTTTTTGTTCTTGGATTTGCCTTTAGGTTTGCACAAGAACCACAATAATTAGAATCCGTGCATGCTCTCAGGTTTCTGAATTTGCTTCATTGCCTAATTTATATCATGCAATAGTGAACCAACTAATATGACTTTTGACTAGGTTATCTGGTCAGTCTACCTTGGTAAGCTCTCTCGATGACCAAAATCTCTGTTGTTGGGTACTGTACATTGGGAGAGCGGCACGTGGACACACTCTATGCCCCCAAGTCATTGGAGGAAGTCACATTTTCGTAAGAAGGTGATTCAAGGATGCATCCTGTATTTCCAGCTTTAGGCAAAGGCATATCAGATATTAGCAACTGCATCAAACAACTATATATAGATGTCAACCCTTCAAAGTCAAACAGCAAGCTCATACATGGAAATAGGGGTGAAAGTTTTACCCTGACGGCTCGAGCCCACCCAAAACCACCCTGAACCCGATCAGAGTTTAACCCGGCCCATACCCTGACAGAGGCCAATCAGGGTACATGATAATTTTTACCCTGTCAGGGTAAGGGCGGGTTAGGGTTGAGGCCTCGGGTAGAGCCCGGCCCGACCCTACCCGACCCTAACTTCTATATATATAAATATATATATATATATATATTCAGAAATCAGATTCTAACCTTAACCCTAATTTTTAATCTCTATTCGTCTCTCACTCTCTCTTTCTCCTACTGCAGCTGACGATACCGTCCAAGAGCCACCATATCAGCGTCTCAGACTGTCGGCCCCATCGAATCTTCTTCTTCCTCTTCGTTGACAGTCTGATTTTAGGTATTTCTTCTTCTTTCTCTCTCTCTCTCTCTCTCTCTCTCACTCTCTCTCTCTCTCTCTCTCTCTCTCTCTCTCTCTCTCTCTCACTCTGAAATCTGAATCTTTGTCCTTTTGTTTTTCTTTCTTCTGTTCAGGGTATCTCCACTGTTGCTGATCATGGAGGAGGAATCATCATAGATCACTGACTGCTTTGATGACATTGGGTAGAAATTTATAAATATGTCAGAGTTTGAGTCGTTCTCTGAGATCAGCGATGAAGGCGATAATGTAAACCCAGTGACTTCCATAGATTTTCTTCTCCATGATGACTTATTGGAACGAATCCTTGCCTATCTCCCTATTGCAAGCATCTTTAGAGCAGGTTGTGTGTGTAAAAGATGGAATGAGATTGTAAATTCCAGAAGGTTAAATGTATTGTCCCAGAAACCTTGGTATTTCATGTTTACCAGCTCTGATGAACCCATCCTCTGGAAATGGTACAGTTTGGAGCTCCTGTGCATTGAGGCACCTAACTGGTTTATTGCTTCTTCTTGTGGGTTGGTCTGCTTCATGGACAATGACAGTAGAAGCCAGCTATTTGTCTGTAACCCTATCATCAAAGACTGTAAGAGAAATTATTGGGACTATTTTATTTTGATCATCTCTATTAAGTTATCATTAATCTTGTTACTGTATTGCTCTCTTTGATAATCATTCATGTCTTTTACTTATGAATATTTGACATTTATAGGTTAAAATATTGAATTCAGGTAAATCAGGGTAAACTCTACCCTGATTTAGGGTCAATTAGGGTAAACCCGGTCCGGCGAGGCCCGATCAGGGTAAATCAGGGTAAGGTAGGGTTTGGTATGTCAGGGTAGGGTAAGGGTTGAGGTTTTGTACTACCATGACAGGGTAGGGTAGGGTTTGGGTTAGCATGAAAATTTTTTGGGTAGGGTAGGGTTTGTAGATACCTGGCCCAACCCAACCCTATTTCACTCCATGATGGAAATTACTGTTCTTTCATTGCTTTCTAGTATTGTTCCCATTTCCTCTTCTTTAGGTTGAACTTTTCGAAGTACTAACCTCATTTTCCTGTTTGTTCTTTGGAGTCTTGACTTAAGCCTTGGAACGATCCCAGGGCATGAAAACTCCCTTCCCTTTTCCTTGTTGTCTGCAGGTTGGTTTCACCTTAGAGGATCATCGTGTGAATTCCAATAGCAACATCTGCCATGTGATAAGTCCAGTCACTTAAGTTTGTGATCATGCAGCTCTTCTATGTCATTATCTATCAACCTGATGGTAAGCTTCAACCCAAGTCCAATACCCACACATGGAGAAATAAAACATTGAAAGTTACTCCAAGGGTATAGCTCAGTTGGTAACAATAAACACCTCATAATCTAATTAAGAGGTCTTGAATTCAATTCTCCTTGGGATTTATCTAAAAAGAAAATAAAAAAAATGAAAATAAAAAAAATACTTTGAAAACTGGTTGAACTTAGGGCATCTACAATTCAGCTACTGTTGAATATAAGGTTCAAAGCCTTACAACTATGGGTCGAACAGTAGAAATGGTTACAAAAACTTGACACGTGAGTTGGGCTTTTCTAGCAAAAACTATTGAAAATTAAGATGAAGTAGATGGGGAAGCAACACAGAGTTTGAAGTCAGGGTGCATTGTTCAAAAAGTGTTAGGGAAGGATTTATAATAAACTGATATGTGTAGATTTTAAATCATTGACAGGATTTTAATATATTCCCAAGAAATGCAGCGAATGTTTACATATCGCATTATAATTATTTTTCAATAACTATGAGAGCCAAATAGTGAATATAGCAACTATGAATTGACAATAAATGAAATTTATAACGGATGGTCAACTTGCACATAAAGTATCAATGGCTTTGACAGAAATTGATGAGGGTTGAATCTGTTACTCAGATTCTACTATCTGTTTGTATAGTCTCAGACTAAAACTTGAACATTGATCGCCTTTGGCATTCAGGGTTCATGGACCGAAATAGAACCTTATTCAATAAGTGGAATGCATTAGTTGTCCGTCCTTAAGTTGGGCAGTAAGGGTCGGAGAAGGGAAATCACTCATTCTTAAAATCAGCATTCTTAAGACCAAAGAGTTGGGTGCAAAGGGAGGAAAACTCTCCGTTCCTGGTTCTCCTGTAGTTGGATTCTCGAGAACTACAAGAATCTTCAGAATGAGATTATTGACAGGGGGATATGGCAAAATTAGTAACTCTATGGACTTGATTGGATTGAGCCTTGAAACTACTAAGTGAAAACTTTCAACCTCAGAGAAACCTTGGAAATAAAAATGGGCAATCCTGAGCCAAATCGAAGCATCATCTAGTTGCAAGAATATGAAAATGAAGAGAAGTAAAATTAATTAAGAAATAGAAATATGGTAATAAATATTGTGTAAATAAATAACTTAAAATATTATCAATTCAAAATGCAATTACAATAACTATCCGAAACCGACGTAAAAATTGTATTACGTCTAACATTTTATATGTTAAATTATTTTTTAATATTTATTTCCAAGAGATAAAATATAATGATCTCTACGGGGGATGGAAAAGGAAATTCGTCTTTCCTTTACATAATGGAAACAAATTTTGAAATTTTTTTTACTTATAAAATATCACACGTAAAATTTTATGGTAAAATTTTACGTCAAAACAAACGAAGCATAAATTGCAAAAAAAAGGTTGCAATTATTAGCAAGATCGTACTTTATGTCCTCTTTTAAACTTAAGTTTAAGACTAACATCCCGTTGGATTTCCTCCACACACAATTTAAGGTGGTTCACAACCATCTCTCCTTCTCATTGTGTAACCCTTTTAAAAAAAAGGGAAAGAGAAATGTAGCCCGAAAATAGGGGGTAGGATGAAAACTTCATAAAAAGATTCTACATTTCCTCGGTGATTTAGAAAACACCTCTTGTACCATCATTTCCCAGATTCCCAATGGAGTTCCCATCCACATTCAATTTCACCCAACCCAAACTGGGCTTACACCAGGTCACTTCGACGATCTTAGTCATACAGGGAGAAGGGAAAGGAACACCCACCTGCCTAACTACAATCAGGTCGTTCATCGATCTCACAGAACACTTCATCTTGCCAGCCCCCTCCACAAGATCCCTCTTAATCAGATGTATAATTTGAGACCGCTACTTTGACATCCGTCAAAACGTCTCGCACTCTGTTCATTTCCACAAATGACGTGGGTAAATAATCATATCCATAATCCAAACTTTCTTTAAAGAACAAGGATTTTTCTTGCGGATTGTTAGCCTAAAAATGCCTAGAGAAGTTTTTCAAGAGTGACTGTTACTAGTTTGAACTTTTGAAACGGAAACTTAACATAATATCCATCTGACAACTCTGAGATAATCAAGATAAGGATCACACTACTACCATGATATTTTTATTTTTTTATTTTTATTTTTTGACATCTTTTGAGTCTAAGGCTTGCATTCTAGTGTGCAAATGCAGAGAAATGGCTGCAGTTCAACAATGAATTTTAATAGCAATTACATCAATATTTTTTTATGTAAAGACCAGATTTTATAAATAAGAACGAGAGAAAAAAAAGAAAATACGAAAACGAAAACTAAATTCAAATCCAATTCCCTACCTTCAGCATGACCATCAGCAAGGGAGAGAACCGATTACATAGCAAATCTATACCTAGGGTGCCCTTGAGCGTCCCACAAAACTTCATGTTTAATTCTATCTGGGCTACTGTCCCACTTGGTTGTGAATTGCGTCCTAGCTACCAATTTTGAAAGTTTTAAGAAACAATTCAGTTGTGAATCTAACAATTGAGAGTTTGCCACTAAAGCTACTATCAGACCATGTTCTATGTGATCCCAAAAAAATAAATAAATAAATAAATAAATAAATTTTCAGAATTGAATCTTGTAAACTAACTTGTCAAATCCTTTGCAAGGGATGACACAGAGAATCTGGCCATTTACACTGTTACGGCAATCTCATTTTAATGAAGGAAATTTAGGGCGCAAGATTAATTATGCACACAATCATTTCATTTCCTGGATAGAATAGCGAAGTCCAGATCAGCCTTAGTCTGTATTCTATCTTTTTGACAACTAAAAAAACTGTCCATAATTGGAACTCAATAACTCAGTTAATTCTCTCTCTCTCTCTCTCTCTCTCTCTCTCTCTCTCTCTCTCTCTCTCTCTCTCTCTCTCTCTCTCACGTCCAAAACGCAGGAATATAAACGTTAACCACGAGAATCTCCCACCAATGGCTCTTCCCCCTTTCATAATTACCAATTCTATCTATATATATTGGTATGAAGATGTAAGAAACTCCATTTTTTATCTCTCATTCTCTCTCAAGGTTAATAGCTATGGCAGATGATGATCATTCCGTTGCAGATGATCTTGGGATGGAACCTATTGACTATGATGTGTTTGGAGGATTAGAACCACTGGACACCAGTCTTCCCTGGGACTGGGACATAACTAGGAAAGTTATAAATCCATCCGAAGAAGAGGTGGTCCCACCACCGCCGGAGAAGGAGGAAGAAGCTCCTCCTGCACCGGCAGGAAGCCAGAATAATGCTGTTGCACATCAGCAGCCACCGCTGCCGCTGCCGCCGCAGCCACAGGCTGTGGTACTAGAAGGGCCACCTTCACCAAAGCCACCGGTGCTGGTGGGAGCTGCGATTAGGACAGAGACCGCGGCAGTGTCAGCTGGTTTTACGACTGAGGTAGTTGCTTACAACGGTGGACGCCGAATTGTGCGACCTGATTGGCTTCCACCATTTTGGACTGTGTTGACCAAAGTTAGGAAAAATGGCAAGCGGGCTGGCCAATTTGATAAGGTGATCTCATCTTAATTTATTGATGTATGATGATACATATTACATACATGTATTTTCCATGCAATTTCTTCTTGTGTTTGGTTGTTTGGAATTGTTAATTGGTTACTCTTTGATGGGAAGCAGTCATAAGTAGTGAGTCTGCTGATGGAAAACTAATCAGAAAACGTTTCTTCTTGTGTTAGGTTGTTCCTTGATGGGAAGCAGTGATAAGAAGTAGTGATTTTTCTGATGGATTACTAATCAGAAAACGTTTCTTGTTGTGTTTGGTTGTTCCTTGATGCGATGCAGTGATAAGAAGTAGTGAGTTTTCTGATGGAAAACTAATCAGAAAACGTTTCTTGTTGTGTCTGGTTGTTTGGAAATTTTAGTTGTTCTAATAGTTGTTCAATGATGGAAAACTAATCTGAAAATGTTTCGATCTGTACTTCCAGGGATGCTTGTGGTATATCAGATCTCTTGTCTTCTAAGTTCCTAACAATCAACCATAGCCATTAAATCTTTCGTCTCTCTTATTTATATATTTATTTATTTTTTATTTTCCCTCTTAAGATGTTGGGGGTAGCATGGTGATTGTTTGGATCTTGCAGATAAAATTCAGAATTCAGACTTTTTCCCCACTCTTCTCTCTTTGACGTTTTCATTGTTTTTTTCCCCTCTAAAATCACAAGGTTGTTTCCTCATACATATATTATCACCTGATTTGCCTTATTGTGTTTTAGAGTTTTGTTGGCTTGCTTTTTCCATTCCTTGTCTCATCCATCTCTTTGCTGTGGTTTAGGTTAGTTTGGATGTCAAGAAAAAAAAAGAAAAAAGATATTGAAATAAAAGAGAGAGATATATACATAAATAATTCATCATTATCTTATCATTATTCTTGTCTTATTACTTTTTTTCTCTTAATATTCAAACATAGCCTAAATGAATTTATCAAGTGAAAGGGTTTCAATTGGGGCTGCCAAATCTGAATTAGCCAGACTCATTCAAGGTTTTGCTCAAAATGGGCTAGTATCAATTAGGAACCAAGGTTGACTCCTTAGGGAACCCAAACCAACCCAAAATACCTCAAAGTAACCTATATGTTTTTTTCTTTTTCTTTTTCTTTTTTTTTTTTTTTTTTTTTTTTTTCAAATGACAAAGTTTTTCTACATAACGTGTTTATGGATATTGATATCGTGCATATTTGATATAACTTGTATAGTTGAGATAGATATTAAAATCCATAAAGTAAGAAGGTTACATTTTGAATTTTTTTTGGTACTAAAAGCATTTAGAATTTAGTAATTGTAACTATTAAGATATCTTGTACTAGGTCTTTTATATGATGGTTGTGTATCAACTAGCAGTAGGGTTTTACATTAGATTTTAATGTGATAATTCGGCAATAATTTATTTGTTTGGAATCTGGTTCGTTTAGTAAATACTTATTTTTATGTAAAAATTCTTTATTTCATCCTTATATTTGTAGATATTTAGATTTATTTTCAGCCTGATGCAGAATTAATTTGCTTGGAAGGCATAGGCACACGCGTGCGCACACACAAACAGAAACTTAAAGCCTTAGACTTGAGTTGTTTTTAGTTGGGAAATGTTGAGGACCCAAGGACAGCTACCTACAGGAACTCTAAATTTGATTGGCCCTCAGAGATTACAAAATGTTAAAAATAAAAATAAAAATAAGGCGAAGATGTTTAGAAAGGATTTTACAAGGCTCCACTAATTTTTCATTTGAAAGAGCTATGTGACAGGTTTGATCATATTGAATACTAATTTAATTATCTAAATTAAAAACATGTCATTTTTCATACTTGAATTCAATCGTATATCCTTCCAATTATTTCTCATATATGTCCATAGGCTTGTTAATAGTTTTGTGCACCCTTTTTAGTTCTCTACAGAACTATCTCATCTTTGGTGAGTAGATAATCAGGAATGGATGAAAAAGTGTTCATTTTTAAAATAATTTTAAACACCTCTTGCATATCTTTTTCTTCCCATGGAGGAACGAACCAATCATTTTTGATGCAGTATATAGTCTATCATAACCCTTTTGCTATGTTTTCTTTTGTGTTGAGTTCTTTTTAGGATCTGTCCTATTGGAGTTGAGGTTTCTTAAAGCTTTTCTTGTAGATTCGTATGTTCTCTTCCTGTTTGGTTTTATAAATTATTTTCATAGATAAAAAAATATATTTATTCTAGTTCTCCACCACCAAGGAATACAAAATAGTGCTTTTTCGGTTGAGGTTTACGACCTCATCTCTTGAAACTAAGATCTATTGACTCTATTCTATCACAACACTTTCTTCTTTTTCTTCTTCATCTTAGGTAATGCGTCAGTACTCTACTGGCATTCATAGATGACTTCTACACCACTAGAAAGGCAAGGGAGGGGGAGGGTGTACCTTAAGGCACAATGTGAAGACACGAGAATTGAACCCATGATCTTCGGGGTGCCTGCATTCTACTGGAACGAAACCAACCAATTAGGTAAGGCGATTGTTCTTGATCACGTACATGAAGATGGCTTCAAACTATGGTCTAACTCCTAGGACATATGTAGGAGCACCTACAAAGAAGTAATATTTATTCTAGTTCTCCACCACCAAGGGATCCAAAGTAGTGGTTTTTTGGTTGAGGTTTACTACGTCGTCTCTTGAAACTAAGATCTATTGACTCTATTCTGGCACAACAGTTTCTTCTTTTTCATCTTCTTTGGTAATGGGTCAGTACTCTATTGGCATTCCTAGATGACTTCTACACCACTAGAAATGCAAGGGAGCGGAAGGGCGAGGGAGAGGGGGAGGGGGTACCTTAAGGCACAATGTGAAGACATGAGAATCGAACCCATGATCTCCTGGGTGCTTGCACTCTACCGGCACTGCACCAACCAATTGGGGTAAGGCAGTTGTTCTTGATCACATACATGAAGATAGCTTCAAACTAGTTTAGGGTCTAACTCCTAGGACATACCTTGGAGCATCTATAAAGAAGTAATATTTATTCTAGTTCACCACCAAGGAATCCGAAGTAGTGGATTTGTGGTTGAGGTTTACGACGTCGTCTCTTGAAATTAAGATCTATTGACTCTATTCTATCACAACACTTTCTTCTTTTTCTTCTTCTTCTTTGGTAATGCGTCAGTACTCTATTGGCATTCATAGATGACTTCTGCACCCCTAGAAATGCAAGGGAGCGGGAGGGGGTACCTTAAGGCACAATGTGAAGACATGAGAATCGAACCCACGATCTCGGGGGGGGGCTGCATTCTACCGGCAAGACACCAACAAATTGGGTAAGCCAATTGTTCTTGATAACATACATGAAGATGGCTTCAAACTAATTTACGGTCTAAATCCTAGGAGACACCTAGGAGCACCTATAAAGAAGTAATATTTATTCTAGTTCTCCATGACCAAGGAATCCAAAGTAGTGGTTTTTCGGTTGAGGTTTACGATGTCGTCTCTAGAAACTAAGATCTATTGACTCTATTCTATCACAACACTTTCTTCTTTTTCTTCTTCTTCTTTGGTAATGGGTGAGTACTCTATTGGCATTCATAGATGACTTCTACACCACTAGAAATGCAAGGAGGGGGAGGGCGAGGGAGAAGGGGAGGGGGTACGTTAAGGCACAATGTGAAGACATGAGAATCAAACCCATGATCTCCTAGGTGTCTGCACTCTACCAGTACGGCACCAACCAATTGGGTAAGGCATTTTTTCCTGTTCACATACATGAAGATGGCTTCAAACTAGTTTAGGCTCTAACTCCTAGGACATACCTAGGAGCACCTATAAAGAAGTAATATTTATTCTAGTTCTTCACCACCAAGGAATCCAAAGTAGTGGTTTTTTAGTTGAGGTTTACAACGTCATCCCTTGAAAATATGATCTATTGACTCTAGTCTATCACAACACTTTCTTCTTTTTCTTCTTCTTCTTTGGTAATGCATCAGTTCTCTACTGCCATTTGTAGATGACTTCTCAACCATTAGAAATGCAAGGGAGGGGGAGGGGGTACCTTAAGGCACAATGTGAAGACACGAGAATCGCACCCATGATCTTTAGGGGGCCTGCACTCTACTGACACAACCCCAATCAATTGGGTAAGGAAATTGTTCCTGATCACATACATGAAGATAGGCTTTAAACTAGTTTAGGGTCTAACTCCTAGGACATAAGGAGCACCTATATAGAAGTAATATTTATTCTAGTTCTCCACCACCAAGGAATCCAAAGTAGTGGTGTTTTGGTTGAGGTTTACGACGTCGTCTCTTGAAACTAAGTTCTATTGATTCTATTATATCACAACACTTTCTTATTTTTCTTCTTCTTCGTTGGTAATGGTCAGTACTATACTGGCATTCATTGATGATTTCTACACCACTAGAAATGCAAGGGAGTGGGAGGGCGAGGGAGAGGCGGACGGGTACCTTAAGGCACATATGAAGACCTGAGAATCAAACCCATGATCTCTTGGGTGCCTGCACTGTGCCGGCACAGCACCAACCAATTATGTAAGGCATTGTTCTTGATCAAATACATGAAGATGGCTTCAAACTAGTTTAGGGACTAACTCATAGGACATAATTAGGAGCACCTATAAAGAAGTGATATGTTATATTAAACTCTAAAAGAAGTAAAAATTTCGTACTAAAAGCATTTAGAATTTGGTAATTGTAACTATTAAGATATCTTGTACTAGGTCTTTTATATGATGGTTGTGTATCAACTAACAGTAGGGTTTGCATTAGATTTTAATGTGATAACTGGGCAATAATTTATTTATTTGGAATCTGGTTCGTTTAGTACATACTTATTTTTTATGGAAAAATTCTTTGTTTCATCCTTATATTTGTAGATATTTAGATTTATTTTCAGCTTGATGCAGAATTAATTTGCCTGTATTGCATAGGCACACGCGTGCGCACACACAAACACAAAAGGTTAAAACCTCAGACCTGATGTTGTTTTTAGTTGGGAAATGTTGAGGACCCAAGGACAGCTACCTACAGGAACCCCTAATTTGATTGATCCTCGGAGATTACAAAATGCTAAAAATAAAAATAAAAATAAGACGATGATGTTTAGAAATGATTTTACAAGGCTCCACTAATTTTTCATTTGAAAGAGTTATGTGACAAGTTTGATCATATTGAATACCAATTTAATTATCTGAATTAAACACAATTCATTTTTCATAGTCAAATTCAATCGTATATCCTTCTAAGTATTTTTCATATATGACCATAGACTTGTTAATAGTCGTGTGCACCCTTTTTAGTTCTCTACAGAACTATCTCATCTTTATTTGGTGAGTACATAACCAGGAATGGATGAAAAAGTGTTCATTTTTCCAGTAATTTCAAACACACTTTACATGTCTTTTTCTTCCCATGGAGGCATGAACCAATCATCTTTGATGCAGTATATAGTCTATCATATCCCTTTTGCTATGTTTTCATCTTTGTTGAGTTCCTTTTAGGGTCTCTCCTATTGGAGTTGAGGTTTCTTAAAGCCTTTTCTTGTATATTCATATGTTCTCTTTCTGTTTGGTTTTAAAAATTATTTTTAAAGATAAAAAAAATATTTATTCTAGCTGTCCACCACCAAGGAATCCAAAATAGTGGTTTTTTTGGTTAAGGTTTACGATCTCATCTCTTAAAACTAAGATCTATTGACTCTATTCTATTACAACACTTTTTTTTTTCTTCTTCTTCATTGGTAATGCGTCAATGCTCTACTGGCATTCATAGACTACTTCTACATCCCTAGAAATGCAAGGCAGGAGGAGGGGGGGGGGGGGGTGGGGGCTGCATTCTACCGGCACAATACTAACCAATTGGGTAAGATAATTGTTGATCACATACATGAAGAAGGCTTCAAACTAGTTTAGGGTCTAACTCCTAGGACATACCAAGGAGCACCTATAAAGAAGTAATATTTATTCTAGTTCTCCACCCCCAAGGAATCCAAAGTACTGGTTTTTTTGTTGAGGTTTATGATGTCGTTTCTTGAAACAAAGATCTATTGACTCTACTCTATCGCAACCCTTATTTTTTTTTTTTTTCTTCTTCTTCTTTGGTAATGGGTCAGTACTCTATTGGCATTCATAGACGACTTCTACACCACTATAAATGCAAGAGAGGGGTAGGGGGTACCTCAAGGCACAATGTGAAGATACGAGAATCGAACCCATGAACTCTGGGGGGGCCTACACTCTATCGGCACAACACTAACCAATTGGGTATGGCAATTGTTGATCACATACATGAAGATGGCTTCAAACTAGTTTAGGGTCTAACCCCTAGGACATACCAAGGAGCACCTATAAAGAAGTAATGTTTATTCTAGTTCTAATTCAAAGTAGTGGCTTTTTTGCTTGAGGTTTACAGTGTTGTCTCTTGAAACTAAGATATATTGACTCTATTCCATCACAACACTTTCTTCTTTTTCTTCTTCTTCTTTGGTTATGGTTCAATACTCTACTGGCTTTCATAGATGACTTTTACACCACTAGGAATGCAATGGAGGGGGAGGGAGTACCTTACGGCACAATGTGAAGACACGAGATTAGAACCTATGATATCCGGGGGGCCTGCACACTACCCGCATGACACCAACCAATTGGGTAAGGCAATTGTTCTTGATCACATACATGAAGATGGATTCAAACTAGTTTACAGTCTATCTCCTAGGACATACCTAGGAGCACCTATAGAGAAGTAGTATTTAATCTAGTTCTCCACCTCCAAGGATTCCAAAGTAGTGGTTTTTTGGTTGAGGTTTACGATGTCGTCTCTTGAAACTAAGATCTATTGACTCTATTCTATCACAACACTTTCTTCTTTTTCTTCTTCTTCTTTCGTAATGGATCAATACTCTATTAGCATTCATAGACGACTTCTACACCACTAGAAATGCAAGAGAGGGGGAGGGGTGGGAGACGGGTAGGGGCCGGGAACCTTAAGGCACAATATGAAGACATGAGAAACGAACCCATGATCTCCTGGGTACCTGCACTGCACTGTACCGGCATGACACCAACCAATTAGGTAAGGCAGTTCTTGATCACACACATGAAGATGGCTTCAAACTAGTTTAGGGTCTAACTCCTAGGACATACCTTGGAGCACCTATAAAGAAGTAATATGTTATTTTACTCTAAACTAAGAAAAAAATCTTTAGATAAAGAAGGTTGTCAGGTTACAGGGAGCTTGCGCCAATCACAAGAAGGGAGAAATGACTGCCCTATTCCGTAAAATGAATGACAAAAGCCACCCTTATCGGATGCCCCTGTGCACACTCTCATTTGCCATTCGCTGGTCCAGGGTTACACAATCTAGCGGTGTTCTCCCTTCCAAAATTGTTATACTATGAGATACTTTTCTCTGCATGAGGCTCACAGTTTGCGCTTTAAAGAGGTGAAACATTTTGTGTTATGATGATCTGCAGTACTATGAAGATCCTACCCGGCAGTACATTTTCAAATCAAAGAAGTATGTCCTGGAATTTCTTCAGCATGGGAAAGTGGTAAAGAAACGTGGACCAAAGAAAGCGCCAAAGACTGATGCAGGTAACTATTTTCTCTTAAGGTTGAAAACTAATTATAATCTCTAATAGGTCTTTTCTCAATTTCATTATATTAATTTATGTTATTTCTACTGCAGCCCAGGAAATGCCCGAGTCCAGTGTTCAGACAGCAAAATGAAATTGAAACACTCAAAAGTTTGGAAAGAGAGAGATCGGATTGATAAGTCAAACGAATTTCTTTCATTTCTCTTCCTTGGAACTCGAATAATAAGTTTCTTTCATTTCTGTTTGTTTTACTTGCAAAACTTAAATGGGCTACTGGCTAAGCCCAGTTGCAGTGCCAGTCAGGAAGGCTGACAAACAATAACTCTCTTGGAATAATACTTTTCCTTTATGTGGGAACTGCTAGCGATAGTCTGTGCGTTATATATAAAGGGTTTTTCTACTTGACATTGATTCGTATCCACGATTGATTAATGGTGTCCGTCAAATTGATGCAAAAGCCCCTCGTACCTTATGTCTCAAATATCAAAATTGTTCTTTATATATTGTGATTTCAATGATGACTCAATTAGTGTGTGCTAAAAGGAATCAGTATCAAGAGGCACGGGTCTTAATACCAACCATTGTCAAATAGAAAGACACAAATATATTTGAAGTAGAAAGACTTCTATATAATTGTTCTCTCTCTAGAGAAGAAGTCCCTCTAACCTAAAGACACAAATATATTTGAAGTAGAAAGACCTCTTCATAATTGTTCTCTCTCTAGAGAAGAAGTCCCTCTAACCTATTGTTGAATGAAATTTGGGTGGTCATGACCAAATTAGAAAGCCAAAAGATTATATATATCTTTCTTGAAATCTGAACCCTCTTTTTTTTCTCCTCTCCTCAAGTGATTTGGTTATAAATTCTTCTTGTTCTCCCATTTTTTCTATTAACATATAACATTCAATGTACTCCTCTAGCTTGTAGATCTCCCTCCAAATTTTTTTCCTTTTATATTTAAATCAAACCTTTTAGATTCTTTCTAAAAGTATTGTCCATAATTGTGTCTTACCTTGCAGGTCTGTAGGCCAGCCCGAGAATTTTGTGGCTGTGGGTGGGCTTGGATGTCTGGCCATATGGTCGGGCTTCAACATGGGACAGGCCAAGAGTCTGAACTTTTAAATGTCCTTTTAAGTCACTACTGGGTACTGTCCGTCCATATGACATCGGTTGGTGTCAATGATCCATTAATATTAATTCTTTTTCATGGGCACTTGTTAAATTATCAAAGAAACCACAATATATAAAAGGATATACTTTGTATTTGAGGGAAGAGGCGACAGGTTTTGCACGACCCTTGAGACACTGGGCACTGCTGTCAATGGCTAATGGCAACAGTGTTCAGATGCAAATTTCTACAAAAAAAAAAAAACTGACTGCCTAAGATCCCACAGCCATATTTTGCTGATACTATGATTGCCATTGTTTTTCTATGAGAACAATGGGTTAGCATACTTGTTCTAATAAGATTTGAGAAGGCCTAGATGGAGAGTAGTAAAGGATATGATCTCAAATTTATCAGCCATTGTTCAAGAGATAATCATCATTTATCACAACAACAACAACAGCAACAACAATAATAAAAAAAATAATAATCCTCACAAATGGGCTTTCAGGGTTTACTATTTCAAAAATATAGTTGTATATATGCATTTACAAATTGCAACTTGTTTATGTTTTATTTTCCATCAACAAAAATAGAGAAGGTATACCTTTAGTTTCAAACAAGCCATGAGATATCTTTGAGGAACCTTTTGTTTTTTTAAAATTCGATACTATATGAATGACACTCAATATATGGCACTGTTTTTTTTTTTTCTATAATTATTCCTAATCTTATTCCGAAAGTTTTTTTCAAATAGGCATTCGAAAATGGTGTAACAACTCGAGGAAAAAGGTTCCGCATGCATTGTTGGCATTTCTCTAAGAACTGGGTGTTTCACAATTTTTTGACAAGAGTTGTCATTGTCTCTTACCTATAGTATGTGAAATAACAAATATTATTCTCACTAAAAATACAAAAGTATATACAAGAGAACCAAAAAAAATTGTAAAATTCCATTGAAAAATAACCCTTTAATTTTGAACAAGAGTAACTAGCTTGTTACAGGAATCTAAGACCATGATTCAACCAAAAACCTGTTATATTTCAGATCACAAAACTGTACATTCTCTCCCCCCCTTATTGTCTCAGTCATCAGCAAAACTTCTTTTGATTTCTTGAATCTTTTGTAGGCATGCTTCAGCCCTCTCAATGGCAGCATCGACCCTTTCCATCCACTGATTTAGCCTTGGAAAATTTCGGTTTGTTGATTCTGGATTAGCCTCCTGATTTTGAATTTCAGAAACCTTCCTCTTTCTATTTGATGAAGCTGAAAACATTTGACACTAAATAAGTCAAATAGAACATTTACCTAAAAAAAAGAGTCAAATAGAACAATCCTAATTTCATCAATCTGAAAATTAATCCAGATGCTTAGGGTTTGAGTTTTAAGATCATCAAGAATGGTTGGACAAACAAAAGGGAGAAAACCCAATACATGGCTAGCCATGCTGTTCATATATGCCACCAAATTGGATGTGAACTGGGTGTCCATCATCCATCCATCTGATATCCCATCAACCATTTGACCTTTTTATCAGCCCTAACCGTTGGATTGAAATAGTCTGATTCTATCAATCCAATCACACTATCACATTGATACATAAGCATCTCAAGTGAAAACAACTCATTTACTGGGGAGAGAAGACTGAAGATTTTGTAGCAGCAGGACCATATTTAACAGTTTGATAGGAATCTATCAGACCATTCAATGTGTTCTTTTGTTTCATACCTGGAACATTTAACAGATTGGAGTGGTCTAAATTCATCCAAGAACATAAGGGGGGCGAGGAGTTGGACATGAAGGAGTGACTTCACCTTGAGTGGTTGCAGAGGAGTTGGACATGGAGGAATAGTAGCCATCCCTGTAAGAGACAAAACTTTTGGGAAAATATGGAGGCGATGGTTTCTCAGTTTCTCCATGGATGAAGCTTCTAAGCTCCATCTTCAGATACCCAAAACGATTTGGGTGTTGGGCTTCCAAAATCTGCAGCTCCTCCTCCGCCTGTTTGATCATCCATGACAAATCCTCCTCATCCATCGACGCCACTAAGAACACCTCTCTCTCTCTCAAGTTTAGCGGAGACCTTACCTGGAGAAGTGAGGAGCCCATATTTAGAAAATTATCTGACATCAGGTGTAGGCCCTACTTGAAGAGGAATTTGTTTCTACGTGAGTGATCAAAAGTAAAAATAATGTAGTTGGGTGATGGGAACCGTTTGATTATCTGTTATTATATAGGTTTAGAATTTTGATTTGATCAGATTCGTTGGAGCAAATGGAATGGTGAGCCCACATTCCTCCTAAAAGGACCTTCTGGAAAGCAAAGTCAGTTTCGATTACACCAGAAAAAGGCACTACAAAGAAAGAGCATCGAAGCAGCTCTCCTGTCGGGCATTAAATGGGAAGTGACAAGGAGGGAGCCCTCCAAGGAAAAGTAGCCGTTTGAATTCTTAAATCTTAACCGGCACTTTCTTTGTTTCAAGTAGGAATGTTCTTCAATCGTATGCGGATGTGGGGTAATATATTGTTTTTTGGTATCGATGGTTCATTTATATACTTATTTTGACTTAGTCAGTCGTTTGGTATAGTTTTTTTTTTTTTTTTTTTTTTTTTTTTTTAACAATAAATTTATTGATGAATTTCAGGATACAAGTCGAGGTGTCATTAATACAAGCCGGATGATTAAGTTGGTTCTATCTTTTGAATGGTTTTTGTGTTTTCTCTATTGGCCCTCTTGTTGGTTTACTGCTATAGTTTTTGAAGCTATAGGCTGGTTTTTGATCCAGTAGGATTTTATTTGCAATTTTGTTTATTTTTTTCTTTTTAAAAATATTAAAAAAAGGGACTTCTAGCAAAAAAAAAAACCAAGAAGAGAATAACGGTCAGTCAAATATTCCTAAAATCATCATAGCCTTCCAAGCAAAGGCATGAATCAAAGAGTTAATTTCCCTTTGAATAAAGGAGAAAATACAATCCTTGCACATTTTAGCTAGGTCCACAATTGTTGATGCCACGTTGGCTGAGCTGAATGTGGAGTGACCGAGTAGGTTATGTTTGCACGAGTTGATTGAGGTATAACTAAGTTGTTCTCACTCCTCAGTTATAGAGAGTTGTAGGAAACATTCAGAAATCAATAGATAAGTCACCGAGAGGAGGACTGGGTAGTCCGGTTGTAAGACCCACATGCCATGAACTCAGTCTAATCTTATTTCTCGTGTCGTGATCGGTCTTCCCATCATAATCGGCTCAAGTGAACCAATTGTATAAAAAAACCACAAGATGAGGTAAGCTACAAGTCAAATTTAGTTGTTGTGATTGACTGTTTAAGTTTGTGGGGAAACAACCAATTAAAAATTAAAAATCAGTAAATTTTGGATGTATGGTCGCATTTTTAAGGGGTATGTTAGACTAGGTTGTGACCGTACAACATATGGTCGCATGTTTTGGTTGTATGGTCGACGGATTATGCAACCGCACTATCGACCGTACGAACCCAGAACCGACTCCATGTTTAGGAAACTTTCCTAATTTGAGGAGGACTCTTTCCTAATTGAAAGAGGATTCTATATGGAGATTTTTCTCTATACAAATGACGTCCCTTAGCCTCTCTCACTCTTTTAGAACCCAAATTGAAACTCTAAACCTAAGAGAGAGAGAGAGAGGAAGATAAGGAGAATGATTTGGAGAAGAAGGCTGAGAGGAAGGTTTTTGCGGAGAAAAGTTCTATCTCTCTATAGCAAGCTTAAGGTATGGACTTGACTCTATAGGGTAGATCAGATAGAATATATAGGTTCTTTTTAAGTT
Source organism: Protea cynaroides (assembly GCA_028583415.1). NCBI lineage: Eukaryota > Viridiplantae > Streptophyta > Magnoliopsida > Proteales > Proteaceae > Protea > Protea cynaroides. Next base: position 22,916,780 of record CM053268.1, read on the forward strand.
GATATGTGGAACCTAATACAATGATTTAGTTATAAGTTTTTATGGGAAACCATAGAGAATATGTTAGGGATAATTAATAAGGATAAATTGTGATTAAAGGTCATAAAATGATCTTAGGGTGAATCCCGTTGATAAGCCAAGATGAGGAACTCGAGTGAGAAGTAAAAATTAACCAAACTTCATATGGTCGCAGTTATTGTCGACCACAAGGTGACCAGAGAGTCGACCAAAGCTATTCGAGAAGTTCCCATAAATCGTGTGGTTGCACGTACTGTCGCATGTAGTGTGACCATAGGGTATCGACCGTACGTCGTATGGTGGCATATATTGAGACCACAGGATCGACCATAGGGTATCGACCATACGATAACAATAAGTATATTTTAAGACCAGACAAGGTTCTTGACTACTGTAACTTAGTAAACTTGAGCCCTAACTTAAATACATTAATTGTTTAGGTTCCTAATAGATTTAAAGTGACTTCCAAAGCTTAGGAGATGAACAAACATCAATCAAAGGTAAGAGAACAAGACCTAAACTAATTGGATAATAACAAACTGTTTTTATTTATTTATTCAATGCAATGAATGATTTTATGCTTGTATGCTTGTAATGTACATCTCACATGTCATCTAATATTACTGTTATTTTTGCTCATGTATATTTATTTTTGTTTATTTATAACATGATCATGATGATGATGATGATGCTAGGAATAGACATGTGATTGTGTATGTGGTTAGTGTGTTGGATGCGAGTGGGACATCAGGGGGAGGACATGGTATTGTGGTTCAGCCTGATCACCAGACTCTAGCCCTATCTCTACTCAAGTCTTGCCCACTGACATCGTCGTATCGCCATTACCTTAGCGGAACTATTACATTGTAGGGCATCAGGGAAGGTAATCTCGGACCATATGGTCTCCGACTCTGTCGGGGGGCCTTAGCTCTATCTCTATGGACGTATTGAGGGATGTTGGTGTGAGGCCTTGGATATATTGGATGGCATTAGGATTGGTTAGTTGCGAGCCCAGTTGGCAATAGGGGTTTACATGTTGGTATGGGTAGGACATCAGGGGAAGTGTTGACGGTATGTGATCCAGACACTTTAACTCTATCTCTATTCCATGGTGGGTGCATGTGGGACAACAATGATGTTTAATCCATTGAACGAATTCACACACTCGTGTATAGAGGTATGGTGGCCGCCAATCCTTTCTATAGCACATTACAAATTTAAAAACCAGACCAAAGATATTGAATTGAATGCATGCATATGTTTGTGCATTGTTTTGTTCACTCACTGAGCTCAAATTGGAGAGCTGACCCTCGTGCGTGCCTTTCTTTTAGTTTCTGATGTTGCAGGTACTATTGTTGAAGATTATATGAATGTGTCAACCTATGGACAAGTGGTGACTATAGACGAGCAAGCTGTGGAGGATGAGCAAGGCTCATCAAGTGAGTGTTACAACAATGTTTATGCTTAGTGGTTAACTTCTATATTTTGATATTTGTAATATGTATTAATTATGTTTTGGTTATTTGGAGATAACTTGTTAAAATTTATTTATCATTATATGTAAGACCCGCACTCTTAAAACCCGGTCTAAACCTTGGTTTTGTGTCGTGATAGGTCTTCCGATCATCACCGAGCCAGACGGGGCAAGCGGATAACAAACAGGTACAAAATCGGACCAAAGTCAACCAATTATACCTGATTTTGGATACCGGTTGATGGTACCGGATGATGGTACCGGTCGACCGGTATGGCCTGCACAGCTATGTGCGGGAATTTGGAAATTGGTCTCTGCGGGTCCCGCTTTTCTGATTTCGAATCCTAGAAGTTTCCTAATCCTAGTAGGGTTACTAAACCCTATTTCTAGCCTATAAATATACCCTTAAATCCCCTCAAATCCTTTCCATTGTCTCTCACAAACCCTAGAGAAGAGAAAGAGCTTGGAAAGGAGAATGAGCTAGGAAGAAGAAGGAGGTGCCGCCATTACCGTTTGACGAAGCTCACGCTACGCCTGTCAACGGTAAGTGTTTGAATCCCTCTTCTTACCCGATGATAGTTGTGTGGGTGGATCAATACCATGCAAAGTAGGTATTGATCTAAAACCCTAAATTGGCCAATAAACCCTAAGTTGCCGTCAAACCCTAGATTTGAGTTTCGAGATGATATTCATCGAAACGAGACTTGAATGAGTTGGGGATAACTCTAACTCAAAGCCTAGACTTAGAATGGATAGGAGAAACCCTGAAAAATCCATGGAAGATGATCGTCGGCAGTCGAAAAACCCATGTATGGTCTTCCGGAGACATACCGGTCGACTATACCGGTTGCACATAGTGCGACCGGTATGTTGCGACCGCTACCTCTCGGGAGGTTATCTGTGGGGGACCGGCTGACCATACCGGTCGCCAGTCTTTCCCATAGAGCTGCGACCGGTACATGCCACCGGTCAGCTCTGTGAGGGTAGTTTGTGATCTTTGTTGGTTTTCGACCAACATGAAACCCTAAACAATATATTCTAATGAAACCCTAATATTATGTAGGACTTTGTGACTTATCGTTTGGACCTTGCGACGTGGAGCAAGTTAACGAACGAGCGTCAGGTAAGGGAATCTTGACCTAAACCTAATAATTAATGGACAGTAAATCATTGTTAATCATTGAATATCTATGATGTGATGTTTGTGCATATTCACATGCCATCCTTTACTTTCAGTTATTATTATTGTTCATGCATTCATAGGATGTGATTGTTAGGCATGTGATTGTTTTCGTTGGTGTGTGGAGTGGGGCATGGGCCTGGGATCGCTCTCCACACTGGTACTTTTTGTAGTATTCTGTCTTAACATGCTTGGTACGGGTGGGGTATCAGGGGAAGATCGTGGTACGGTGGTCTCCGATATTGATGTTGTCCCGGCCATCGTTGTGTGGTAACCGAGGATTCGAGTCGACGCTGGCTTGTCCACGATGCTTTAGCTCTATCTCTATGCCGTAGGGAATTATGTTGGGATAGGGTCTACTGCGTATTATTTCTATCCTAGTGGGTTAGTTGCGGATAGGGTATCGGGGGAGGTGAGGTATGGTGGTCTCCGACCCGGCCCGCACGCTCTAGCTCTATCTCTATGCCGTAGACGGCTGTCGCGGGATAGAGCATACATTGTTGACATATAGGATTGGTTAGTTGCGAGCCCGGTTTGCGAGCCCCGGCCGATAGGGGGCTTAGGTACCGGTATGGGTAGAGTATCGGGGAGGTGCGGGTATACCTTAGCTCTATCTCTATTCCATGATGGGTGCATGTGGGTTGGTGGTAGTGTGATTACTGTGCGACGCCACACACTCGTGTATAGAGGTGCGGGGGCCACCAAACCTTTCTATAGCACATTGCAAACTTAAAACCGGACCACACAAAGATAAAATTGATTGTTACTAATGCAGAATCTTGTAAAACTGTCTGATTGTCTTACTGAGCTGTGTTGTGTGCTCACCCTTTATATATACATTGTTTTAGATGTTGATGCAGGATACACTGTGGACGATTATGTGAACGCTCTGGCGTACGGTGGTGTAGCTGCTTTGGATGTACAAGCAGGGGAGGACGAGCATGATGCTTCATGCGAGTGCCCTTTCTGCGTGTACCTTTGATTTGTTTTATTTATTTATTTCAGTTATTTTTTATTGAATTAAAGGGATGTAAAAGATTATTATTCTATGTGTTTGAATTTGAATAATGAGATATTTATTTAAATTATCATTAGATACTCAGTTCATTCTATTTAAAGTCTTTCGCTGTATATTTATATTCTGATTGTGGTTATGTGTAATGGTTTGTATGGGTGGACACGGCCTATTCGAGATCCTGGTGTGAACCGTTGGTTCAATGACGGTTCACTCACACCGTTCTGGTTGGATCAGAATTGGGGTGTGACATTATAGACTCTCAGTTCATTATTAATAAAACTTCGGCTATTTAGTTATTTATTCAGATTATTATTGTGGAATGTGTTTGGTTTAACATGGTTGGTACAGTCTATTTGAGATCTTGTTTTGAACCGTTGGTTCTTATGATAATTCATTACACCACTGGTTAGTCTAGAATTGGGGTGTGACACCGATGGCCACTCAGATGATTAAGTCAGTTCTCAGATTAAGGAGTACGAAGTATTTATAAAGAGAAATACTTCTTGAGAATGGTGTAAGGTTTGAGCATAGAGAGAGATTGGATCTTCTATTATTTGTCCTTTTTACATTTGAGTTTTGGTGGATAAATAAGAACCTGAGATACTTGTCGAAGTGGTCGGAAATACCCGAGATTGTGGAGACAGTTGATGAAATGTTTGCTTAGTTGTTCATCATTGGATGAGGATCCAACGACTAGCATGTATGCGGTTACCAGCGTTACGGTGCTCCAAATCAGGTGTGCAATCATCGAGTGGAGAGTGGTTTCCTACCAGAATAGTAAGCCATTAGCTCTGATATACTTCCGACATGTGTAAAACACATGTCCTCTTGCAGGTGCCCTTGACTTCCAAGACAAGTGTCACGTCATCATTGGTTGATGAGATATTGATTAACAGTTGCCCCTTGATTTTTCAAATTTGTAAAATGTGAGGAAGTAACCTTAATACCGAGTTGTGATAGTTGTGCTTCTTTGACCGACTTCTACTGCTACTTATAGGTCGTCTATAACATTCTTCTAGAGCTGAGATTTGATTTGATATCAGCAGACTCGCAACTGCCACATGCCTTGAGAAGCGAAACGATGGTTACCTTTTTAAATAATATTTAGGCTCGAATCCTGGATTTTGAGGGACATGTAAGCCTGAATTAAATGCTATATGGATCCGTTGATGAGTGGGGTCATGCCACGTGTAAAGTAGCCTTCACATTTTCTATAAAGCGTATGGATTTGTTGGGAAACGAGGAGACACTCGTACTTTGATTACTTGAATCAAGCCGTGGAGAAGTTGTGATACATTGTACCCACAACAGACAAATAGTACAGAAGTCGTCTAAAGCATGAATTTGAAATGTTGCGATTCCCAACCTTGATTTGACAGCTTTTTGATGATTATTTGCGGATTTCAAGACTCTTGAAATCTGGGAGAACGCATTTTTGAGAAGTTTATATATGCTTGGGGCGATAACTTTAGAGTTACTTCATCTCCAAGTTTCGCGTCTTTCTGCTTGCAAAACTCTTCTGCAACTTGAGTATTTGTTGTTTCCAAAGACTGAAAGAAAACCAATAAGTTCTCCATCTTTGCTTCTATTTCAATGTCTTTTTTTTTCTTCTTCTTCTTTTGAGAGTTCAGAACGTGAGTTAGGTCTCCCAAGTGTCACAGTTTCAGGTGAGACTATGTATAGAGGAAATTTGCCAAGGGCAGAGGCGGTGGTTAGGAGTAGCTCAGGTGCCGCTGCTTTTGCTACTCCTTCTGGAACTCAGTTTGTTTGTGTAGCAAATCGTTCCAATCTACCAAAGTAGGTTTAAAACTTCTAATAAAAAGATATGCCATCCTCGACTAATATGTATGTAGACTTGCTGGGTGCTACGAGGCCCCTTGTACTTCCAGTCTTAAAGAGATTTGTGTATATAAAGAAATATTTGTTTTAGGTTTTCGTCTTCCTCTTCCTATAAAACTCGTTAGGATCTTAAAATATTACCGACTTTCCGCTAGGCAATTGCTTCCCAACTCTTGGTGTCAGATGGTTGCGTTTGTCATATTCTTTGGACATCGTGATTGGGCAGCTTCAATTAACTTGTTTGGGAACTTGTTTAGTTTGAATGTAGATAAAGTAGTTCAATTAGGTACCACCAAGAAAGCTCCTACTAGGTGGTACTACTTCAATAGAAGGGCTAATGCCATAGAGGTTTTGAGCTAAAAAAGATCCTCAATTCCTGGATGGCATGAAATTTTTTTTCTTTTTTGGGCAAAAAGACAAAGCCAACTTCCCTGTCATCAATATTTGGAGCTTTCACAATGCTCACGAGTTAAATAGAGTCCCAAAGTTGTCTACGTACGACTTCAAATCTTATCAGATGGCCAAAAACTCACGTTTTGGCTCTGGGATATCCCACTATGAGTTAGCGTCTTACAACTTCTTCTTTTTCGAATCCTAACCACTCTTGAGTGGGGATGGTAACCTCACAACTTAGCTCAATAAGGAAATCAAACAATGCAACAAGCAATATCCAAGATAACATTCAACATTGGGTTTGGTATAACTTGCAAAGTGCTATGCTAAGGTCAGGCTATAACCACACTACCTCAATGTACGAGAGTGTGAGCATGCCTAATGAATCACACATTTTTGTCATCCCACATCACTCACTCTGGTATAGAGATAGAGCTAGAGTCTGGCGACCAGACTGAACCACAGTACCACATCCTCTCCTTGATACCTTATATCATACCAACACCTACACCCCTATTGGCGAGGACTTACAAGTGGGTTTGCCACTGACCAATCCTACATGTCATCATAGTATCCAAGGCCCTATCCCAGTACAACTCCCTACCAAATAGAGATAGGGCTCGAGTCAGGCGATTAGGCTGAACCATAATACCACGTCCACCCCCTGATACCCTACCCATATTAAACATGCTAAGATAGTGACGATATAAAAAGGTGCTAGTGTGAGGAATGATCCAAGGCCCTAGGCCCTTCCCATTTTACACACCAACGAAAACAATCACATGCCTAACAATACAATCCTAGCATAGCGAGTATGCATGAATAGAATAATAACAGAAAGTAAAGATGACATGTTAATATGCACAATCAACACACCACAGGAACAAGAGTAAATAGCAACATTTTACTGTTATTAGTTAATTAAGTTTGGGTCTAGTTTCCTCACCTGATGCTTGATAGCAAGCCTTCTCTATGTCACAGAGTCCAACTTTACTGTTAAAAGGTCCTACACAACATTAGGGATTGATTAGAATTAGTTTCATTGGATTTAAGTTGATCGAAATCAAGTTTGGATTAAAACTATCCAAATTTTTACATATTGGTCGCATCACTATAGCAGTCTATTCAACCGGTATGTCCAAGCAGACAGTTTCGGCAATCTTCTTGAGAGATACTAGTCGATGTACCTGTCTAACATATGTGCCACAGGTATGTCGACTGGACAAACTCCATAAGTCTACCAATCTAACATTCTCTTTTTGCCTATCTTCAACTCGATTCCTAGGGTTTCCCCTAACCATTCTAGGCCCGTGCAACGTGTTAGGGATAATTTTATTTACCCTTCAAGGTCCCACTTTCTGATAATTATTAGTTTAGGAATCCCTACATAGGCTCTAGGGTTTTTCAGATGAAAAAGGGTTTCACAATCAATAACCAGTCCTTCCTGGTATTGATTCTCAACCAAGCATCGACGTAACTACCTTACAAGGATAGAGCAGTTACCACTGGCCTTCAAGGTGATGGTGCTCTCCTTTCGAACGGTTTCCTCCTTCGCAGACCTTCTTTGCCTCCACCGCTCCTCTTTAAATCTCCTTCTTAAACTCTATGGTTTATGAGAGTCAACAAAGAGGATCTAAGGATGGAAAAGTGTCAATATATAGACTAGGGTAGGTTTTTGGAGAGTTTCCTATATAAGAAAGGTTTCTAGAATAGAAATTTGGAAGGTAGGACTTACTGGAAATTAGTTTCCAATTTGAACAGTCTGTCCATATAGATATACCGGTCGACTGTTCATGAGACCTGTATGTAGACCGGTATGTCCCAATTCATGAGACCGGTATGTTTATTTCTTAAGTTTGTTTCGTCTATTTTTCATACCTGGACCTGTGGTTCATCATCCACTCGTCCCATCTAGTCTGGTTATGACTAAAAGACCTGTCATGACGTGAAACATAGGTTTATGTCAGGTTCAAAGAGTGCGAGTCTTACAACTCCCCCACCCTTAAAAGAAAATTTTCCTATACGTCTAATAACTCCCCCACCCTTGAAAAATTTTGGCCTTAAAATTTATACGTACCTTCAGAGTTGAAAATGTGAGAATATTCCTTTCGCATTGCGTTTTCTTCCTCCCAAGTAATCTCTTCTACATCTTGGCTTCTCCAATGCACTTTGACATAATAGATGTCTCTGTTCCGCAGGTGTTGTACCTTACGACTTGTAAACATAACTGGTAGGATCTCAAATGTCAAGTCTTCTGTCAAATCTGGAGGATCCGCTATCAAGATGTGCGATGGGTCCCTTATATACTTCTTTAGTAGTGAGACATGAAACACGTCATGAACACCTAACATAGATGGTGGCAATGCGAGTTGGTACACTGCGTTGCCATGTCTGGCCAATATCTTGTACGGTCTCATATACCTATGGCATAGTTTTCCCTTTTTACCAAACCGCTCAGCCCTCACACAGGTGATATCTTCAAAAACACCTTATCACCCACTGTAAACTCCAGATCTCGACGTATATTGTCTGCATATTGCTTTTGTCAAACTTGAGTTGTCTTGACTCTTTCCTTGATCTGATCAATTGCTCTACAGGTTTCTTCTACAAACTCTGGCCTTACTATCTATCTTTTTCCCACCTCATTCCATAGCAAAGGTGTTTGACACTTCTTTCCATATAGAGCTTCGTATAGGGCCATTTGAATAGTAGCCTAGTGCTGTTATTGTAGGCAAACTCTATGAGTGATAGCTTCTCATCCCAAGCTCTCTTGAAGTCAATAGCACAAGCTTAGAGCATGTCTTCCAAGATTTGAATGGTTCTCTCTGACTGTCCATTTATCTGAGGATGAAAAGCCATACTGAACTTTAGTTTGGCCCCCATAGCCTTTTACAGTCCTTCCCAGAATTTAGATGTAAAACGGGGATATTTGTTAGATACAATACTCTCTGGCACACCATGGAGCCTGACTATGTTGTCCATGTACAATTTAGCCAACCTGTCCATGGTGTATTGAGGTTTGACAATGATAAAGCGAGCCGTCTTAGTAAAACGGTCCATAATTACCCATACTGCATCTACTAATCTAGGTGTCATTGGTAGTCCAGTGACGAAATCCATCGTAATACAATCCCACATCTATGCTGGCTCCGATAGTAGCTGTAATAAGCCAGCGGGTCTTTGTCTTTTCGCTTTCACTTGCTGGCAGTTTAGACATTGGAATATGAATCGGACCACATTCGCTTTCATACCCCTCCATTATATTCAAACTCTTTAGGTCATGGTATATCTTGGTGCTTCCCAGATGTATCGAATATGGGGTATTGTGAGCTTTTCTCATGATTTTGTCTCTGATATCTGAGTCCTCACTCTCAAGTATACACAGTTTCCCACGGTACCTTAATACTTTGTTTGCATCTAATGTGAAGTCAGGGTTGGTTCCATCCTTTTCTAAATCCTCTTGTTGTCCTGAGGTGTGGATCTTGTAGGATTGCTATTTCACCTCATCTATTAGATCTGGTAGAATCTTTAAAGCTGCGAACATGAGCATGAACTTGTGAATTAAGCCTTGCTCCAATGGATCTTCTGCTGACTCTATATGTGTTGTTCTTTATTCTCTATCGAACCAAAAACTGCAGAACACAGTGCGGCGTTTGTATTAGGCCTTGCCTCAGGTTTCGACACCCACTTCCTACTCAAGGTGTCTACCACAACATTTGCCTTACTCGGATGGTACTGAATGTCGCAGTCATAGTCTTTTAGTAGTTCCAACCACCTTCTCTGCCTCATATTAAGGTTCTTCTGAGTAAAAAGGTAGGTGAGACTTTTGTGATCAGACTTGATCTGGAACTTCTCACCGCATAGGTAATACCTCCATGTCTTTATTGCATGAATTATTGCCGCTAACTCCAAGTCATACGTAGGGTAGTTCTTTTCATGTTCCTTCAATTGTCTTGATATGTAGGCTATCACCTGTTCTCCTTGCATCAAAACACTTCCAAGTCCCAATCCCGAGGCAACTGTATATAGAGTAGACGATAGCCTTGGTGCTGGAATAGTCAAGATAAATGCTGAGACTAACCATGACTTCAAAGTTTAGAGCACTCTTTACACTCATCCATCCATATGAACTTATCTCCTTTCTTGGTTAGTCTGGTGAGTGGAACGGCGATCTTCGAATAGTCTTCCACAAATCTTCGGTAGTAACCAGCTAAACCCATGAAGCTACGGATCTCAGCAACTGTCTTTGGTGTTTCCCATCCTAATATGTTCTTCCCATCCTAATATGGCTGCTCTTGCTTGGATCCACTTTGATTCCTTCTGCAGATACAACATGACCCAAGAAAACCACTTCGTTCAACCAAAATTTGCACTTCTTATTTTACATAGAGCTTCTCTCTTCTTACCCATTATAAGGCTGCTTGCAAGTGCATTGCATGCGTTTCTTTGTCCTTGGAGTAGACCAATATATCATCTATGAATACGATGACTGAGGTGTCCAACATATCAATAACACCCGGTTCATCATTTTCATAAACGACCTAGGGCATTAATCAATCCGAATAACATCACAAGGAATTCGTAATGTCCATATCTTGTTCTGAAGGTAGTTTTTAGAATATCACCAGCCTTGATCTTCAGTTGGTGATACCCTGACCTGAGATCAATCTTTGAGAAAACCTTTGCACCTTACAACTGATCGAACAGATCGTCGATCCTAGGCAACAGGTGTCACACCCCAATTATGGTTTAACCAGATTAGTGTGATGAACTACCAATAAATCAACGGTTCAACCAGTAATAATCAAAGGCAATAAACAAATAAGCAGAAGTCTTATAGATAATGAACTGAGTATCTAACAATGATAAATAATTATTTAATCTAGTTATCTTTAAATGACTCAGACATAAAAGTAAATAATCCAGTACATGTTACAATAATCAAATATAGCTAAACTAATCGAATATGCACAGGTTGCACTCGCATGATGAATCATGAGCATCTTCAACAGCTTCTACGTCCATGGTCGCAATGTGTCCATACGTCAGCGCATTCACGTAATCTTCAACAGTAAGACCTGCATCATCAACTAAAATATTTAACGTCGAAAGGGTGAGCACACATCATAGCTCAATGAGCAAACAAACAATGTAACAAACATATGCATGCATTCAATCATATCTTTGATCTGATTTTTAAGTTTGCAATATGCTATAGAAAGGTTTGGTGGCCCCCGCACCTCTATACACAAGTATAGAAATCTACCTAATGGATCAAACATCATTTTCATCCCATATGTACCCACCATGGAATAGAGACAGAGCTAAAGTGTTCGGATCAAACACCGCCAACACTTCCCCTAATGCCTTACCCATACCAGCATGTAAGCCCCTATTGACGAGGGCTTGCGAACTGGGCTCGCAACTAACCAATAGTAAATGTCATTCAGTGTATCCGAGGCCTCACCCCAGTATCCCTTAATACATCCATAGAGATAGAGCTAAGGTCTCCCGGCAGAGACGAAGACTACACGGTCCTAGACCACCTCCCCTGATGTCCTACGGTGTAATAGTTCTGCTAAGGTAATGGCGATACGATGATGTCAGTGAACAAGACTTGAATGGAGATAGAGTAAGAGGCTGGTGACCAGGTCAAGACCACCATGCCACGTCCTCCCCCTGATGCTCCACTCCCATCAAGCACACTAACTATACACACATAATCACTTGCTTATTCCTAGCATAGATGCACATTACAAACATACAAACATAGAATCAATCATGGCATCAGACTCAAATAAATAAACAGTTTGTTATTATCCAATTAGTTTAGATCTTATTCCCTCACCTGTTAGCAAAACTTGATCTCCTTCCAAGCCTTGTAATTCTCTTTGATTTGATTTAATAACCTAAAAGTTTTATGAATTTAAGTTAGGATTCATATGTAATATGTTTCATTAGTCAGAAATCAAAATAGAGTACTGATATGTGTCTGATTAGTCCTATGGTCTCATACTGTGTCGACCTTACTGCCTACGGTCGATACCCTACAGTCGCATATAGTGCGACCGTAGCTACGACCATATGATTTCTGAAATCTTTTCAAATGCCTATGGTCGATCCTCTAGTCATGCTGGTCATGCAATGGTCGACCGTAGCTGTGACCTTGAGATTTCTGGTCATAGACTACATGCAATTCGAGTTCTTCTTGGGTCAATCCTCTACTCTTTAATTGGGTTTCTCCTACGGTCATCCTATGGCCATCTTTAGTAGTTTCTTATCAACCCTAATCATCAAACTCACCCATCATGATTATCCTTGAGATTTTCTCAAGGAATCACATAGATCATAATAGGTTGATATCACCTAATCTTTATAGAAGTCTTATTCCTTAGAGTTTACATCTCCAGAGATTAGATTCATACCTTTGCCTGTGATAGAAAGCCAATCTCTTCTTAGTAAAATTTTCTCCTTAGCCTTTTCTTCTTCTCCTTCTCTTCCTTCTCTTCCCTTCTCTTTCTCTAGGGTTTACAATATTCTAAAAGAGTAAAAAAGAACTGAGGGACATCCTTTATATAGAGAAAAATTATCCATACAGAGTCCTCTTTCAATTAGGAAAGAACTCCTCCTCAAATTAGGAAAGTTCCCAACTCGGGTTTTGATCTGGGGTCTCGTGGTTGATGGCTACGGTCACAGAATCCGTCGACCGTAGGGTCATTGATCAGTGACCATTGTTTCTTTCCATATGGTCGATCGTACCTACCCAGGTATGCGACCCTACCTATACTTTTGAGCATTTAAACTCAATTCATACCTGATTTTGTGATCCATCTTCACACATTCGGTCCACTTGGTCCAGCAATGATGGGAAGACCTGGCATGACACGGTTAGACCAAGTTAGTGGAGTACGGGTCTTGCAACTCCCCCCTTATATAATTTTTGTCCTTGAAATTTGCACATACCTTCCGTGTAAGACCCGCACTCTGAAAATCCAGTCTAAACCTTGGTTTTGTGTCGTGACAGGTCTTCCAATCATCACCGAGCCAGACGGGGCAAGCAGATAACAAACAGGTATAAAATCGGACCGAAGTTGACCAAATTATACCTGATTTTAGGTATACCGGTTGATGGTACCGGTTGATGGTACCGGTCGACCGGTATGGCCTGCACAGCTATGTGCGGGAATTTGGAAATTGGTCTCTGCGGGTCCCACTTTCCTGATTTCAAATCCTAGAAGTTTCCTAATCCTAGTAGGGTTACTAAACCCTATTTCTAGCCTATAAATACACCCTTAACCTCCTCAAATCCTTTCCATTGTCTCTCGCAAACCCTAGAGAAGAGAAAGAGGTGGAAAATGAGAAGGAGCTGGGAGGAAGAAGAAGGAGCCACCATTACCGTTTGACGAAGCTCTCGTTACGCCTGTCAACGGTAAGTGTTTGAATCCCTCTTCTTACCCTATGTTAGTTGTGTGGGTGGATCAATACCATGCAAAGTAGGTGTTGATCTAAAACCCTAAATTGGCCAATAAACCCTAAGTTGCCGTCAAACCTTAGATTTGAGTTTCGAGATGATATTCATCGAAACGAGACTTGAATGAGTTGGGGATAACTCTAACTCAAAGCCTAGACTTAGAATGGATAGGAGAAACCTTGAAAATCCATGGGGGATGATCGTCGGCAGTCGAAAACCCATGTATGGTCTTTCAGAGACATACCAGTCGACTATACCGGTTGCACATAGTGCGACCGGTATATGTGACCGCTACCTCTCGGGAGGTTGTCTGTGGGGGACCGGCCGACCATACCGGTCGCCAGTCTTTCCCACAGATCTGTGACCGGTACATGCCACCGGTCAGCTCTGTGAGGGTAGTTTGTGATCTCTGTTGGTTTCCGATCAACATGAAACCCTAAGCAGTATATTCTAAAGAAACCCTAATATTATGTAGGACTTTGTGACTTATCGTTTGGATCTTGCGACGTGGAGCAAGTGATCGAACGAGCGTCAGGTAAGGGAGTCTGACCTAAACCTAATAATTAATGGACAGTAAATCATTGTTAATCATTGGATATCTATGATATGATGTTTGTGCATATTCACATGCCATCCTTTACTTTCAGTTATTATTATTATTGTTCATGCATTCATAGGATGTGATTGTTAGGCATGTGATTGTTTTCGTTGGTGTGTGGAGTGGGGCATGGGCCTGGGATCGCTCTTCACACTGGCACCTTTTGTAGTATTCTGTCTCAACATGCTTGGTACGGGTGGGGTATCAGGGGAAGGTCGTGGTACGGTGGTCTCCGATATTGATGTTGTCCCGGCCATTGTTATGTGGTTCTGAGGATTCCGAGTCGACGCTGGCTTTTCCACGATGCTTTAGCTCTATCTCTATGCCGTAGGGAGTTATGTTGGGATAGGGTCTACCTGCGTATTGTTTCTATCCTAGTGGGTTAGTTGCGGATAGGGTATCAGGGGGAGGTGAGGTATTGTGGTCTCCGGCCCGGCCTGCACGCTCTAGCTCTATCTCTATGCCGTAGATGGCTGTGCTAGGATAGAGCATACATTGTTGACATATAGGATTGGTTAGTTGCGAGCCCAGTTTGCGAGCCCTGGCCAGTAGGGGCTTAGGTACTGGTATGGGTAGAGTATCAGGGGAGGTGCGGGTATACCTTAGCTCTATCTCTATTCCATGATGGGTGCATGTGGGTTGGTGGTAGTGTGATTACTGTGCGATGCCACACACTCGTGTATAGAGATGCGGGGGCCACCAAACCTTTCTATAGCACATTGCAAACTTAAAACCAGACCACAGCATAAAATGGTTGTTACTCATGCATAATATTGTAAAACTGTCTGATTGCCTTACTGAGCTGTGTTGTGTGCTCACCCCTTGTATATATACATGTTTTTAGATGTTGATGCAGGTTACACCGTGGACGACTATGTGAACGCTCCGGCGTACGGTGGTGTGGCTGCTCTGGATGTACAAGCAGGGGAGGACGAGCATGATGTTTCATGCGAGTGCCCTTTCTGCGTGTACCTTTGATTTGTTTTATTTATTTGTTTCAGTTATTTTTGATTGGATTAAAGAGATGTAAAAGATTATTATTTTATGTGTTTGATTTTGAATAATGGGATATCTTATTATCAATAGATACTCAGTTCATTCTATTTAAAGTCTTCTGCTGTATATTTATATTCTGATTGTGGTTATGTGTAATGGTTTGTATGGGTGGACACGGCCTATTCGAGATCCTGGTGTGAACCGTTGGTTCAATGACGGTTCACTCTCACCATTCTGGTTGGATCAGAATTGGGGTGTAAAAACTTGGTATCAGAGCCCTCGGGCTCTGTTCCAACAAACCATATTGCACTTAACTGAGTCGATGAACTGAGTTAGGAGAAAAATTAAAAATCTTAATACAAACGCACCTTAAGCATTGTTTGATACCTGAGACGGACTAAGAAAGAGAATAATATACTATTCTAAATGTGAAACTTAATCTGTACACATACACTAGATAGGTGAACCATAAAACTTTCATTAAACAAGAAAAAAGTATCAAATGTAATAGTGCTACAGGGTACAGTCCACAAACCGGAAAGTTACCCTGTTATATAAACCTTCATATGAAAAGAAAAGTAAATGGGAAATCATGGGGTAGGAGGCCTGGGAGGAATGGGGTCCGCTATATCATAGTCCCGCTCGTATGCGACCCTAAGCCAACACCTGGTCCTGAGTCACCTGTAGACTACGAGCCAGGTGTCCCAACTCCTGACCCATCTCTCGCTGAGACTCCAGGATGACCCTCTGGGTGTCCCTGATCTCAGTGAACATACTCAACACTGAGTCGGGAGGAGGCTGAGAGGGTCCAGCTGTAGAGACAGATGGTGGTGGTGTAGGTGCAGGCTGTGGGGCAGGCACTGGTGCTCCCCCAGCCACATCGTCATCGTCGTCATCAGTCACCTCTGGCGCATAGGCTGCATTGGCCGCGACTGCTGCTGCTGCTGCTACTCTCCCAAGTGGACGAGGGCGAGCCTCCAACTCGTCGTCACTAACGGGCAGATCAACCATCTGCATCCTCTGAAGGGCGTCCCAGTCTATGTCGGACGTCATAGTGTCCTCGACTGTCACCTCACCTCTCATGCTCACACCGAGGCGAAGTAACAGGGAGGTAATGAGACGACCGTAGGGAAGGTTACTGGCCTGATCGGCCAGGGTCGCCTGGTGCATGGTCCGGATGATGAGGTAAGGAAGTGAGATCCGCTCCCCTGTGCAGACGAAATAGGTGACGTACTGGGTGAGCTGGGACAACTCACTATAATGGCCGCTCTGGGGGACGATGTTGTGCTGGATGATGCGACTGTAGACCCGAGGTACAGGTCTCAAGCTAGCCGCCTTCATAGGAGCCCCAGGGTTAAGGATCTGATGAGCTATCTCTCGACGCAGGTCCTCAGTCAGATAGCCCTTCGCTTTGGGAGGGCAATACACTAGGTCTCCATCATTAGGAATCCCTAGAAGGTCGGCCAGTTGGTGGGTGTTGAATGAGATGCGTACACCCCTGACATAACTGGAGATACGTAAATCCCTACCTTGGTTGGGATCGTTCACATTTTCGTGCAGCTCCAGGTTAGCAAGGAAATGCTTAACCAGATTGGGACGAGTGGTGTAGGTGTAAGAGATGACGGGCGACCAACCAAGCCTGTCAAAAGCCGCTCGAACATCGAATCGGTCTAACTGCTCCAAGTTAACCCGATGCCCAGATTCTATATTCTTGTTATCGAACCATGAAAATCGAGCTTGTGCTTCCAAAGAACGGAACCATTGCTCATCTAATTGGGGAATTGGAGGCTGGGGGGCACGTGAACTTGAGTCGTGGGGACGCTTGCCAAGAGCACGTCTAGGAGCCATTTAAAATCTGCAAAACAAAAGAAAATGAGATAAAAGTTAGAAAATTTTCGAAATTTCGGCAGCATAACGACAGCATTTTGGGAAAAAGCCTCGAACTCACCCAAAACATGGGGAGGAGGACTTACGTAACCCCCACACTCTTCAACAAACCAATCATAAGCAATTATAACAAGAAATTGCAAGAAATTTCAAGAAATTAAGAAAAATCAAGAAATTTCGAAAAAAATGGGAAAAACCTAGGTCAAAAGATGAAAAAATTTGATTTTTAGGAAAACCGTTAGGTGGAACCCCAAATTAGTTGAGGGCTTTTGCTCTTGGGGGTCCCTAAACCCTTTCCAAGCTGAAGGAAAAGAATTCCTACGGTTAAATCATCTCGAACAAAGAAAAACCTAAAATTCTACATATAGACGATATGGAAACTATGTAAAAATATAAGAGAGAGAGAGAAGAGACCTACCTAGAGACGATATGCTAGGTCTTGAATGGAAGGAATCGGCTTCAAATGGCACCGGTCGGACTGTAGCAACTCGGAACCCAGAGGAGAATCGCCACCGGAGAGGAAGAAGAAAGAAAAAGTGAGAAATTTCTCACTTTTTCGCGATTTTAAAGCCATTTTGGGCATACCGGTCGACGGTTATGCCTATACCGGTCGACCGGTATCAACCCAGGTGTGCGACCGCTATGTCTCGGCCAGAATTTTAATTCTGACCGGTCGACTATACCGGCCGCATACTGTTCCACAGGTGTGCGACCGGTATGTTGCGACCGGTACGCCCCAAAGAGCCAGAAAATTGAATTAAAAATTCCTAAAATTGTGTAAATTGAAATGTTACTTCTCGACTATTTTTCCCTGCATTATTCAAGACTAACACTACTATTATTGATGTTCTCACGTGTTATGTCTTCTTCTCAGATCCAAATAAATAGTCTGAGATGGCAGGTGGAAACGGTCGAAGGGGTCGAAAGCATCATCAGGCCAGGAAGCGCCTAGAAGAAGAGCAAGCTGAGCAAGACCAGGTTTGAGAAACCAGTCCTGAAGTGGAGGAGGAACAGGTTCCAGAAATACCGACAAATTTACCTGGCCCACCTCACAGGAATTCTGATACCATTGTTACAAACTTGGTCTATCAGATGCAAGCTCAACAGAAGGAATTTCTGAGCGAGGTACTAAAGATGCTCAGGCCAGCAGGTTCTGTTCCCGTTGGAAATACGCCCGAGTCAGGAGGAATTAACACTACCCAACCAGTGCGGAGTAGCCCAAGGCCGAGGGGCCAAGCACAGAATGTACCACCACCGCATCGGTTTTTATCGCCTTCTGCGTATCCAGGGGCGTATCCGTATCCACCACCATGGTACGGAGCAGACACACAGGGACAGCATGATCTGAGCAGGTCAGTGGACAGGTTCTTGAAGTTGAAACCTTCATCGTTCACAGGCAGGATAGGGAAACCATTGTGGCCAGCACAGTGGGTTTCCGAAATGGAAAAGAACTTTCGACTAATGACTTGCACTGAGGAGGAGAAGGTTCTGTTTGCCACTCATATGCTGAGAGAAGACGCAAATGCTTGGTGGAATTCCACACGGGCATATCTGGAGAATAAGTATACACTAGTCGATTGGGAAGTGTTTAAAGCGGCTTTCTTCGATAAATATTTCCCAATGAGCTTCAGAGATCAAATGGAGAGAGAGTTTCTCAACCTGCAGCAGGCTCAGTCGACTGTAGATGCATATCAGCAGAGGTATGAAGAGCTGTTCTTCTTCCCACCAGCCAGTATGCAGGAAGAGGAGACAAAGATACGTAGGTTCACCATGGGACTACGTGGAAGCATCAGAGAGCACCTTTTGGGTCTGGACAAGAAGACCTACAATGAGGCGGTACAGGTTGCGAGGGTGATAGAGTCCAGTCAGAGGGACAACTTCTTCGCTCAGAACAGGGGAGTGAAGAGATCTGCTGGAGATAGCTCGGGTGGCGGTAATACTAGACCATTCCGCCCATACAGGGGGCCAACCTGGCACCACCTGTGCCACATTCGCCAGACCCAACCCAAATATTAAATGTTATAACGTCGCCAAGACTGGGACATATTGCAAGGAACTGCACGCTACCTAAGAAGCAAGCTCCCCGGCAAGCCCGGAGTTTATGCGACCACCCCGAAGAGGCAGCCGCATCACCTGATGTGGTAACTGGTACGACTTTATCCCTTACTATTTGGTTTATTCTTTCAGTTGCATGAGCATGTAGAACTAAGGGCAATATATTACAGGAATTGTAAATGTAGCTGGTTTACCCGCCAGAGTATTATTTGACTCTGGGGCCACGCACTCCTTTGTTTCTGTTTCTTTTGGGAAGCGAATGGAGTTACCAATCAAGCAATTGAACCCAAGCTTGATAGTTCGCTCTCCACTAGGAGTCGAAGTGGCTTTAACCAAGTATTATGGACCATGTATGGTATGTATTGAGGGCCGAGACTTAGAAGCAAGCCTAGTAATACTTGAGATGGCAGAAGGGCTACAGAATTTGTGAAGACCTTATGCCAGGTTCAGCGCCGGTGTCTAAAGCACCATACAGGATGGCCCCGATCGAGTTAAAGGAGTTGAAGACCCAATTACAAGAATTGCTGGATAAATGCTTCATACGACCTAGTATATCGCCTTGGGGAGCACCTGTGTTATTCGTCAAGAAGAAGGATGGAAGTGTACGGTTATGTATTGACTACCGTGAGCTGAACAAGTTGACGATCAAGAATCGGTATCCTTTGCCTAGGATCGATGATCTGTTCGATCAGCTGCAGGGTGCAAAGGTTTTCTCGAAGATCGATCTCCGATCGGGGTATCACCAATTGAAGATCAAGGCCGGAGATATTCCGAAGACAGCTTTCAGAACGAGGTATGGGCATTATGAGTTTCTGGTTATGTCTTTCGGGTTGACCAATGCTCCAGCGTCGTTTATGGAACTGATGAACCGAGTGTTCCATGATATGTTGGACACTTCGGTCATCGTATTCATCGATGACATATTGATCTACTCTAAGGACATGGAGACTCATACAGCGCATTTGAGGGCAGCCCTACAACGGCTGAGAGATGTGAGGCTTTATGCAAAATTCAAGAAGTGCGAGTTTTGGCTGAAGGAAGTGGCTTTCTTGGGCCATGTTGTATCTGAAGACGGTATCAAGGTTGATCCAAGTAAGATAGCTGCTATAGTAGGATGGGAAGCACCAAAATCTGTTGCGGAGATTCGTAGTTTCCTTGGGTTGGCTGGTTATTATAGAAGATTCGTGGAAGATTACTCCAGGATCGCGGTTCCACTCACCAGATTGACCAAGAAGGGAGAGAAATTTATATGGACAGATGAGTGTGAGAAGTGCTTTCAGACTTTGAAGTCAAGACTTGTCTTTGCACCTATCTTGACCATCCCCGAACCAAGCGTACCGTTTACTCTATATACGGATGCTTCAGGGTTGGGTATTGGGTGTGTTTTGATGCAAGGAGAACAGGTGATCGCTTACGCATCAAGACAGTTAAAAGAGCATGAGAAGAACTATCCTACGCATGACTTGGAGCTAGCAGCGGTTATTCATGCAATCAAGACTTGGAGACACTACTTGTACGGTGAGAAGTTTCAGATCAAGTCAGATCACAAGAGCTTAACTTATCTCTTCACTCAGAAGGATCTGAATATGAGACAGAGGAGATGGCTGGAATTGTTAAAAGATTATGATTGCGACATCCAGTATCATCCAGGTAAAGCAAATGTGGTGGCTGACGCCTTAAGCAGAAAGTGGGCATCGAAACCTGAGGCAGGACCAAGTACAAACGCTGCATTGTGTGCTGCAGCCTCGAGTTCAATGGAAATCGATGAAGAACATATTATCGAAACTACAGAAGATCCAGTCGAGCAAGGCTTGATTCATAAGTTCACTATGATGTTCGCCGCATTGAAGATCTCACCGGGTCTAATTGATGAAATCAAGGTAGCAATCCTACAGGATCCGTATCTTAAGACGGTGCAGGAAGACTTAAAGAAGGGTTCGTGCAATCCTGACTTTACCTTGGAATCAGACAAGGTACTCAAGTATCGCGGACGGTTATGTATACCTGAGAGCGAAGACTGCGATATCAGAGGTCGAGTGATGATTGAAGCTCATTACACTCCATATTTGGTACATCCAGGAAGTACCAAGATGTACCATGATCTAAGAAGACTATATTGGTGGAGGGGTGTGAAAGCAGATATAGCTCGTTTCGTGTTCCAATGTCTGAATTGTCAACAAGTTAAAGCGGAAAGGCAAAGACCCACGGGTTTACTACAGCCGTTACCGAAACTTGAGTGGAAGTGGGATTGTATCACCATGGATTTCGTCACTGGCATACCTTTGACACCAAGGTCAGTGGATGCAGTTTGGGTTATAGTAGATCGACTCACCAAAACAGCTCGATTTATTGCGGTCAGACCTCAGTATACCATGGAGAAACTGGCCAAGTTATATGTTGATAATATAGTCAGACTTCATGGCGTTCCAGAGAGTATAGTATCTGACAGAGATCCCCGTTTTACATCAAAGTTCTGGGAAGGATTACAGAAAGCTATGGGAACAAAGTTGAAGTTCAGTACAGCTTTTCATCCTCAGACGGACGGACAGTCAGAGCGAACTATTCAAATTTTGGAAGATATGCTCCGAGCTTGTGCATTAGATTTCAAAGGAGCTTGGGATGAGAAGCTATCACTTATCGAGTTTGCTTACAACAACAGCTATCAGGCTACAATTCAGATGGCCCCATATGAAGCTCTCTATGGAAAGAAGTGTCGTACACCTCTGTTATGGAATGAAGTGGGGGAAAGAAGAATTGTAGGACCGGAGTTTGTTGAAGAAACTTGCCAAGTGATTGATCAAATCAAAGAGAGAGTAAAGACAGCTCAAGTTCGACAGAAGCATTATGCGGATAATCGACGTCGAGATCTGGAGTTTGCAGTGGGTGACAAAGTATTCTTGAAGGTGTCATCGGTGCGAGGTCTGAAATGGTTTGGTAAAAAGGGGAAGCTATGCCCCAGGTATGTGGGACCGTATGAGATATTGAATCGACGTGGTAATGTAGCATATCAATTGGCTCTACCACCATCTATGTCTAGCGTTCATAATGTGTTCCATGTATCATTACTGAAGAAGTATGTCAGAGATCCATCGCATATCTTGAGCGCTGATCTTCCAGACTTGACTGAAGACTTAACTTTCAAAGTGGTGCCTGTAATGCTCTCGAGTCGAAAAGTTCAACAACTTCGAACCAAGGATATCCACTATGTGAAGGTGCATTGGAGAAGCCAAAATGTGGAGGAAATAACTTGGGAAGAAGAGAGCGCGATGAGGAAGGAATACCCTAACCTTTTTGACGATCAAGGTACGTTCAAATTTTGAGGCCGAAATTTCTTTTAAGGGTGGGGGAGTTGTAGTACCTACATGCAAATTTCAGGACGAAATTTATTTTAAGGGTGGTGGAGTTGTAAGACTTGCACTCTGAAAACCCGGTCTAAACCTTGGTTTTGTGTCGTGACAGATCTTCCGATCATCACCGAGCCAGACGGGGCAAGCGAATAACAAACAGGTACAAAATCGGACCGAAGTTGACCAAATTATACCTGATTTTAGGTATACCGGTTGATGGTACCGGTCGACCGGTATGGCCTGCACAGCTATGTGCGGGAATTTGGAAATTGGTCTCTGCGGGTCCCGCTTTCCTGATTTCAAATCCTAGAAGTTTCCTAATCCTAGTAGGGTTACTAAACCCTATTTCTAGCCTATAAATACACCCTTAACCTCCTCAAATCCTTTCCATTGTCTCTCGCAAACCCTAGAGAAGAGAAATAGGTGGAAAAGGAGAAGGAGCTGGGAGGAAGAAGAAGGAGCCGCCATTACCGTTTGACGAAGCTCTCGTTACGCCTGTCAACGGTAAGTGTTTGAATCCCTCTTCTTACCCTATGTTAGTTGTGTGGGTGGATCAATACCATGCAAAGTAGGTGTTGATCTAAAACCCTAAATTGGCCAATAAACCCTAAGTTGCCGTCAAACCCTAGATTCGAGTTTCGAGATGATATTCATCGAAACGAGACTTGAATGAGTTGGGGATAACTCTAACTCAAAGCCTAGACTTAGAATGGATAGGAGAAACCCTGAAAATCCATGGGGGATGATCGTCGGCAGTCGAAAACCCATGTATGGTCTTCCGGAGACATACCGGTCGACTATACCGGTTGCACATAGTGCGACCGGTATGTGCGACTACTACCTCTTGGGAGGTTGTCTGTGGGGGACCGGCCGACCATACTGGTCGCCAATCTTTCCCACAGATCTGCGACCGGTACATGCCACCGGTCAGCTCTGTGAGGGTAGTTTGTGATCTCTGTTGGTTTTCGATCAACATGAAACCCTAAGCAGTATATTCTAATGAAACCCTAATATTATGTAGGACTTTGTGACTTATCGTTTGGATCTTGCGACGTGGAGCAAGTGATCGAACGAGCGTCAGGTAAGGGAATCTGACCTAAACCTAATAATTAATGGACAGTAAATCATTGTTAATCATTGGATATCTATGATATGATGTTTGTGCATATTCACATGCCATCCTTTACTTTCAGTTATTATTATTATTGTTCATGCATTCATAGGATGTGATTGTTAGGCATGTGATTGTTTTCGTTGGTGTGTGGAGTGGGGCATGGGCCTGGGATCGCTCTTCACACTGGCACCTTTTGTAGTATTCTGTCTTAACATGCTTGGTACGGGTGGGGTATCAGGGGAAGGTCGTTGTACGGTGGTCTCCGATATTGATGTTGTCCCGGCCATTGTTATGTGGTTCTGAGGATTCCGAGTCGACGCTGGCTTGTCCACGATGCTTTAGCTCTATCTCTATGCCATAGGGAGTTATGTTGGGATAGGGTCTACCTGCGTATTGTTTCTATCCTAGTGGGTTAGTTGCGGATAGGGTATCAGGGGGAGGTGAGGTATTGTGGTCTCCGGCCCGGCCTGCACGCTCTAGCTCTATCTCTATGCCGTAGACGGCTGTGCTGGGATAGAGCATACATTGTTGACATATATGATTGGTTAGTTGCGAGCCCAGTTTGCGAGCCCTGGCCAGTAGGGGCTTAGGTACTGGTATGGGTAGAGTATCAGGGGAGGTGCGGGTATACCTTAGCTCTATCTCTATTCCATGATGGGTGCATGTGGGTTGGTGGTAGTGTGATTTCTGTGCGATGCCACACACTCGTGTATAGAGGTGCGGGGGCCACCAAACCTTTCTATAGCACATTGCAAACTTAAAACCAGACCACTGCATAAAATGGTTGTTACTCATGCATAATATTGTGAAACTGTCTGATTGCCTTACTGAGCTGTGTTGTGTGCTCACCCCTTGTATATATACATGTTTTTAGATGTTGATGCAGGTTACACCGTGGACGACTATGTGAACGCTCCGGCGTACGGTGGTGTGGCTGCTCTGGATGTACAAGCAGGGGAGGACGAGCATGATGCTTCATGCGAGTGCCCTTTCTGCGTGTACCTTTGATTTGTTTTATTTATTTGTTTCAGTTATTTTTGATTGGATTAAAGAGATGTAAAAGATTATTATTTTATGTGTTTGATTTTGAATAATGAGATATTTTATTATCAATAGATACTCAGTTCATTCTATTTAAAGTCTTCCGCTGTATATTTATATTCTGATTGTGGTTATGTGTAATGGTTTGTATGGATGGACACGGCCTATTCGAGATCTTGGTGTGAACCGTTGGTTCAATGACGGTTCACTCACACCATTCTGGTTGGATCAGAATTGGGGTGTGACATTCCGAGTCGAACAGGTGATGATATTACTTCTGCATAGCTTTTTCTTCTTCCCATGTAATTTCTTCCACATTTTAGCTTTTTCAAGTAACTTTAACATAGTAAATGTCGCGATTGCGAAGACATTGAACCTTTCGACTAATGATTTCAAAATGTACTACTTCAAATGTCAAGTCTTCAACTAAATCCGGTGGATCCGTTGTTAACACGTGTATTGGATCTCTAACATACTTCTTCAGTTGTGAGACATGGAATACATCATGTACACTAGACATTGATGATGGTAGTGTTAACTGATATGCTACCTTTCCACATCTTGCCAGAATCTCATAAGGTCCAATATATCTAGGACATAGCTTTCCCTTCTGTCAAAACCTTTTTAAACCGTGTAATATGAGATATTTTCAGAAATACCTTATCACCTATGGTAAATTCAAGATCTCTTCGTCAATTGTCTGCATATTGCTTCTGACGGTTCTGAGCTGTTCGAACTCTTTCTCTGATGATGTCGACCACGACATGTCTCTTCAACAAACTCTGGTCCAACAATACTACACTCTCCAACATCATTCCAAAACAAAGGAGTTCGATATTTTATACCATACAGTGCTTCATAGGGTGACATCTGTATTGTAGCTTGATAGTTGTTGTTATAAGCGAACTCGATCAATGGTAACTTCTCATCCCGCGATCCCTTAAAATCAATTACACAAGCTCGGAGCATGTCTTCTAAAATTTGAATGGTGTGCTCCGATTATCCGTCTGTCTGAAGATGGAATGCGATACTAAACTTCAATATTGTAACCATAGTCTTCTGTAATCCTTCCCAAAACTTTGAGGTAAAGCGTGGGTCTCTGTCGGACACAATGCTTCAGGTACATCATGTAATCTGACAATATTATCCACATATAGCTTAGCTAACCTCTCTAGTGTATATTGAGGTCATATAGCTACGAAACGAGCTGTCTTAGTCAAATGATCTACGATCACCCAGACTACATCAACTACTCTGGAAGTCAAAGGTAACCCGATGATGAAGTCCATAGTGATACAGTCTCATTTTCATGCTGGTTCTGATAGTGATTGCAACAAGCTTGCAGGCCTTTGCCTTTCAGCCTTTATCCACTGACAATTCAAGCATTGTGACACAAACTTAGCTACATCTGCTTTCATTCCCCTCCACCAGTATAGTTTCTTCAGATCATGATACATCTTTGTACTCTCGACATGTATCGAATAAGCGGTAGTGTGGGCTTCCTTCATTAGTCTGTGTATAATATCTGAGTCTTCACTTTCAGGGACACATACTCTCCCTTTACATCGTAGTGCCCTTTCAAGGTCCAAGGTGAAGTCAGGAGTAGTCCTACCTTTTTCAAGGTCTTCTTTCACTATTCTTAGATAAGGGTCTGATTGAATAGCTGTGTTTGCTTTGTCTATCAGATCAAGTACAATCTTCAATGTAGCAAACATGTTTGAGAATTAATGAATAAACCTTAGGTCAGTTGAATCACCTAGTTTATCGATCATGAACTGCTTATTGCCGTAGTTGAATACTCTTCTTGTGTCACACATTACAGCATTCGTGCTAGCTTCTCCCTGTGACTTTATCATTATTTTTCTGCTTAGTGCATCAGCCACTACATTAGCCTTTCCTGGATGACACTGGATATCACAATCATAATCCTTTAGCAATTTCAGCCATCTCCTCTGTCTCATGTTCAACTCCTTCTGATTGAAAAGATGTGTAAGACTCTTATGATCTGATTTAATCTGAAATTTCTCTCCATACAAATAATGTCTCCATATCTTAACAACATATACTACTGCTGCTAGTTCCAAGTCATGAGTTGGGTAATTTTTCTCATGTGTCTTTAATTGTCTGGAAGCATAAGCATTCACTTGCTCTCCTTACATGAGAACCCATCCCAAACCTAATCCAGACGCATCGGTGTACAAGATAAATGGTTCTCCTGGAATCAGAATAGTCAAGATGGGAGCTGATATTAATCTTATCTTCAATGTTTGGAAACACTCTTCACATTTATCGGTCCAAACAAACTTCTCTTCTTTCTTAGTCAGACTGGTGAGTGGTACTGCGATTCTAAAGTAATCTTCCACGAATCACCAATAAAAACCAGCTAAACCTAAGAAACTTCTAATTTCGACAACATTCTTAGGTACTTTCTATTTTACAATGGCTTCAATCTTGCTAGGATCCACTTTGATTCCTTCAGCGGATACAACATGACTTAAGAAAGCGACTTCATTTAGCCAGAATTCACACTTTGTAAATTTTGCATAAAACTTCTCTTTTCTTAGTCGCTGTAAAGCGGCTCTTAGATTTGTGATATGAGTTTCTTTATCCTTAGAGTATACTAGTATGTCATCAATGAATATGATGATTGACGTATCCAACATATCATAGAATATCCGATTCATAAGTTTCATAAAAGTTACGGGTACGTTAGTCAATCCAAAAGACATAACTAAAAATTCATAATGTCTATCTAGTTCTGAAGGCTGTCTTTGAAATATCGCCTTCCTTAATCTTCAATTGATGGTATCTTGATCGAAGATCAATTTTGGAGAACACTTTAACACCTTGCAACTGGTCGAATAAGTCATCGATCCGAGGCAACTGATACCTGTTCTTGATCGTGAGCTTGTTCAATTTTTGATAATCTATACAAAGTCTTATGCTGCCGTCCTTCTTTTTCATGAACAATACCGGCACTCCCCATGGTGATATACTGGGTCGAATATAACCCTTGTCTAGTAGTTCTTGTAATTATACATTCAGTTCCTTCAGTTCAGTAGGAGCCATTCGATAGGGTGCCTTAGATACTGGTGCGACTTCGGGTGTAAGGTCCATAACGAACTCTGTCGCTCGATCAGGTGGCAATCCTGGTAATTCCTCAAGAAATACATCCAGAAATTCACGCATAACTTCAATATCCTCCATTTGTGGTGCTTCCTTGGTTAGGTCGACCATGGACACTAGATACCCAATTCCTCATTTCTCAAGACATCTCTGAGCCTTTAATGCCGAAAGAATGAGTTTTCGTTTACGAAGAAATTTGGTTCCCGTAAAACTAAACTCTACGCCTTTCTTGTCTTTGAATGTCAATTTATTTTTCGCACATAATAGGTTTGTAGAGTGCCGGACTAACCAATCCATTCCTAAGATAATGTCGAAGTCTGTCATTTCAAGTTAGATTAAGGTTGCATCAATAATCTTCTCACTGATAATAACTGGACATGGTCCATAACCTTGGTCTAGTTCTACTTTTAATCCCATAGGTGATCGTACAAGTAGTTTGCAGTCTAAAGATCTGAGGGGTAGACTCAACTTCTTTCCAAACGACACAGATATAAAAAAATGAGTAGCCCTAGAGTCAAAAAATACTATGGCGGGTATGCCATCAAGAGGTATGATACCTGTAATTTGATTTAATTTAGTCTACATGCTCACACAAGGTATTTCAAAACAAAAGGTTGAATCATACCTGTGACCACATCAGGAAATGTGACAGCATCCTCAGAAGTAATTGCATAAATTTTTCCTTGTTGTAGCTGCTTCATCGGCTTAGGACAATCTCTTGAATAATGCCATATTTGATCGCAGTTAAAACATTTGACTTCAGCATTACTTTGCTTCTGCTGAGATTGAGTTGTTGGAGTAGTCTTAGATGCCGCATTGAAGCCTTGAGTGCAAAAGGGTTTGAATGTTCTTGAGTTCCCTCCATTGAACGTATTCCCATTCGACCTCTTTATACCCCTATTTTGAGAAAAATAACTCTCCCTTTGGCTTGACTCCAAAACTCGAGCAATTTGTACCGCTTCATTATATATCTTCTTTTCTAGTCCCAACATGCTCACGAATGCTTCCCCTAAGTCCCATGACAAACCTTCGAGTTTTGGTATTTTCTTCATGCATGCTAGAGGGATTAAAGAAAAACAACTCTTCATAATGCTGCTGATAAGCGTCTACAGACATTTGTCCTTGACATAGACTCAGAAATTATTTTTCCATCTAGTCTCTGAAACTCATGGGAAATACTTCTCGAAGAAAGCTTCTTTGCAAATAGCCTAGATCAATTGGGTGTGTTTTGTCAATAGATAACTTTGAGTAGATTTTCACCAATGGTGTGCATCACCTTTCAGCATAAAAATGTCACATAACACCTTTTCCTCTTCATTTATAGTCATCATCATAAAATATCTTTCCATCTTGTCGATCCAGTGAGCTGGCCACAGAGGATCTAATGGTTTGCTATTAAATTCCTTAGGCTTTATTTTCAGAAAACGTTCGATCAATCTGGAGTGATCAAGTTGATACTGAGTATATGCTCCATACATAGGCGGTTGGTACTGATAGTTACCCTGGTTATGTTGGCCTTGTGATGCCTCAGTATTCTGCACTTGAGCTTGTAACACTGGCGTTTGAGGTGCTTGGGGTACCATATTGCTACCATCAGGTACGGTACTAACTTGCCCTGCAGGTAGAGGTGTTGCGTTTACAACTGGGGAAGCAATTCCCATAGCAGCTTGTATGTTGGCTTGCATTTACTGTATCTATTGCACTTGCTGTGCCAAATTCATCACCACAGTAGCCAAATTTGTAGGTGATGCGGGTAAATTGGTTGGGTTGGCTTGTGGGTGAACATCCCGAGGCACAGTACCTTGATTCCCAACATTTCCTTCTTGTCCTTGTTGACCTTCGTTGTCGTTGGTCTCCATAGGTGGTGGAGGTGGGTTTGCATTCTATTTTCTTTGGCTAACTCTTCGCCCAGCCATTTAAATTCCTGGATAAATGGTAGTTGGAAAGGTTGTACATGTGAGACAAAATAAAATGGTAGTATTAGGTTAGTCTCATAATGGAAAGCGAGAGAAAAAAACAAAAGCATCAGGAAAAATTTAGAACAGAATTAAAAAGCAGACAACAGTCAGTCATACGATCGATGGCCTACGGTTGCATGTTGTGCGACCATAGGTTCGACCATCAAAACCCTGGCAACTTCCCGGGACTCTATGTTCGATCATACGGTCGATCACTTTGGTCGAATTGTGCTACCGTAAGGTTCAAAATCAGTTTTTCAAGATTTTTCCTCTCATTTCCCTTTCTTCTTCCTATAGTCTCAACTTAGCTCACCACCATTGAGTTGCTACAGTATCAACCGTATGAACTTAGTGATTTTTCCATTGATTGACAATCTTCCTTCCATTCCTCAGGGTATGTTCTCTACTCTTTTCTCTTTTTAAGCTTTCATACCTAGGTTTTCACTCTTTATAGGGTTTTCATCAAATTAATATCTTTTTTACCATAAAAATTCAATTTTTATTGGGGCTATTGTTATTGGCTATCCAATGGATGAAAGCCTTCCAGAAAATTTGAGTTTCATTTGTTGATTTGGTAGAAATTTGAAAATTCCTAGTTGTGACCTAAATTTTGGGGTTTTCCTAAATGTCAAAATTTCTTCAAATCAAATCTACCTAGTTAAAATTTTCCATTATATGAGCCTTGCAGGATGATTTGGAACCTATGTAAGTCCTCCTGCCCAAATGTTTGGGTGAAAAGTGAGGCTTTTTCCCATTTTACGTCGTTGTGCTGCCCAAATTTTAAATTTTCTAACTTGTTTTCCTTATTTTCTTCTCTTGCAGTTATCATGGTTCGCACCAAGGTTCCTCGAGTCCATGACCCGCGTCGCTTTCGGTCCATCGAAGTTGAGGTACAATATCCATGGTTTGATCGGAATAAAGTGAAAGGGGGTCGATGTGTGAACTTAGCCCTGTTTGATGTGGAGAGGGCATTTGGAGATATGGGCTGGCTTCCAGGGATTCTATACGAGGCTTGCACCCGTCCGGACTTGGTAAAGCAATTCTATTGTCACCTACAGGTAGAGGGTGACCTAGAGGTAGAGAGCTTCGGATCACTAGTTGGATGAAAGGGGTTCCTATCGCTTTCAACTGTCAGGAGTTGGCTGATCTCCTGGGCATTTCCAACGATGGGCAGTTGGTTTATTGTGCACCAAGGGAGCCCCAGTTCCTATCTACATAGGTGCGTGTAGAGATAGACAATCAGATTCTTCGAGAAAACTGCTGGGAAATGAAGGCGGTGAACCTGCGTCCAGAGCCACGGGTCTACTATAAGATTATCCAACATAATCTGATCCCTCAAGGTAGACACTACGAGATGGTCTCTCAGCTGACTTAGTACATATTGTACTGTATCTATACTAGACAGCCTGTTTGTCTCCCATACATCATCCTTCGGACCATGCACAAAGCTACGTTGCCTAACTCCAGAGGTAACTTGCCCTATGGATGGCTGATCTCCACTTTGCTGCCGCGTCTACAAGTGAACCTAGAGGATGAGAGAATTTTTTAGGACACCTTCTCAGCTGACCTTGATTGGAGGCCATCAATAGGATGGACATGAGAGAGATACAGGTCAGTGATGACGAGAGGAATACTATGAGACGTCCTCTTATTCAGGCAGCGGCAGTAGATGCAGAGGTGGCAATAGCAGCAGCAGCAGAGGCACACGAGAGTGATGATGAGGAGAATGATGATATAATGTACATGGATGTGGATGCCATATCTCCTCCATCACCACAACATTTTACTGGAGCTGGTCCTTCTCGGACTTCTCACTCAGCTAGCCCTTCACGTCTACCATCAGATGACATAATGGTGCTACTATGTGAGATTCGTGAGGCTCAGCGTGCTATAGACCAGCGGGTAGTAGATCTGACGGCTAGTTTCCGAGCGACCCAGACTCAGGTAGCTTGGCTTGCAAGAGTGTATGCTGAGGACTATGATAGAGACCGTAAGGCACCTCTTCCTCCAGCACCCCCAGCTCCATGATTGCCATTTATATTGTAGAGTAACTGTCCGACTTGTGGACTATACTCTGATTCGAATGTATATATTTTTTTTATTTGGCATATATATATATATATATATATATATATATATATATATATATATATATATATATATATATATATATATATATATATATATATATATATATATATATATATATATATATTTATTTATTTATTTATTTATTTATTTTTTGGTAAATCATACCATTCTGATTCACTCATCCGTTTTGTAATGGTCAGGTATCTTTATTGGTCATTGTCGATATCAATACCGATCAATCGATACGTTCAATACCATCCGGATACCTAAAACCATGCCTACCATAGTAAGTGATATTTTAATGGCTATCCAGATATTGTTTTAGGATTACAAATTTTATTACCCATCTCATACACCTTTCATTGTGGAATCTAATTAAGTATACTCAATTATTAGGCACCTTGATATAATTATCAAAGTGGATCATCCATTAAAAGATATCCCACGTCCAAGCTCAACAATCGTCACCCCAAGAAATGATGCTAGCACACCTACTCAATTAATTTTTTTATGTTGATGACTTTCACTCACCTTTGCTGCAAACTGATACTTGGCCACCATTTTGATGGGGCATAACAGTGGACTCTAGAACTAATTTTTTTTTTGTTATACAATAGATCATTTATATGCTAAATAACTCACTGTACTCTCATGCTGATTCAGTAATTAAGGTTTTTTTTTTTGGTATGTATTATAGAATTAATATATAATATATTATAATATATAGTTGTTTGATATAATTTGTAATATTTATTTATATTTAAAATAAATTAATATAATTTAAAATATACAAAAGTTTAAATGGTGTTTATCATTATTATGATAATTTATTATTATTATTTTTTATGTATAATGGTAATAAATGATTCTTATTTATGACTCATAATTTATCATCATAAATGATTGGTCATAAATAGCTCATAAACATAAATATAAATTATACCAAAAGAAACCTAAAAAATTGTAATTTTTTTTAATTGCTGTTGTCTTCATTCAAAAGTTACTGAAAATAAAATGAAAACAGGGTTTTCAAATAATATTTGAAAGTTACTTGTGACTATATATGTCGACTATATATGTCATTATCAAAGCTACAATTATCATTGCATATTCGAGTGAACATGTGAAATGACAAGATCAACCACAGGTTGAATATAATATATTATAATAGAAGGACGAAAAAGTAAGAATATTACAGCCTTTTCTTTTAGCAATCTTGGTTACAATAATATTTTCCCTTAAAATTACATGCAAAAATTGAAAAACATATAACCATTATTCTGCAACAGAATTGCTATACTCGTAGATTAACAAAGGCGTAGTAGCTTAAGACCCTAAGAAAGCATCAACTCTAGCATTGGTCGCACTTGACAAAAACTTCATGCAGATGGGTGGACTCACCCTAGCCAAAGCAAGTACCGAGCTGGGCAAAGTCCATATTCCATCACCACAGATCAAACCAGAAGCAACTGCAGGCCCAAATGCATCTGCTTTGGCCCTGTTTATCTTCTGCCACACAAATAATATCAAGCTTCCAACACACATGTCAATGGTAAAGTATGACCCAATGTAGAATGGTATTGCCATAGCCATTGGAAGAGGGATATACTGAGACCACTTCTTTCCTACAGAATCTCTGATTCCATTTATAACAATTGATGCAGCAAAAAACCCATAGCAAAGTTGAAGACAATGTTGTGGCAGAGATGAGAACCCCTCAACACCAAGAATAGCCATGCTTCGGAAAACCATTGCATATGGGGCAGGGTATTGTGACCCAGGTTGACCCAGATCACTGAAAGCATTAAAAAAGACCCAGAAAACACATGGGCCTATAACACAACCCATTGCAGTCCCAATCACTTGGCTTACAAACATTGACCTTGGTGAAGCTAAGGTCAGGTACCCAGTCTTGAAGTCCTGAGAGAGGTCAGATGCTGTGGAGACTATGTTCATCAGGACACCACATGCAGCAAGTCCGGCGAGAACCCCTCCGTTTGATGCTCCGGCCCATGCACCGATTATAAAGATGGCAAGAGTCCCATATGTGGAAGCTAAGTTCCAATCAGTGAGCCCACATCCATATGCATTACAAAAGGCTAAAGTTGGTGCAACAATGTAGATGACTAAAATGTGGTACCACTTGAGAGGGGGGAAGATAAATGGAACTGTAATAATGGAGATAATAGCAATAGTAATATAGGCTCCTATTGCAACCCAATTTGGAATTTGGTCTTTGAGGAAGAGTTTGGTTCGCCGTTCGTCATCGTAAGAGAGAGGTGGGCCTGCAAGTGAGTCACGGTCGGCAACAGGAAGAACACCGTTTCTTTTGTCGCGAATATCTTTAGACATGTTGAATAGCATTCGGCCCAGCACCTTCACAAAGTTGTATAAACCATCTCCTAGGATCATGGCCATTGAGATGAAAACCTGCAGTTAATAGCACCATAAAATGTCAAATGGGCCTGTTTGGGCTTGAGGATATGGAATGCACCACAGCTCCTAATAATGAGATTAATTAACCCATGACAGACAATATTAATGGTTCTCATTGGTGAAGTAGTCACCATCTAATGCCTTTCAGCTTGCTTTGTGCTATTATATTGGGCTTTGGGTAGTTGTAACCGACCCAGGTTACAATCAGACATTTCATGGGTGTTTGTGCTGTTAGATCTTAACATCTATCTCTTGAAATTCCAAAACTACTCCCTTTATTGGACACAGGCACAGGATTGATGATGTTAGTGGTTTTGTGTCAGGGTGTCAATCGATTCGATTATGATTTATCGATTCAATTTTGATTCGATTTAAGATATACTGAACATAAACTAAAACCGAACAAATTAGTAATCAATTTCGATTTCGTAAACCAAAATCAATTAGTAAGGGGTTCGGTTTATTCAGTTTCTACTCGGTTTCCCTCTCTGGTCTTTACCCTGTTTGTTTGCCTGCATAACAACACAACATTTTCCCCACTCCAAACATAGAGAGGAATCAATGTTAGAAAATTTTCAAATTCTAATTGAAAGGTGTAGAAATCTATCAAATTTGACAAAAGTAAGACACTAAAGAAAGAGAGAATAAGAAATAAGATAACGTTCAATCAATTGAACGGTCTATTCGGTGTATTGATTTGCAACTGATGGTTCTTCGGTTAAAGCCAAACTGAATCGATTGTTAGACTTTAAAACAGTACCTACGGTTTGATTCGATTCATTTTTCTATTGGCTGATTTTGGGTTGATTTATCAGTTCTGATTTAAAATTGACACCCTTAGTTTTGTGTGATTGATTCAGGATATTTAGGTTACAATATTGGATGTTTTAGAAGCAGAACCTTACCTGGTAACCTTGTAGACCATTGAGACTGCTGGAGCTCAGGCTTGAAGAATACCAACTTCCTGCTTTTTTATCAATAAGAGGCCACATAACACCCCATGAGATAATCGATCCAACTAACACGGATACGTTTATGATGTGTGGGCAGATCATTCCAACCCCAACATAAGTCGCTGAAAAATCAAAGTAAAACCTGTTTTTCCAGACAAAAAACAGTAGTATGAATATTAATCAAGATCTAGATGTAAGATGTCATTTAATTTATGTGTTTAATTAATTATTGAGTTAATTAATTAGTGAAATTTTACATTATTTGGATAATCGATTTGGTCTGGTTTGTCACGATTTAGAGATAAATCAACCTGATTAACTATAAGGATGGATTAGACTTAGAATAAAATTAAAATATTGGGTCTTGAGTCCCTAGAGTCTTAATTGTTTGTTCATCTCTTTATTCCCATACACGGAGAGAATCAAAGAGATTTCTAAGGGTTGTGGAAGACACAATACCAAATCTTTGATCGACTTCAGCAAACATCAATCTTCAACACAGGTACACCTTTATTCATTGAGTAGTATATATTCCCATTGTGTTCTAGGAATCCTTATGATTTATTAGGGTTTGTTTTTCAACCTTGGACTTAATTTAGTCTTACACTAGAATTAGGTAATAATACATTTCTGTACTATAAAACATTCTACTTACGTGTTAGCATAAGCTTCGAGACCAAATGTAGGGAAGCTTACAAATCCACAATTATTTCCTGCAGTGAAGAACCATTGAAAGAAACCCCACAAGAAGCTGAAGGTGAAGAACTTTCCCAATGTCTTCACTTGTTTCCTGGGAAAACATGAGAAAATATAACGGATGATCAGGACATTCCTTGCACCATTAATGATCAGTTGCAAGCTATATGGCTTTGTTAAGAGAGACTTACATAGCTATCTTGGCTCCTGCAGGAGTTTGGAAGCTGTTTATAAGGTGAGCAGTTGCAGTGCCGCTTGGGTATGTTAGTCTATAATCAATGATCATGATCTGAAACCAAACACAAAAAATAAATTTGACCTATTCAATTGAACATAAAACCACTACCATATGAACTCACATTCATGTAGATGCCTTTTTTTCAAATTTCACCCCAGCACCGTTAGATCTCTCTCTCTTTATCTCCAAGCCAAGAGTATGATCCAACGGCGCTGGGTGGGCTGGGCAGGACTGGATCGGGCTGGATGGTGGAGAGGATTTGAATCCCACTTTTTGGAAAAAGGATCTTCTCTCTTTATCCAAATCCTTCAGCCGTGTTCTAGTAGCTGAAGTTCACTCAGCGGCACTGTATTGATATTCGCACTGAATGAAATCCAGCCATTAAATCACTGTTGGAGTCCATCCAACTACAAGAGAGGATTTTTTTTCTTTTTTTTTAGGGTAAAAAATGCATGAGAGGATTCAAAACCCACTTTTCACCACTTTCTATGCTTGTTCTCAAGCTGAAATTTGATCAAGATTCGTCTAGAATTTAAAATTCAAATCAGTGTTAGCACATTTTTACAAGTCCAATGAGCTCATATAGTTGGGTTAGGCCCAAGATTCACATATAAATTGGGCCAGGCCCAAGATTCAATGTGATATAGGACCTAAAATGTTTGAAACTGTTCAGTAAAGTCTATGTATGAATGAAGTTAACCGAAATTACCTTCCGAAGAGGCACCACAGAGAAGAGGCCAACGAAACTAACCACAAAGAGAAACCCAATCATCCAACTAATTTGTGGGTTCTTAACATTCATAGAATCATTAAAATTTGGTGATTGCTCCGCCACACTCTCACTCATTCCAAATAGGTAACTACCAAAACCTCCTGTTCAATCAAATTAAACCATAACATATTAACAATGAAGTTTCCATGCGAACCGGTTAAGATATATAAATAAATGTCCTAATCAACTTCAAGAGCATCATAAAATGTATGGTTTAATTAGTTAGTCCTAGGTTATGTCGGTCGATAAAAGTATAAGTTGTTCATTGATTAGGAAGATAATCAACCCTTTTATTATTGGCCATGGTTCTCTATCTGGTTATGCCCCCTACGCCTTCTCACATTAGGGGTGAAAAGACCAGGGTTGGAGTGATCATTTTCAGCATTGCTCACTTAAATTTAAGTAATCATTTTGTTTTAATTTATTAGATACATATTTTTCATAAAAAAATAAATAAAATTCAAATCTCAACTACAAATTATATCATAGAGCTGGCCTAACCTTACATAAAATTAGAGTCAACGTGAAGAACAAAGAAGTCACCTTTACTAATAGGTGAACTGCCTCATGTTTGTTTGTGATATATATAAATTTGGGAGCCATCTCACAACTACCATGAGAGGCTCAACCATTAATAAAGTCAAAACCCAACATAAGAGAACATTCTTATTGACACCAGCGTCAATGTAAAATCCTTCACCCCTCTCAATTCAAATAACAAATAGAACCCCCAGTATATTATGCTACAGTAATGGCTCAATGAGAGCAAGCAAAAAAGAATCAATGTCAAGACAGCCTTGACACCAACCAGTGAAAAATTAAAATCAACAATCTACGATTCAATATCAGTATCTCCATTTTGACTTCTGTACCATATCGAAAATCAAATACCATACAAGCTGACACCATTAGATAGCATATCTTGCATATCAAAAAAAATCTATGTGGTTTCATTCAAAAAAAAAAATAATAATAAAAAATACAAATCAGTTCTTGGACATAGATTTCTAGCGTTCTCCAATTATATCTGGACCGTTAAGAATATATCCGCACATATCCTAATGCATTCTAACCACTCAGATGAGACCGCAGGAACTGCACGATGGCAAACAATCTAAGTCATTCATTTTAGAGAAAGATCGCCTGTAACACTGTCGTGTAGCAGTGCTATTCCTGTCCGCTAAGAGTGCATCAGTCCCGTATTAATGCACTCCCATCTGTCAAGATCACCACTGCTACAAGACAGTACTACAGACAATCCTGATCCATTCATTTTCCCCCACCGTCAGTTTCAAAAGAACTGTAAAACGTCGGCTTTTGAGAAAACAACAAAAGGGTGAGTGGTAGTTCAATTTTGGTCCTCACCCAGAGCCTCAGACCCTCTCATTAGTCAACACATTAAGGTTCACAAAGACAGCGGAAAAGCACAAGAAGAGAAACTTTATCCTTGAGGAGCCAATGGTAGAGGATAGAAATTCCATTCTCCCTACTTCTAAGAACGAAACATGATAAGGAGAATAGAAATGTCATCCTCCCATGTGTCACAGCACAAAACATACAAGATTGTGGTTTTGGTAATTAAAATCTGATAGTAAAGGTATTACGGAGAAAGTCACTTACCACTGAAAGAGATCCCATAACTTGCAACGACGCAGGTCTGGATGACAGTGTTCTCTTGCCTAGTAAAAGGTACTTTGAGCCAACCAGTCTTATCTAGGAACTTAGTCCATGTCTTCACGAAGAAGAACCCTAAAAGCCCAGCTGAGACGTTCAGAGAAGGTATAATACCTGTGGTCAGGTTCAGCTTCATCACTATGAAACTGAATAGGACTGAAAGAAACAATGACACCACGAAAGCTCTCACTGTCAGCTGTTCTCTCCATGAAGGCACTTTCTTGTGCTGAAAGATCTGTTCTACACTCAGCTGTTCTTCTTCTTCATCGTCATCTTTCTCTATTTTCTTCTTCTTCTGTAATATTTGCAGGCCCTTCACTTCTAGTTGTGGATCCGAGGGAGTTTCACTTTCATGGGTGGTGTGGTCCTCGATGCTGTCTTCCCTCATTTCCTCCATTGATTTGGAAAACATGGGGGAATCTTAGGAGGGGAAATTGGGACTTCTTGAAAATTAAAACTGAATCTCTTTTTCTTGGTGTGAGTTCTTTTTATAGGACTTTTGAAGGGAATTTTTTAAGTTATCTTTCTTAATCTCTTCCGGAAGATTCACTGGTTTTCGTTTCCCACCTGACCTCACTTGAAACCATCCGGATTACATTTGTTAGACAATGGGAAAGCAATATGATTATTACGTAAATAATCATAGGGTTGATATTACTCCAAGGGATGATATTCAGGTACGGTTCACCTGCACTTGTGCATTTTTCATGTGATCCTATCTCTGTCCATAAGATATGGGACCCATACTTTATAAATGGGTTCCACACTTTATGGACAATCATAGAAAAAAAAAGATGTAAGTAGATGCAGAGATACTGAAGTCACAATATTCTTGCCATTTTCCTTTTTAAGGGCAAGAATAGGGTGGGTATTGGTCTTACTATCACTATCTAATCGGAAAAAAAAAAAAAAAAAGGTGTTGGCATTTTCCTCGAAAGAATAGGAGAAAAGTCTTATTCTCAACACCATAGAGCAAAGGGGAAGGGTCCCATCACCCTCGAGTGCAAATTCTCTCTATCGTGTGGAGCACTTCACAGGACTTCGTTATCGGGAATGAGATATGAGATACAATGGAGGATCAAGGAATGATTGGAAGTATAAGGAGGAATTTGTTCTAAGAAGAGGTTATTTATGATCTTGTTCCTTCATTTTCATTCTCGTCACCAAGGAGATTCATCATTGGATATATTGAAAGATTTCAATGAGCATGGGTCCACTTAATAATATTTCATCTCATCAGGGATTTGATAACTCGGTCCAAGAAAAGTTAAAAGTGGAACTTTGTGTAAACATTGTGTGAACAGGAGTAAAGGGTTTTAATATAGCCACATGAATTCCTCTTATAAGCAATTCCTTCTTTTCTTTTCTCATATGAGACCACCTAACTAATTTTGGGTTCATGAATGATAGTTTTTTGTAAATATATACCTAACAATGAAGATATGAATAGTTTTTTGTAAATATATACCTAACAATGAAGATATTAACATCAAATATGGGAACCTCTTTTTTTTTTTTTTTTTTTTTTTTTTAATAGACAAAAAATTTAGACCATTTCTCAGTTTGTGTGTGCCATCTTTGCACAGAGACCATGCTAATTTTCTTTGTATCATTCCAATTTTATCGAATGTCTCCAAAGAGACAACTTGTCAAATATGAGAAAATTATTTTGCTGGATGGTTGTAGCTAGGTAGTAAGAGAGTTTTTTGCACTCATTTTATGTTCATTTTTTTTGTAAGAAAGTCTCATTTTTCTTCTATTGATGAGAAGCTTCAATAGTTGGATTTATTGGAGGATTTTTTGAAGAAAGTGAACATTCATCAGGTAAGTGAATATTCTTATAACTTTATATTCAGTACTGTAGCGAGAAAAGACAAGTTTATCTTATCAGTAATATGCACAAACATTTTTTTTCTTCTCTTATTGTATATTTCTCTAACTTTATCTTTCCATGTGTGGCATGCATGTATCATCCTACAGAAGATGGAAAGAGTAACATGTATTATGTGGGTAATATTACAGAAAAATCATTTAAAATGGGGTTTCGATCCTGTTCAGCGTTTGAGATTCTGGTGCAGATCCAACTACTGAGGATCATATATCTATACATTGATAGGGCGCTGGGTGATCCTTATTCTTCGGATCGACACTAGTCCTCTCCAACACTTGAGAGGACCTTTTCCTTTAAAGTGAATGTAAAGGGTTGTCTGAATGTGACAAGATTGTTACGACAACATGTTGTAATCAAATCCATATTTATTGGACTATCATGGAAACCCTAATATATAAGTATATAGTATAAATATTTTATTTAAGATTGGCGTAAATTTTTACAGTGAAAATACCACAGCTGAAAAAATCCAAAAATAAAATATATTGCACTGCTGTCAAGATATCCAGCACCCAACAGTTGTGGAGACAAATCTGCCAAACATATCGTCAGGAATCCTAAAATAAAAATAGCCACCAAATGAACTTAAAATAACAAGAAACTTTGAGAATAATTTATCAATATGTATTTGTGTCTTCTATGTAATTCTATTATAGTTCGAATTCATTGGATCCCATACTTTAAAGATACATTGACCGGAATTTCATATAGATTAATACATATGCAGCTGACCTCAGAAACATTTTAACAAAAAGAAAACAGCTACCAATAATATTTTTTTAAGTTAGGCAAATCGATGTTGGGTTCAAAGTTAACTCCGAATCTCTTTATTCAAATAAACAAAAAAGTTGAAGCGGAATCTCTTTTGGTCCTCTTTTCAAATGGTTTCAATAGGAATATTGACCATTCAATTTTATCATTTTTTAATTATATGATTACCTCATGAATGCTGCTACCATGCGCACCAGCTCATCGCTGACTTTGGTTTGCAAAGCAGCATGACCAAGGGAAGGGATATATCAATCATTGAAAATGAATAAAAAGAGATTCGCCATAGGATCTACTGGAAGATTAAAGTAAAGTAAGTCACAAAATGGATCACGCAACTATTGAAAATAAAGGAAGAAGAGAGATTAGCAAAAGAACAAAATCCATCATATCATAACTTAGGTTGTCAGCTATGGGTGTGAAGCATGTCTACCTTTCCATACGTATACGTAGACATGCTGTCTGTCTGTATTGTAATTGGGCCATTGAATATATAACTTAGGTAGAGACAAATAAGAAAACGTTTTACTACTGTTGTTGGTATATGATTCATTGTTTTCGTGAAGTGTGAAGTGTGAAGTCAACATGGTGGCAGACAGTTTGTCATGAGTTGCATCCCAAACTCAAACTTCGTGTTACTGGTTGTCATTTCTGGAATTTGTCTTCCCTGATGTGAATTGGGATGCTCAAAGGTCATCCTATATTTCTTTCTGCTAGTTTATGGCAACGCCAAAAGGAGAGGTTGTGGTTAAACTTGAATGGTTATTTTGTATCATTTCAGTCTTTCTTAATATAATTTTTACTGACCGTTAGCAAACAAAAAGAGCAAACAAGTCAGACATTGTTTTGTTATCGATTGGTCTATATACCCAATTTAACTCCAACTTGCCTGTGGGGAAGATGTCAGAATGTTGATTTGCTGCCTAATGAACATTGTCAGCACCAAGATCTGAATTTAATTATTTTATTTATTTATTTATTTTTAAATTATACTTTTTTGTAAAATGAATTTAATTTGTAAAATTCATTGATCTTTGCATGATAAAGATAGCTATAAGATACATAAATGGAGAAAGTATAAATTGAAAACTTGATTATGGTTCAATTTATTCTATGTTATCTAAGAATGGTAAAAATGATGGAACAAAGAATTGCATCTTAGCATGATTAATTCTCTTTAAGAACTTGATTAATGGACAACCCATATTTAGATTTAACCTTGATATCTAAGTATTGGTTTTATTTAATGATATCTTAGTTCGCTAGTAGAGATGATGAAACAAAGATATATGCATCTTAGCATGATTAATGCTTATGTGTTATCTACAAATTGGTGTTATTGAATGATATCTTAATTAACTAGTAGAGACGATGAAACAAATATATGCCTCTTAGCGAATTCAGATTACCTGGACGTATGTGTATTTTTTTTGGGATTCCATCACCGTCGATGTAGTATAGGACCCATCTCAAAAGTGTGAGACCCACTAGATATGGACGATGATGGGATCACAGGAGGGATACAAGTACATGCAGTTGAGCTATTCTCCCTCTTAGCATGATTAATGCTCGTTACAAGTATATTCCATGATTAATGCCCGTTACAATCATATCAGGCTTGAATACAAGGCTTTTTTTTTTTTTTTTCTTTTCTGTTCTCTTTTTTTATTTTGCATTAGAATCGCAGATGCTAGATAACCCTTGGTTCAGCACGTAGGAGATAAAATCTGGTCTTACTTGTTTAGGGTGACTCCCCTTTATTAATTAAACCAAATAAGGGCGTTATATCATAGCCATAGTTTTTACTAAGTCAATCGTACCGGCACTTAATTAGTCGCTCACAAGTCTTCTTATAGCACTAAGTCAGCCTTATTCTACGGAAGCTAGAAAAGAACTTAGAAGTAAACACAAGAATTTGATAATAAAGAGTGTATTGCACTAGAAATTTTGTTATAAGTTTGGTTGCTAGGTTGCTTGGTGTCTTTGCCAAATGAGGCCATCCTTATTTATAAATACCAAAGAATGGAATGAATGGCTAAGATATATACGAGTCTCCTTAACCATTGTAGTTAGGAGTCCAGAACATTACCACCTCCTTAATTAGAAGAGAACTCTACGTACAATTAATACTTAGAAGGTTTCTATAATCTTTCATGTGTGGAAAATTCTAATGGACAATTTTAATCCAATCGACCAACCCATTGTACTAACCCACGAATCGTGTAGGTGGTTTAGGTTGGCAGGTCGCCGGCCAAGACTGTCACACCCCAATTCTGGTCTAATCATAATGATGTGATGAACTGCCAATAAACCAACGGTTCACTTAGGATCTCGTATAGGTTGTACCCACCATATCAAACCACACACACATTCCACATTAATAAGAGGTAATAAACAAATAAGCAGAAGTATTACAGATAATGAACTGAGAGTCTAACAGTGATAAATAAGTATTTAATCCAATTATCTCCAAACCACAAGACATAAAAATAAATAATCAATTACATATCTGATGTTCAAATTGTAACTAAACTTAAGCAAAAATACATTGGTTGCACTCGCATGATGAATCATGCACATCTTCTTCAGCTTCTACGTCCATCGTAGCAACGTGTCCAAACGTCGGCACATTCATATATTCTTCAACAGTAGGACCTGCATCATCAACTAAAAATATTCGACGTCAAAAGGGTGAGCAGACATCACGGCTCAGTGAGCAAAAAAAAATAATGCAACAAACATATGTATGCATTCAATTCATATCTTTGGTCTGATTTATAAGTTTACAATATGCTATAGAAAGGTTTGGTGGCCGCCGCACCTCTATACATGAGTGTGTGAATCCAC
Source organism: Protea cynaroides (assembly GCA_028583415.1). Lineage (NCBI taxonomy): Eukaryota > Viridiplantae > Streptophyta > Magnoliopsida > Proteales > Proteaceae > Protea > Protea cynaroides. The sequence goes on from CM053268.1 coordinate 22,960,661, forward strand.
CCAATGGATCAAACAACCATTGTCGTCCCACATGCACCCACCATGGAATAGAGATAAAGCTAAAGTGTCCGGATCAAATACCGTCAACACTTCCCCTGATGTCCTACCTATACCAACACGTAAGCCCCTATTAGCGAGGGCTTATAAACTGGACTTGCAACTAACCAATCCTAATGTCAAACAGTATATCCAATGCCTCACCCCAATATCTCTCAATACGTCCATAGAGATAAAGCTAAGGTCCCCCGATAGAGTTAGAGACCACACAGTCCGAGACCACCTACCCTGATGCCCTACGATGTAATAATTCTCCTAATATAATGACGATACGACGATGTTAGTGGGCAAGACTTGAGTAGAGATAGACCTAGAGTCTGGTGACGAGGTCGAAGACCACCATACCACGTCCTTCCCCTGATGCTCCACTCGCATCCAACACATCAACCACAGACATACATTCACATGCCTATTCCTAGCATCATCATCATCATCATGTTATAAATAAACAGAATTAAATATGCATCAATAGTAATAGCAAGAATATTGGATGACATGTGAGATGCACATTACAAGCATACAAGCATAGAATCAATCATGACATTGGACTCAATAAAAATAAATAGTTTGTTATTAACCAATTAGTTTAGGTCTTGTTCCCTCACCTGTTAGCAATACTCGATCTCCTTCCAAGCCTTGAAATTCTCTTTGAATTGATTTAACAACCTAAAAGTTATATGAATTTAAGTTAGGGTTCATATGTGACATGTTACAGTAATTAAAAATCGAAACAGAGCACTAATAGGTGTCTGATTGGTCCTATGGTCTCATACTGTATCGACTTTACTACGTACGGTCGATCCCCTACGGTCGCATATGGTGCGACCGCATATGCGACCGTAGCTGCGACCATATGATTTCTGAAAGAATGCTTATGGTCAATCCTTTGGTTATGCTGGTCATGCTATGGTCGATCATAGCTGCAACCTTGAGATTTCTGGTCACAGACTACATGCAATTCGAATTCTTCCTGGGTCAATTCTTCTGATCTTCAATGGGATTTATTCTAAGGTCATCCTATGGCCATCATTAATAGTTTCTTATCAACCCTAACCATCAAACTCATACCTCATGGTTCTCCTTGGGATTTTCTCAAAGAAATCACATAAATGATAATAGGTTGATATTGCCTATCTTCCATAGAAGTCTTATTCCTTAGAGTTTACATCTTTAGAGATTAACCTTTGACTATGATAGAGAGCCAATCTCTTCTCAGCAAATTCTTTTTCTTAGATTTTTCTTCTTCTCCTTCTCCTCCTTCTCTTTCTCTAGGGTTTACTAATATTCTAAAAGAGTGAAAAAGGACTGAGGGACGTCCTTTATATAGATAAAAACTCTCCATATAGAGTCCTCTTTCAATTAAGAAAGCAATCCCTTAGTTTAGGAAAATTTCCAAAACTCAGAGTCTGATCTGGGGTCTCACGGTCTATCATACGGTCGCATAAACCGTCGACCGTAGGGTCTAAATCATCGACCGTGGGGTTCTGGATTTGAGATTTTTGTCCCATTCCTTATGATCAACCATACCTACCCAGGTATGCGACCTTAGGTAGGATTTCAGTGTTTTTAACTAGATTCTGATACCTGATTTGTGATCTATCTTCACACGCTCAGTCCACTTGGTCCAGGAATGATGGGAAGACCTGACACAACACGGTTAGACCAAGTTAGTGGAGTGCAGGTCTTACAACTCCCCCCCTCTTATATAAATTTCATCCTCAAAATTCACACATACCTTCCAAGTCGAATAGGTGAGGATATTGCTTCCGCATAGCGTTATCTTCTTCCCCTATAATTTCTTCTACATTTTGGCTTCTCCAAGTAACTTTAACGTAGTAAATGTCGCGGTTGCGAAGACGTTGCACCTTCCGGCTAGTGATCTCAAAAGGTACTACTTCGAACGTCAAATGTTCAATCAAATCCGGTGGATCTGTTGTTAATACGTGTGTTGGATCTCTGACGTACTTCTTTAATTGTGAGACATGAAATATATCATGTACACTAGACATTAATGGTGGTAGTGCTAACTGATATGCTACTTTTCCACGTCTATCTAAAACTTCATAAGGTTTAATATATCTGGGACGCAGCTTTTCCTTCTGTCCAAATATTTTCAAATCACGCATAGGAGATATTTTCAAAAATACCTTATCACTTATGGTGAATTCGAGATCTCTGCATCGATTATCTGCATATTGCTTCTAACGGTTCTGAGCTATTCAGACTCTTTCCTTGATAATGTCGACTACTCGACAAGTCTCTTCAACAAACTCTGGTCCAACAATACTCTATTCTCCAACTTCATTCCAAAATAAAGGAGTTTGATATTTCCTACCATACAATGCTTCATAGGGTGACATCTGTATAGTCGCTAGATAGCTGTTGTTATAAGCGAACTCAATCAATGGTAATTTCTCATCCCATGATCTTTTGAAATATGACACAAGCTCGAAGCATGTCTTCTAAAATCTGAATAGTACGCTCTGACTATCCGTCTATCTGAGGATGGAATGCAGTACTAAACTTCAATGTTGTACCCATAGCCTTCTATATTCCTTCCCAAAATTTTGAGGTAAAGCGTGAGTCTCTGTCGGACACAATGCTTTCAGGTACACCATGTAATCAGATAATATTATCTACATAAAGCTTAACTAACCTCTCTAGGGTATACTGAGGTCGTATAGCTATGAAACGAGCTGTCTTGGTCAAACGATCCACAATCACCCAGACCGCGTCAACTACTCGGGGAGTCAATGGTAACCCGGTGACGAAGTCTATAGTGATGCAGTCCCATTTTCATGCTGGTTCTGGAAGTGACTACAACAATCCTACAGGTCTTTGTCTTTCAGCCTTTACCTGCTAACAATTCAAGCATTAAGACACAAATTTAGCTACATCTGTTTCATTCCTCTCTACTAATATAGTTTTTTTAGATCATGATACATCTTCATGCTTCTAGGGTATACCGAATAAGCGGTGGTGTGAGTTTTCTTATTAGTTTGTGTCTAATATCTAAGTCTTCATTTTCAGGAACACATACACTTCCTTTGTATCTTAGTACCTTTTCAACATCCAAGGTGAACTCAGGAGTAGTCCTATCTTTTTCGAGGTCTTCTTGCACCATTCCCAAATAAGGGTCTAATTTAATAGCTGCTTTCACTTCATCTAATAGATCGGATACAATCTTTAATGTTGCAAACATATTTGAGAATAGATGAATAAACCCTTGGTCCGTTGATTCATTTGGAATATCAATCATGAACTGCTCTTAACCATAATTAAATACTCTCCCTGTGACACACGCTACAACATTTGTACTAACTTCTTTTTGGGATTCTATCATTGCTTTCCTGCTTAGTGCGTCAATAACTACATTAGCTTTTCCTAGATGATACTGGATAACGCAATCATAATCCTTCAATAATTTCAGCCATCTTCTTTGTCTCATGTTTAACTCCTTCTGATTAAAAAGATGAGTAAGACTCTTATGATTTGATTTAATTTGAAATTTCTCTCCATACAAATAATGTCTCCATATCTTAACAGCATGTACTACTGCTACTAATTTCAAGTCATGAGTGGGATAGTTCTTCTCATGTGTCTTCATTTATCTTGAGGCATACCCAATTACTTGTTCTCCTTGCATAGGCAGACATCCCAAACCTAACCCAGATGCATCGATGTACAAGATAAATGGTTATCCTAGAATCGGAATAGTCAAGATGGGAGCTGATATCAATCTAGCCTTCAATGTTTGGAAACACTATTCACATTTATCGGTCCAAACAAATTTTTCTCCTTTCTTTGTCAGACTGGTGAGAGGTACAACGATTCTAGAGTAATCTTCCACGAATCGTCGATAATAACCAGCTAAACCTAAGAACCTTCTGATTTCTGTAACATTCTTAGGTGCTTCCCATTTCACAATAGCTTCAATCTTGCTAAGATCTACTTTAATTCCCTCTGTGGATACAACATGGCCTAAGAAAGCGACTTCATTCAACCAGAATTCACACTTTGTAAAATTTTCATAAAGCTTCTCTTTTCTTAGTCGCTGCAAAGCGGCTCTTAGATTTGTGACATGAGTTTCTTTGTCCTTGGAGTAGACTAGTATGTCGTCAATAAATACAATGACTGACGTATCCAACATATCATGGAATACCCGATTCATGAGTTCCATAAAAGTTGCGAGTGCATTAATCAATCCAAAAGACATAACTAAAAATTCATAATGTCCATATTTGGTTCTGAATGCTGTCTTTGGAATATCACCTTCTTTAATCTTTAACTGATGGTATCCTGACCGAAGATCAATTTTGGAGAACACTTTGGCACCTTGCAACTGATCAAACAAGTCATCGATCCGAGGCAACGGGTACTGATTCTTGATTGTAAACTAATTCAATTCTCGATAATCTATACACAGTCGAACGCGATCGTCCTTCTTTTTCACAAACAATACTGGCGCTCCCCATGGTGATAAGCTGGATCTGATATAACCCTTGTCCAGTTATTTCTGTAATTGCACCTTTAGTTCCTTTAGTTCAGTAGGAGCCATTTGATAGGGTGCTTTCGATACTGGTGAGGCTCCGGGTATAAGATCTATAATGAATTATGTCGCTCGGTCGGGTGATAGTCCTGGTAGTTCCTCAGCAAATACATCCAGAAATTCACGTACAACTTCAATATCCTCCATTCATGGTGCTTCCTTGGTGAGATCGACGACGGATACTAGATATCCAATTCCTCCTTTATCGAGGCATTTTCTAGCCTTCAATGCAGAGAGATTGAGTTTTTGTTTATGGGGAAGTTTGGTTCCCGCAAAACTAAACTCTGTTCCTTCCTTGTCTTTAAATATCAGTTTTTTTCCGCACATAATAGGTTTGCGGAGTGCTGGGCTAACCAATCCATTTCCATGATAACGTCAAAGTTTGTCATCTCAAGTTGAATTAAGGTTGCATCCAAAATCTTCTCACCGATAAGAAATGGACATGGTCCATAACCTTTGTTTAGTTTCACTTCTAATTCCATAGGTGATCGTACAAGCAGTTTGTAGTCTAAAGGCCTGAGGGGTAGATTTAATTTCTTTCTAAATGACATAGATATAAAAGAATGAGTAGCTCCAGAGTCAAAGAGTACTCTAGCGGGTAAGCCATTAATAGGTACGATACCTGTAATTTGATTTAACTTAGTCTACATGCTTACACAAGGTAGTACAAAATGAACAGTTCAGGTCATACCTGTAACTACATCAGGCGATGCGACAACATCCTCAGATGTAACTGCATAAACCTTTCCTTGCTGTAGCTACTTCCTTGGCTTAGGACACTCTTTTGAATAATATCCTACTTGATCTCAATTGAAGCATTTGACTCCAGCATTACTTTGTTTATGTTAAGGTTGGGCTATCGGAGTAGTCTTGGCTGCAGCATTGAAGCCTTGAGTACGAAAGGGTTTAAATGTCTTTGAGTTCCCTCCGTTGTATGAGTTTCCATTAGACCTCTTTATACCTCTGTTCTGAGCAAAATAATTTTTCCTCTGGCTTGATTCCAGTACTCGAGCAATCTATACAGCTTCATTATAAATCTTCTTTTCTAGTCCCAATACATGCTCACAGATGCTTCCCCTAAGTCCCATGACGAACTGGGTTTGGTATTTTCCTCCTGCATGCTAGAGGGAGCAAAGAAAAACAGTTCTTCATAACGTTGTTGATATGCGTCTACAGTCATCTGTCCCTGATACAGACTCAGAAACTTCTTTTCCATTTGATCTCTGAAATTCCTGGGATAATACTTCTCAAAGAAAGCTTCTTTATAAATAGGCCAGGTCAGTTGGGCGTGCTTTGTCAACAGATAACTCCGAGTAGATTTCCACCAATGGTGTGCATCACCTTTCAGCATAAAAGTGGCACATAATACCTTATCTTCTTCATTTATAGTCATCATCATAAAGTTTCTTTCCATCTCATCGATCTAGTGAGCTGGCCATAACGGATCTGATGGCTTAACTATAAATTCCTTCGGCTTACCTGTAAATTCCTTCGACTTCAACTTCAAGAAATGCTCGATCAGTCTGGAGTAATCTAGCTGATACTGTGCATATGCTCCATACATAGGCGGTTGGTACTGATAATTACCTTGGTTATACCCACCTTGCAGTGCTTTAGGGTTTGGCACTTGGCCTTGTACTGCTGGTATTTACGGTGCTTGTGGTACAGTGTTGCTACCACTAGGTGCCGTACTAGCTTGTCCTGCAGGTAGAGATGTTGTGTTTGCAGCTGGGAAAGCAATTCCCATAGCAGCGTGCATGTTAGCTTGCATTTGTTGTATATACTGCATTTGTTGTGCCAAATTCATCACTGCAGTAGCCAAATCTGTAGGTGGTGCAGGTAAGTTGGTTGAATTGGCTTGGGTGTGCACATTCTAAGGTGCAGCATGTTGAGTTCTAATTTTTCCTTCCTATCCTTGCTGACCTTCATTGTCATTAATCTCCATAGGTGGTGGAGATGGGTTTGCATTCTGTCTCCTTCTACTTACTCTGCATCCAGCCATTTAAACTCTTGGTTGAAAGGTACTCGGAAAGGCTGTACATGTGAGACAAGATATGATGGTAGTATTGGGTTAGTAGTCTCACAATGGAAGGCGAGACAAAAATAAAATCAATAGGTAAAAGTTCGAACAGAATCAAAATGCAGACAACAGTCAGTTATACGGTCGATGGCCTATGGTCGCATGTTGTGCAACCATAGGTGCGACCTTCAAAATCTTGAAAACTTACCGAGACCCTATAGTCAATGGTTTTGGTCAAATTGTGCGACCGTATGATTCAAAATCAGGTTTTTAAACCTGTTTTTGAGATTTTTCCCTCTCATTCTCCTTCTTCCTCCTACGGTCTCTACTCAACTCGCCATCACTGAGTTGCTATAGTGTCAACCATACGAACTTGGTGATTTTTCCATCGATCAACATCCATCACTCCATTCATTGAGGTATGTTCTCTATTTTTCTCTATTTTTAAGCTTTCATACCTAGGGTTTTTGCTATTTATAGGGTTTTCTTCTAATTAATATTTTTCTGATCGTAAAAATTTAATTTTTATTGGGGCTTTTGCTAATGACCACCCAATGGATGAAAGCCCTCAAGAAAATTTGAGTTTCATCGGTTAATTTAGTAGAAACTTGAAAATTTCCATTTTTGACCTAAATTTTAGGGTTTTTCCCAATTGTCAAAATTTCCTCAGATTTGACCTACCTAGTTTAAATTTCCAATTGTATGAGCCTTGCAGGATGGTTTGGGACCTATGTAAGTCCTCCTGCCCAAATGTTTGGGTGAAAAATGAGGCTTTTTCTATTTTACATTGTTATGCTATCAAATTTCAAATTTATCTAACTTGTTTTCTTATTTTCTTCTCTTGCAGTTATCATAGTTTGCACTAAGGTTCCTCAAGTTCATGACCCACGACGCTTCAGGTCCTTTCAAGCAGAGGTGCGATATCCTTGGTTTGACCGAAAGAAAGTGGAAGGGGGTTGGTGTGTGAACTTAGACCATTTAGTCATGTTTGATGTAGAAAGGGCATTTGGTGACATGGGCTGGCTTTCAGTGATCTTGTACGAGGTTTGCACTCGCCCGGACTTGGTCAAGATGTTTTACTGTCACCTACAGGTAGAGGGTGACTTAGAAGATGTTGACAGGGGTAGAGAGCTTCGGATCACTAGCTGGGTGAAAGGGGTTCAAATATCTTTCAATTGTCAAGAGTTAGCTGATCTCCTAGGAATTTCTAACGATGGTCAGTTGGTTTACTGTACACCCAAGGAGCCACAATTTCTGTCTACACAGGTGCGTGTAGAAATAGATAATCAGATATTCTTCGGGATGACCGCTGGGAGATGAAAGCAGTCAACCTACGTCCAGAGCCACGAGTCTACTGTAAGATTATCCAGCATAATCTTATTCCCCAAGGCAGACACTACGAGATGGTCTCACAGTTGACTCAGTACCTGTTATATTGTATCTGTACTAGGCAGCCTGTCTACCTCCCATATATTATTCTTCGGACTATGCACAGAGCTACGTTGCCTGACTCGAGAGGTATCTTGCCCTATGGGCGATTGATCTCCACCTTGCTTATTCGTCTACAGGTGGATCTAGTAGATGAGAGGATCCTTGAGGACACCTTCTCAGCTGACCTTGATTGGGAGGCCATCAGCAAGATGGGCATGAGAGAGATACAGGTCAATGATGATGAGAGGAATGCTATGAGACGTCCTCTCGCTCGGGGAGTGGCAACAGATGCAGAGGCAATAGCAGTAGCAGCAGCAGAGGCAGCAGCAGAGGTAGCAGCAGAGGTAGCAGTAGAGGTACATGAGGGTGATGATGAAGAGGATGATGATCGGATGTACATGGATGTTGATGCCATCCCTCCTCCATCACTACAGCATTCTACTGGAGCTGGCCCTTCTTGGGCTTCTCATTCAGTTGGCCCTTCAAGCCCACCACCAGATGACATGATGGGGTTGTTACGTGAGATTCGGGAGGCTCAGCGTGTGACTGATTGGAGAGTAGGAGAGCTTCTAGTTGCCCAGCACTCTACAGACCAGCGGGTAGCGGATCTAACAATTAGTCTCCATGCGACTCAGACTCAGGTGGCCTGGCTCGTGAGAGTATATGTTGAAGACTATGATAGAGATCGTGAGGCACCTCCTCCTCCAGCACCTCCACCTCCATGATATCATTTATTTCTTTTTCCCTTTTATACTACAGAGTAACTGTCCGGATTGTGGACTGTACTCTGGTTTGGATGTACATTTGTCTTATTTCCATTTGGATATATATATATATATATATATAATTGGTTTCCTCTTTACATATGTGCATTATTCTCTTTCTTAGTTTATGTCTCATACAACACAGGTGCTTATGGTGTATTCTTATTACAACTTTTAATTTTATCCTAATTCAGTTCATGACTCATGTGGAAGTAGTTAGGTCAATGGGTAAAACCTGAGAAGCTCTGATACCAAGTTATCATACCTAAATTATGGTCTAACCAGAATGGTGTAATGAACCGCCAATAAACTAACGGTTCACCTAGGATCTCGTATAGGTCGTACTCACCATATCAAACCACACACACATTCCACATTAATAATCAAAGGTAATAAACAAATCAGTGAAAATCTTACAAATAATGAACAATGATAAATAAGTATTTATCCAATTATGATATCAAGTTATCACACCAAATTCTAGTCTAACTAGAATGGTGTGATGAACCGCCAATAAACCAATGGTTCATCTAGGATCTTGTATAGGTCATACCCACCATATCAAACCACACACACATTCTACATTAATAATCAGAGATAATAAACAAATAAGCGAAAGTCTTACAGATAATGTAAGACTCGTATCGAACTAACCGGTCTTATCACCTTGTATCAGGTCTTCCTATCATGGTTGAGCCAAGCGAACCAAGTGCGTGAAGAAACCATAAGCTCAGGTATGAAATTTATCCCAAAAATAGTCAATTATGAGCGTGTGGTTGCATACCTAAACAGGTGTGATCGACCACACCTCAAAATAATACAACCACAGGAAATTAGGTCGTATGGTCGCATGTTTCAGAGGGTGTGGTCGACGGGTTCTGTGACCCTACCTGCGACTACACGGAACTCAGACAGAAACCGAATTTAGGAAACCTTCCTAATCCAAAGGGGGTTCTTTCCTAAACTAAGTAGGGCTTATTAGGGAGGGTTTTCCTCTATAAATAGGATGTCCCTTAGCCTCTTTCACCCTTTTAGAACTCAAACTGAAAGTGAGAGAAAGAGAAGAGAAGGAAGAGAAGGAGAATTGAAGAGGAAGACTAAGAAGGGGAAATTCAGAGAAGACCTCTGAATCTTCAACAAGTTTAATGTATGGAACACTTCCCATGTCAATTGAAAGCCTAGAATAGTTCATGAAAAAGATAGGATTTAGGTAAAACCCTAATCACCAATCCATGGAAAAATTCCAAGAGAATCCATGGAAGGAATTTATGTGGATGTAGATTCTGTATAAAATACTAGTTCTGAGCCATAGAACAATCATAGGAAGGACCATAATGATAAGCCAAGGAATCTAATCATGAAGGAATTGGAGTTGAGAGTGAAAGGTCGACCATCACACGTGTGGTCGCACGTGTGGTCCCATGATATGTGACCACACGAGACACACATATTCGACCATACACCCTCGGGAAGACCAGGAAGGGTGTGGTCGCAGGATATGCGACCACACCTTGAGACCACATGCCCTCGGAAAGTTTCCAGGGAGGATGTGGCGCATGTGTGGTTACAGGATATGCGACCACACCTTGCGACCACATGCCCTCGGGAATTTTCCAGGGAGGGTGTGGTCGCATGTGTGGTCGCAGGATATGCGACCACACCTTGCGACCACACGCCCTGTGGTGGCAGAAACTAAGACCACAGGTGCTGCCACACCTGCGACCCCTCAGTTTCTGTTAGTTTAAATTCATGGGAATTAATTTTAATTTAAAATCAATAAATTTTTTAGGTTTCCAAGTGGTTTAAAAGAGATTTACAAAGCTTGAACGAGGATCTACTATCAACCAAAGGTGAGGGAACAAGACCTAAATTAATTGGCTAATAATAAACTATTTTTATTTATTGAGCCCAATACCATGAATGACTCTATGCTTGTATGATTGTAATGTGCATTTCACATGTCATCCAATATTTCTGTTATTACTGCTCATGTATATTTAATTCCGTTTATTTATAACATGATTTTGATGATGCTAGGAATAGGCATGTGAATGTATGTGTGTGGTTAGTGTACTTGATGCAAGTGGGGCATCAGGGGGAGGACGTGACACTGTGGTTCATCATGGTCACCAGACTCTAGTTCTATCTCTACTCAAGTCTTGTCCACTGACATCGTCGTATCGTCATTACCTTAGCAGAACTATTATGTCGTAGGGCATCAGGGGAGGTGGTCTCGGACCGTGTAGTCTCTGACTCTGCCGAGGGGCCTTAGCTCTATCTCTATGGACGTATTGAGGGATGCTGGGGTGAGGCCTTGGATACACTATTTGACATTAGGATTGGTTAGTTCCCAGTTTGCAAGTCCTCGCCAATAGGGGCTTACGTGTTGGTATGGGTAGGACATCAGGGGAAGTATCATGCGGTGTTTGATCCGGGCACTTTAGCTCTATCTCTATTCCATGATGGATGTATGTGGGAAAACAATGGTGTTTGATCCATTGGGCAGCTTCATACACTCGTGTATAGAGGTGCGACGGCTACCTATCCTTTCTATTGCACATTGCAAACTTTTGAACCAGACCAAAGATATGAATTGAATGCATGCATATGTTTGTTACATTATTTTGTTTGCTCACTGAGCCGTGATGTATGCTCACCCTTTCGATGTCAATATTTTTAGTTGATGATGCAGGTCCTACAGTAGAAGATTATATGAATGCTCCAATGTATGGGCATATTGCGGCGATGGATGCAAAAGCTGTGATGGAGTCGCATGAGTCGTCATGTGAGTGCAACTCATGTGTTTTTGATTAGATTTATTTGTCGGATTATTCAGAAAATATAATTGATTAATTTATTTTATTTTATGTCTTCAGTTATTTGAGATAATTGGATACTTTATTTATGATATCACTGGTATATACTCAGTTCATTAATATTAAAGACTTCTGCTATTGTTTATTTACTCTGATTATGGTTGTGGATATGTATGGTTTAAGCAAAAGGACATAGCCTATTCGAGATCCTGATTGAACCGTTGGATCATAGATGGTTCATCACACCATTCTGGTTGGTGCAGAATTGGGGTGTGTCAGATAATGAACTAAGAGTCTAACAGTGATAAATAAGTACATACTCCAATTATCTTCAAACCACAAGATAAAAAAATAAATAATCAATTACATATCTGATGTTCAAATTATAACTAAACTTAAGCAAAAACATATTGGTTGCACGCGCATGATGAATCATGCGCATCTTCTTCAGCTTCTACGTCCATCGCAGCAACGTGTCCATACGTCGACGCATTCATATATTCTTCAACAGTAGAACCTTCATCATCAACTCAAAATATTCGACGTCAAAAGGGTAAGCACACATCACGGCTCAGTGAGCAAACAAAACAATGCAACAAACATATGCATGCATTCAATTCTATCTTTGGTCTGGTTTATAAGTTTGTAATATGCTATAGAAATGTTTGGTGGCCGTTGCACCTCTATACATGAGTGTGTGAATCCACCCAATGGATCAAACACCATTGTCGTCTCACATGCATCCACCATGGAATAGAGATAGAGCTAAAGTGTCCAGATTAAACACCGCCAACACTTCCCCTGATGTCCTACCCATACCAACACGTAAGCCCCTATTGGCGAGGGCTTGCATACTGGGCTTCCAACTAACCAATCCTAATGCTAAATAGTGTATCCAAGGTCTCACCCCAGCATCTCTCAATACGTCCATACAGATAGAGCTAAGGCCCCCCGACAAAGTCGGAGACCACACGGTTTGAGACCACCTCCCCTGATGCTCTACGATGTAATAATTCTACTAAGGTAATGGCGATACGACGATGTTAGTGGGTAAGACTGAGTAGAGATAGAGCTAGAGCTAGAGTTTAGTGACAAGGTCGAAGACCACCATACCACGTCCTCCCCCTGATGCTCCACTGGTATCCAATACACCAACCACACACATACATTCACATGCCTATTCCTAGCATCATCATCATCATCATCATGTTATAAATAAACGAAATTAAATATGCATGAACAGTAATAGCAGGAATATTGGATGACATGTGAGATGTACATTACAAGCATACAAGCATAGAATCAATCATGGCATTGGACTCAATAAAAATAAATAGTTTGTTATTAACCAATTAGTTTAGGTCTTGTTCCCTCACCTGTTAGCAATACTCAATCTCCTTCCAAGCCTTGAAATTCTCTTTGAATTGATTTAACAACCTAAAAGTTATATGAATTTAAGTTAAGGTTTATATGTGACATGTTATAGTAATTGGAAATCAAAACAGAGCATTGATAGGTGTCTGATTGGTCCTATGGTTTCATACTGTATCGACCTTACTGCCTACGGTCGATCCCCTACGGTGGCATATGGTGCGATCATAGCTGTGACCATATGATTTTTGAAATCTTTTCGAATGCCTATAGTCGATCCTTTGGTCATGCTGGTCATGCTATGGTCGACTGTAGCTGCGACCTTGAAATTTCTGGTCACAGACTACATGCAATTCAAATTCTTCCTTAGTCAATTCTTCTGATCTTCAATGGGGTTTATTTTAAGGTCATCCTATGACCATCATTAGTAGTTTCTTATCAACCCTAACCATCAAACTCATCCCTCATGGTTCTCCTTGGGATTTTCTCAAGAAAATCACATAGATCATAATAGGTTGATATTGTCTATCTTCCATAGAAGTCTTATTCCTTTGAGTTTACATCTTTAGAGATTAGGTTCATACCTTTACCTGTAATAGAGAGCCAATCTCTTCTCAGCAAATTCTTTTCCTTAGCTTTTTCTTCTTCTCCTTCTCTTCCTTCTCTTCCTTCTCTTTCTCTAGGGTTTACTAATGTTCTAAAAGAGTGAAAAATGACTAAGGGACGTCCTTTATATAGAGGAAAACTCTCCATATATAGTCCTCTTTCAATTAGGAAAGCAATCCCTTAGTTTAGGAAAGTTTTCAAAACTCGGAGTTTGATCTGGGGTCTCACGGTCGATCATACGGTCGCATAAACCGTCGACTGTTGGGTCAAAATCATCGATCGTGGGGTTCTGGATTTTAGATTTTTGTTCCCTTCCTTATGGTTGACCATACCTACCCAGGTATGCGACCTTAGGTAGGTTTTCAGTGTTTTTAACTCGATTCTTTCCTGGTTTGTGATCTATCTTCACACGCTCGGTCCACTTGGTCCCGGAATGATGGGAAGACTTGGCACGACACGGTTAGACCAAGTTAGTGGAGTGCGGGTCTTACAATGACAGCTAGCTTTGGTTAGTGCACTTTTAGTTTTTTAGCGAGGATTATCAAAAGAATCAATAAAAGTAAGAAACTAGTTTATGCATCGGATGCAAGAATTTACAAGGCCTGCACGATGAACCACTGAACACTTTATAATTGTAACGATGGACTCATACCTAATCCATAGAGTTTGTGGAGCTGATCCATATGCTCCGTTGGTCTGTTCTGTTTCCTTTCGTAAATACTGTTAAGGTTGGTAATTAATGGGTAGTTCCTACCAATATATAGACTGTGAGCACGGATCAAACCTGAAACAAAAAGCAACTCAAGTCTCTCTCATAATGGGTTTAATTACTAACATGCTCATATGTCACTTTATACTTTAGAGAGGTTAATTGGAAAACCCATTACTCATTAAGATGATCATTTCTTGTATTGGACTCCGTTCAACCATGTCTACCGATCAACATCTTTCCAATATCCTCGGCATAAGACAATGATTGTGGTAAACCCACAATATATGGAAACATTGCATAGGATACAAAAAAAAAAAAAAAAAATAGTATTTGTATTGGTTGTTCAAACAAAATCTACATGCACCGAAGCATCTTAGGGAATTGAAGACAATTGAACTTCTTAGTAAAGAAAGAGTTCATATATAAAAGACAATATTAGTTAGCCATAGAGGCAAAAAAATTTCCTCAAAGAATCCACCAAAGGAAAGCCTCCTTGTACAGCCCACTATTTGCCATGTGGAAAGGCGATTTGGCAATTATGACCCATGCATATATTTAAATATTTTCCTTCAATGTTTTCAGTGATTCAGTTTTTCCGAGGGAGAGACTTTATTTATTTATTTAGTTTTGCGGGTCTACATGGTGTCTATATAGTTCTCAAATCACACTAAGACTGGTTAGAGATTAGCCAAGAACAAAAAAAAACCGAGTTAAGGAATAACCAAATCTAACATAGTTCTAGTTTCTTCAGACATTAGGGCAGCCCAGTGAATATTACATAGATTCCTAGAATGGAAGTTGTTAAGAAACACAAATTCTTTATTCTAGAGTTTACCTGAATTAGGCATCTTTTTTCTCCATCTTCAACCCCAATCACTATTGAAACTACTTTTGACCCCCAACCCTGCAAGCTATGGCTTTCAAGTCCTAGCAGAAAAACTACTCAAAGTGTGAATCACTCAAATATGAAGATTTTTTCCATTGAGAAATCACTAACATCCTCAAACTATTCATTAGGGAGGGGGAATCAAGAAAATAAAATTATTGTAGACAAATCGCAAAAGTGGGCTACACATGTTTTCAAAATCTTTTTCGAAGGAGTTTTTGTTATAATAGTCCACTTTAATAGACATAAAAGATAAGAGTTAAAACTAAGAGACTAATCAAGGAGGACTAATTTAGACCAACTTTGTGGAAGTAATTTAAGTCTTTTAATGTAAAAGTAAGTTTGAGTCCTAGAATCAATAGGAACTTGTTACAGTTTTGGATATTTGTTATGGTTTTGGATTGAATTAGTTGTCCACTACTTTCCTTATAATCTTCATTTTGTTAGTGTTAGTCAAACTAGCTGCAGAGTAGTTGGAGAATCCCTTATTCTATTGGGATTTTATTATTTATTATTATTTTTTTTGTATTTCCTTTTTAATTGCCTTCTTTTTATGAGATTATAATGTTGGATGTAATCTTTAAAAAGGGAGGTTTATTAGGCTGATTTATCTTAACACCTGTGTGTTATCATTGGAAGTTTTGGGTTTCCTGGAAGTAAGACACTGCTTTTTTTTCTTTTTTTCTTTTTTCTACAGAATATTATCCTACACTCAAGATAGGGAAGGAAAAGACATCAGAAACGAGCTCAGCTATAGCAAGGTGGTATCAGAGCTTGGTTATGGACCAACGAGTGAAGCCAATGAAGAATACAATGGACTCCCTTTCATCCCGCTAGAAGGAGATATTGAGTCAGATAACTGAAATGTTCAATAAGCTCACTACTCCAGTGGATCAATTAGCTGATCAATCTGCTAATAAAGTTGTTGAAAATTTAGCATCCCCCATGCATGTTCAGGAAGAGCGTCCAGGTGGTAATATTTTGCCCAATGGGAGTTCTAACAGCTCTTATATAGCTAAACCAGTAAAGTTGGATTTCCCCCACTTTGATGGTGGAGACTGTCAAGGATATCCATATGGATTCCATGCAGTCGATTATGAGAGGATTCCATGCAATCGTTATAAGCATTTAGTTAAGATAAAATTTGAATTTCAAATATATTTTAAAATTTAAAATTCAACTTTATCATGACAGAGTCAAGGATATCCATGAGGATTCCATGCAGTTAATTATGAGAGGATTCTATGCAATCGTTATAAGCATTTTAGTGATGATAAAGTTTGAATTTCAAATATATTTTGAATTTTGAAATTCAACCTTATCATGATAAAGTCGGTTACAACTATCCTCTAAATAAGGTGGGATCATATCAAAGCCACAAATATTATCCCATATAATCCTCCATATAATCCTCCTTATAATCCACCGTGTAATTCTCCTCTTTTATTTATTTAAATTAAACAAACCCACGACAAGGGACATAGAGTTCAAATAAATAAAAAAAAAAACTCTTTTCAAATTGTTTTCACATGGTATCAGTAGACCTCGTTCCTATCTTGGTCTAGCGCTCTACAAATGTCTTCCACGTCTCTATCTTCCTTTGCAATGTCATCCTCTACTCCCAACGTACACCATCACTTCAATTGAAACTCACCTCTAAGAACTATCTCTTATGGAAATCCTAACTCATGCCACTGCTCTGCTGTCACACCCCAATTCTGGTTGAACTAGAAGTGTGAATGAACTATCAATGAACCAATGCCTCAAGCTAGGATCACATAGGACCGAGTCAACAACCAAACCATCACATCAAACCATAATTAGAGATAATAAATATTAGCAGAAGTCTTTACTGATAATGAATCGAGTGTCTAAGTGTTAAATAATAAATAACCAGTTTTCTGAATGACCAAAACATAGATAAATATCTTATTACAAATTCATAACCCAAAATATGTAAATAACCCTAAAGGTAAATAGAGTAATGACACTCGCATGACAATTTATTCTTGTTCTCCATTGATTGCACATCCATAGCTGTCACATGTCCATATGATGGTGCATTAATATAGTCTTCCATTGTAGTACTTGCATCATCAACTAAAAAGAAAATGATACCGTGGGGTGAACTCACAACTTAGCTTAGTGAGAAACAAAACATGCAGCATGCAATATGCATGATGTGGCATTCAATACTTTGATCTGGTTTAAGTTTGTAATGTGCTATAGTAAGGATAGGCTATAACCACACCTCCATACACGAGTGTGTGAGCACATCCAATGGTCAGACTCTAACCAAAACTGTCGTCATCCCACAACACTCACTATGAAATAGAGATAGAGCTAGAGTCCAATGGCAAGCTACAACCAAACTATCAACACCCCCCCTGATACCCTACCCATACCAGTACATATGCCCCTACTGACAAGGGCTACAAACTAGATTAGTCACTAACCAATCCTAGATGTCATCAAAAGGTATCCAAGGCCTTACCCCAGCATCCTTTAATATAGAATAGAGATAGAGCTAGAGTCTATTGGTAAGGCTATAGCCAATACTGCAAGCACTCCCCCTGATACCTTGTGACATACCAAGCACGCTAAGGTAACAGCGATACGACGATGTTAGTATGGTGAATGGTTTGAGGCTACAACCTCTCCCCACTCAACATACCAACCATACACAAACACAGAGCAGATGACAGTTCATTTATCTGTAAAATTTATCCTCATCATCATCATCATATATAATAAATAAATATGTATGAACAATGTATAACAAATATTAGATGACATGTGATATGCATAAATAATCAGATCAACATACACACAAGGTAGTTTGTTATTAACCAATTAGTGTGAATCTTGTCCCTTACTTATGAGTGATGTTGATTCTCTCTAAGACCTTGGAAGTAGCTTGAGTTGCTTAAAAATCCTAAAAAATCATTAGGATTAAGTTAGGGATAATTCTGATAATTTACTGTTATTCAGACTGACTGTCCGGACTAGAAATTTAAGCCTTTCGGACATTGTCTGGTACTGCATGTTATGTGACTGGACACCATACTAGACAACCTTGAAATTCTTTCAGAGAGTGTTCGATAGCTTATCTGGTCCTACATTGGATGCTTTCGGACAACTAGACCGGATAACCTTTAGGACATCCTTCAGGCTGTCTTCTAGTTTGACTTCCTTCAGAGTCGACTCTTCAGCTCTCTTCTAGGGTTCATCCTACACCCTTCTAAGGTCAAGAATACATTAAGGATAGAGTTTCACTATGACCCTAGATCCTTACACCCTCGTTTATCCTTCGTTATATTGTTCACACAGTAGTGACATTAGATCACTGCCTCTGATGGCTGTGAGTCCAACCTCACACATAATCTAACTTAGTTACAGTAGTGAAAGGACTTATCATTGGTTTCTCGATCATGTCTGCTGGAAACTGACGGTGAGTTCTTCTTCTCCTTATCCTTTCTCCTTCACAGCCTTCTTCTTCTTTAAAGCCTTCTTTCTCAGACCTTCTCTCAATATTAGGGTTTATGACTGATTAAAGGGAGAGAGAATAGTCATATTAAGGTTTATATTCGAAGACAAGTCTCTTATTATGAATCTAGCTTGTTTAAGGAGTTCTACTCTAATTAGGAAAGTTTTCAATTTTTCAGACTTGATTTTATGCTTAATCGATCACTTGTTTGGTCGCCCAATACGCAGATCGGACAAACTGATTTGTTCGATCGAATAATTTAGG
The DNA here is from genome assembly GCA_028583415.1 of Protea cynaroides. NCBI lineage: Eukaryota > Viridiplantae > Streptophyta > Magnoliopsida > Proteales > Proteaceae > Protea > Protea cynaroides. The sequence goes on from CM053268.1 coordinate 22,979,624, forward strand.
GTTGACAGATTTTTATACTTGGCTTTGTGGTTTAGTCATCTGGTTGGTTCGTCCGACTCGATTACGATGGGAAGACCTGTCACGACACTTTAACCAGGTTAGACCGGGTTAGTAGAGTACGGGTCTTACAACTCCCCCTAAAAATAAATTTTGTCCTCAAAATTTAGACATACCTTCTGAGTCGAATAGTGAGGGTATTGTTTCCACATTGCGGCTTCTTCTTACTATGTCACCTCTTCCATGCCTTGACTTCTCCAAGTTACTTTGAAATAGAAGATGTCCTAGTTTTGGTGTTTCTATATCTTTTGACTTGTGATCTCGGCTTTCACAACTTCGAACGTTAGTTCCTCCGTCAGGTTTACCGCCAATATATGGAATGGATCTCTGATGTACTTCTTCAATAGGGACACATGGAATACATTGCGTACACCAGACATAGATGGAGGTAGCGCAAGCTGATACTTCATTTTTCCGCGTCTTGTTAAGATTACATATGGTCCCACATATTTAGGACATAACTTTTCTTTCTTACCAAATAGCTTTAGGCCTCGCATTGGTGATATCTTTAAGAACACTTTGTCACTAACGGTGAACTCAAGGTCTCGATGTCTATTGTCTGCATAATTCTTCTATTGAACTTCAGCAATCTTCACCTTCTCCTTGATCTTGTCTACCACTTGACAGGTTTTCTCAATAAATTCTGGTCCCAGTATTCTTCGTTCACCAAACTCGTTCCAAAATAAAGGGGTACAACATTTCCTACTATACAATGCCTCATATAGTGACATCTGTATGGTAGCTTGATAACTATTGTTATAAGCAAACTCGATTAGTGGTAGTTTCTCATCCCAAGCTCTTTTGAAATCAATTGCACAGGCTCATAGCATATCTTCTAATATCTGAATGGTCATCTCTGACTGACCATCTGTTTGAGGGTGAAATGCTATGCTAAACTTCAACTTCGTCCCCATAACTATCTGTAGTCCTCGCCAAAACTTAAAGGTAAAGTGAGGATCTCGATCTGACACTATGCTCTCAAGTACCTCATGGAGTCTGACAATGTTATCCATATACAGTTTGGCCAGTCTCTCCAAAGTATATTGAGGTCTGATTGCTATAAAATAAGTTGTCTTTGTAAGGCGATCTATAATTACCCAGACTGCATCAACGGATCTGGGAGTCAATGGTAACCCAGTGATGAAGTCTATGGTGATGCAATCACATTTTCATGCTGGTTCAAGTAATGGTTGTAGTAAACCTATTGGTCTCTGTCTTTTGGCGTTCACTTGCTGACAGTTTAAATATTGAAACACGTGTCTAGCTGTCACACCCCAATTCTGATCCAACCAGAATGGTGTGAGTGAACCGTCATTGAACCAATGGTTCACACCAGGATCTCAAATAGGCCGTGTCCATTCATACAAACCATTACACATAACCAACAATCAGAATATAAATATTACAGCGTAAGACTTAAATAGAATGAACTGAGTATCTATTGATAATTTAAATAAAATATCCAATTATTCAAATCCAAACATAAACTATAATATCTTTTACATCTCTTAATACCAAACAAAAATAACGGGAACAACTAAATAAAAATCCATCACAAGTACACACAGAAAGGGCACTCGCATGAAGCATCATGCTCGTCCTCCCTTGCTTGTACATCCAGAGCAGCCACACCACCGTACGCCAGAGCGTTCACATAGTCGTCCACCAGTGTAACCTGCATCAACATCTAAAAATATGTATATATACAAGGGGGTGAGCTACCAACACGTTTCAGTAAGACAATCGACAGTTTCACAAGATTATGCATGAGTAACAATCAATTTTATCTTTGTGGTCTGGTTTTAAGTTTGCAATGTGCTATAGAAAGGTTTGGTGGCCCCCATACCTCTATACACGAGTGTGTGGCACCTCATGGATCACACCCCCATTGGCCCACATGCACCCATCATGGAATAGAGATAGAACTAAGATACCCACATACCTCCCCTGATACTCTACCCATACCAGTACCTAAGCCCCTACTGGCCAGGGCTCGTAAACTGGACTCGCAACTAACCAATCCTATATGTCATCAATGTATGCTCTATCCCAGCACAGCCGTCTACGGCATAGAGATAGAGCTAAGGCATTCCCACACCTCCCCTGATACCCTATCCGCAACTAACCCTATCCCAACATAACTCCCTACGGCATAGAGATAGAGCTAAAGCATCGTGGACAAGCCAGCGTCGACTCGGAATCTGCAGTACCACATAACAATGGCCGGGACAACATCAATATCGGAGACCACCGTACCACGACCTTCCCCTGATACCCCACCCGTACCAAGCATGTTAAGACAGAATACTACAAAAGGTGCTAGTGTGAAGAGCGATCCCAGGCCCATGCCCCACTCCACACACTAACGAAAACAATCACATGCCTAACAATCACATCCTATCAATGCATGAACAGTAATAATAACTGAAAGTAAAGGATGGCATGTGAATATGCACAAACATCACATCAAAGATATTCAATGATTAACAACGATTTCTTGTCCATTAATTATTAGGTTTAGGTCGATTCCCTTACCTGACGCTCGTTCGATAACTTGCTCCACGTCGCAAGGTCCAAACGATATGTCACAAAGTCCTACAATATTATTAGGGTTTCATTAAAATAACATTCTTAGAGTCTCATGTTCATCGGAAACCAACAGGGTTACAAATACCCTCACAGAGCTGACCAGTGGCATGTACCGGTCGCAGCTCTGTGGAAAATACTAGCGATCGGTATGGTCAGCCGGTCCCCACAGATATCCTCCCGAGAGGTAGCGGTCGCAACATACCGGTCGCACTATGTGCAACCGGTATAGTCGACCGGTATGTCTCCGGAAGACCATACATGGGCTTTTTCGACTGCCGTCGATCATCCTCCATGGATTTTTAGGGTTTCTCCTATCCATTATAAGTCTAGGCTTTGAGTTAGAGTTATCCCCAACTCATTCAAGTCTCGTTTCGATGAATATCCTCTCGAAACTCGAATCTAGGGTTTGACGGCAACTTATGGTTTATTGGCCAATTTAAGGTTTTAGATCAATACCTACTTTGCATGGTATTGATCCACCCACACAACTAACATAGGATAAGAAGATGGATTCAAGCACTTACCGTTGACAGGCGTAGCGTGAACTTCGTCGAACGGTAATGGCGGCTCCTTCTTTTTCCTCCTAGCTCCTTCTCCTTTTCCACCTCTTTCTCTTCTCTAGGGTTTGTGAGAGACAATGGAAAGGATTTGAGGAGGCCTAAGGGTGTATTTATAGGCTAGAAATAGGGTTTAGTAACCCTACTAGGATTAGGAAACTTCTAAGATTTGAAATCAGGAAAGCAGGACCCGCAGAGACCAATTTCCAGATTCCCGCACATAGCTGCGCAGGCCATACCGGTCGACCGGTACCAAGACTGGTACCATCGACCGGTATACCTAAAATCAGGTATAATTGGTCGACTTCGGTCCAATTTTGTACCTGTTTGTTATCTGCTTGCCCCGTCTAGCCCGGTGATGATCGGAAGACCTGTCATGACACCAAACCAAGGTTTAGACCGGGTTTTCAGAGTGCGGGTCTTACACTAGCCATGTCTACTTTCATTCTCCTCCATCAGTACAATCTCTTCAGATCATGGTGCATCTTGGTACTTTTGGGGTATACTGAATAAGGAGTAGAATGAGCTTTTATCATTATTCTATGTCTAAGATCCGAATCTTCACTTTTTGATATATACAACCTTTTTCTGTACTCGAGTATCTTCTTCGTATCCAAGTTAAAGTCAGGGTTTGACTTACCTTTCTCTAAGTCCTCTTCATTGTTCTTAGATACGGGTCTTGTAGAATTATTGCCTACCCTTCATCTGTCAAATCTGGTAGAATCTTTAGTGCGATAAACATAAGTGAGAACTTATGGATCAACCCTTGATCTATAGGGTCATCTGGAGATTTCAGTACATGTTGCACTTCGTCCTTGTTAGAGACTGATACCACGTGGCACAGAGTGGCATTGGTACTAGGTCTTCCTTCTGGCTTCAGTATTCCTTGTCTGCTCAACGCATTTGCTACTAAGTTAACCTTGCTTGGATGATACTAAATATCACAGTCATAGTCCTTCAGCAACTCTAACCACCTTCTCTGTTTCATGTTTAACTCCTTCTGAGTAAAGAGATAGGTGAGGCTCTTATGGTCTGACTTAATCTGGAATATCTCATCGTACAAATAGTGTTTTCACGTCTTGATTGCATGAATCACCGTTGTTAACTCTAGGTCATGTGTAGGGTAATTTTCTTGTGCTCCTTTAATTGCCTTAAAGCATAGGCAATCACTTATTCCCCTTGCATTAGAACACATCCCAAGCCTAATCCAGAGGCATCAGTGTATAGGGTAAATGGTTGCCCTGGCACCGAAATGGTCAAGATGGTAGCCGATATCAACTTTGACTTTAAAGTCTGAAAACACTCTTCACACTTGTTGGTCCAAACGAACGTTTCTCCTTTCTTGGTTGGCTTGGCAAGAGGCAGTACGATCCTTGAGTAATCCTCCATGAAACGTCTGTAATAACCAGTTAATCCCAAGAAACTTCTTATCTCTGCAGCGTTCTTAGGTGCTTCCCACCCTATAATTTCTTCGATCTTGCTAAGATCCACTTTTATCCCTTCTGACAACACTATGTGACTCAAGAAGGTCACTTTGTTCAACTAAAACTCACATTTCTTGAACTTGACGTAGAGATTTTCCCTTCTCAGCCATTGTAAGGCTACTCTAAGATGCATAGCATGAGTCTCGCCCTTAGAGTAAACCAAAATATCATTTATGAAGACCATGATGAGGTGTCCAATATATCATGAAACACTCGATTCATAAGCTCCATAAATGATACAGGGGTATTGGTCAATCCAAACGACATGATTAGGAACTCATAATGTCCATACCTGGTTTAAAATGTTGTCTTAGGGATGTCGCCATCCTTGATCTTCAATTGATGATAATTTGACCAAAGATCGATCTTAGATAACAACTTTGCACCTTGAAACTAATCGAACAAATCAATGTGAGGCAATGGATATCGATTCTTAATGGTAAGCTTGTTTAACTCTTGATAATTAATACACAAATGAATACTCCTGTCATTTTTCTTCATGAACAGCATTGGTGCTCCCCATGGCGAGATACTTGGTCATATGAAACCCTTTGTCCAATAACTCTTGTAATTGAGTCTTCAGTTCCTTCAGTTCCATAGGGGCCATTCGGTAAGGTGCTTTCGACATTAGTAAGAGATCTATTATGAAATCAGTCACTCGATTTGGTGGCAACCTAGGTAGGTTTTGAAAACTTTCATACTACTTCAATATCTTCCATCCGTAGTGCTTCTTTGGTAACATCCACCAGTGAGGACAAAAGATAATATCCACCCATCTCTGATGGATGAAAAAAAATGATTTGGAGTCGCCACCTAGATTAAGGTCTAGGACATATAAAAATGTAGTCTCATCATAAGACAAGACTTCTATTGACTCACTAGACCCAATATATTGGCTTTGATCTATCAGAGAATGGATAAACATTCAAGGTACAGTTTGGGAAGGTGTTAGGCACCCAAAGCTGTCTGATCCAAAAATCGACCTCCTATGTGATTCTACTTTCCTTGGACTCTATTGTTCTGACTGTTCATGGTCAATGGATGATAACTAGGGCTCATGGGGGATCCTATGCCAAGTTGCTAAATTCTTGTAACCAAGGTTCAGCCAAACATGTTCTGAAAATAAATAAACAAGTAAAGTAATATACAGTGTACCAAACCAAAGATGGTTCGGTGATGGACTGAATCTGAGAAGTCCAAGACATCTCAAATTGCCTACGTATTCAAATCCTGAAAATCAAGTCCATAACGTAGTTCAAACGAAATGTGATGAAGGTTTATGGATGTGATTTATGCTTAAGCTTTCTTAGATTCAATTGTTCAAGTTGAAGTTTATGCTTTATAATGATTGAGATTGAATCTAGAGATAGCCTATGTGGGTCGAAGTGAATATGGATAATATGATATGAAAATGGAGGTAGATGTGGAGGACCTAAGGATTCTAAGATGTGGTACCATACTTGGAGAGGTCCTCCAAGTTGCCTACGTATTTTAGAGGTCCTGAAAATCAGGTACAACATAGTTCGTTGTTATGGCTTGTGGATATGGATTTCCTAAAACCACTCAGGTGTACTTTACCTTGGTTTAGGAAGGTTAAAATGGATAGTATTCTAAGATCACTCAGGTGTACTCTACCTTGATCTAAGAAGGTTAAAATAGATATTATTCTAAGATCACACAACTATACTCTACCTTGATCTAAGAAGACTAAAGAGTATGTATATGTATAAGACCACTCAGGTGTACTCTACTTTGGTCTAGGAAGACAAAATGGATGGCTAAAACCGCTCAGGTGTACTCTACCTCGGTTTAGGAAACCTAAAATTTGCTAACCTAAGACCACTCAGGTGTACTCTACCTTGATCTAAGAAATGCTATAATTTATTATCTTAAAACTACTCAGATGTACTCTACCTTGGTCGAGGGATACTAAAATTTACTGACCTAAAACCACTCTGGTGTACTCTACCTTGGTCAAAGGAAGCTTATAGAGTTTATTATCCTAAAACCACTCAGGTGTACTCTACCTTGGTTTAGGGATACTAAAATTTACTGACCTAAAACCATTTAGGTGTACTCTACCTTGGTCTAAGGAAGCCTATAGAGTTTATTATCCTAAAACCACTCAGGTCTACTCTACTTTGGTCTAGAAAAGCTAGAATTTATTAATCTATACAGATTGAAATGTGAGAATCGTGCTTGGGTGTCTCACCAAACTGCCTACGTATCTTAGGGTTCTGTCCTAAGAATCAGGATCCACGTAGTTCGAAATACGGATTCAATTCATTTATGTTCTTCTTTTAATATCAAAGTGTGAAATCTAAATGTTCTATGATTCGATTCACTTCAAACCTATCTAGTTTTCTATATCCTAGAGGAGATGAGCTGAAGGGGTAGGGATCGTCCTAAGCTACCCTTGACCTAAAACCCTAATTTGACATGTGTTGGACTAGGCTTTTTGATTCTTGATTAAGATTTATCATTTTTTCATTCTTACCCTTCCCGTGAATATGGGTGCCTACATACACGTCCCCACACCTAATATGTCTTCTAAGTGTACAAATATGGCAGTTCGACTAAGGTGTTGTAGAAATTAAATTATTACCAACAATAAATATCATTCAAATATGGCAAGTAACAACACTATCATATCAAGTATAGCAATAAAGCATGACATCTTAAATATAGCAACAAACATGTGAGTGCATTGATCAAGTACGATCATCAACAATGTGACCAAGAGTATATTTGATCGACTACTCAGATTTGATGTAATCAATCATCATCAATGTGATCAAGATCATATTTGATCGATGGTTCAGATTCACTTAAAATATTCATGAGGTCAATCCAACCGTTTAAATTCAATTAAATCACTCAAAAATGTAATCTAATGGTTCAAATCACTCAAGATGATAATCCAATCGTTCAGATCACTCAAAATCACTCACAATAAAGATTCAATGGCTCATATCACTCCAAATGATAATCTATCCATTCAAATTCCTCTAAATCATTCATAATCAAGATCCAACGGTTCATATTCATTTACATCAATCATCAAGATAATCCGATGGTTTAGATTCATTTATATCACTCATGATGTCAATCCAATGGTTCAGATTCAAATAAGATGTTCATGATCAAGATCTAATGGTCTATATTTCATATCACTCATGATCAATGGTTATATTCATTTCATTATAAGATTCAAATCAAAATTAATCATCCAATGACTCAAAATTAATATTTTCTTATGATCCAAATAAAAATCAATCTTCCAATGACTCAAAATTAATCATATCAGAAACTCTAAATCAATGACTAGAATTTAATCACATCAAATTCCAAGATCAATGATCCAGATTTAATCATGTAAAAATTCGACATCACATGGTCATATTTTTAATCATATTAAATTCAATTATCAATTGTCTAGGTTTTATTTACATTAAAAATCCTAAATCAAAGGTCATGTTTTATTCACATTAAATTCAAGATCAATGGCCATAATCTAATTTTATTTATATCATAATTCTAAGCATATGCGATCGATCAATTTCATCAAAATTATAAACATATGGGATCAATCAATTTTATCCAAAATTTCATCTATGATCGGATCAATTTCAATTTCATCAAAATTTCACAATCGAATCAAATTCAATTTCATCAAAATTCATATGATCAGATCAATTTCAATTTCATCAAAATTCATATAATCAGATCAAATTTAATTTCATCAAAATTCATATGATCAGATCAATTTCAATCAATTTTTACACATTTGGGATCAGTTTCATCATATTTCTATGCATGTAGTAGGACCAATTTCTTAAAAATTCGCAACATATAGGATCAATCAATTTCATCAAAATTCCATAATCGGATCAATCAATTTCAATTTCATTACAATTGGATTAATTCCATTCAATTTCTACACAATTTCAATTTTATCACATAGAATTTTCAGCATAGTCGGATCAAGTTTATCACATGAAATTCCAAGCATGTGATGGACCAATTTCATAAAAATTCTAAGCAAGTAATCGGACCCATTGTCACCACATAATATTTCATGATCAAAACCATTATCATCATATAAAATTCTATGATCAAATGGTTGAAATTCAAGCACATTAAAAATCCATGCAATTGATAGATTTTAATCAAATTAAATTCATGCCAGTAACTAAAATTTAGTTAAGATACATGCAATGGCTCAAATTGGATCAATGGCTGTGATGGGATTATGTGGAAAACTGGTTCGATTATGTGGAGTGGTGATGACGTTGTAGAATGAAGGTTTGATTAGGTACAGGTAAGTGAAAAAAAAGAAGTCGCAGGTGGGTTTATCAGTGGGGATAAACAGCCGCAAGAAGATGGATGAAGGGATTGCGATGGGTTTAGAACAGGTAGAAGAAAGTACAATACAGTAGTGGGGAAACTTACTTGGAGTCAGAGTAAGTTCCCCCCTGCTCCTCTCTTCTTCTTCCTCTTCTGCCCGTGCTGCTTTCTTCCTCGATTTTCTTCTTCTCCCCTTAGCTTTCGTTCTCTTTGCTGCTCTCAATCTCAGCTCTCCTACAACCTTTCTTTCCTTCTCCCAATCGGTCTCTCTCCCTCACACTCTCTCTTTCTTCTCTACTTTGATCTCTGTCCGTGATCTGTCTTTTCCCCTCCTCTTACTTTCTGATCTCTTTTCTAATTCCTCCTCTCCCTTCTCAATTTTCTGAGTTTTTTCCTTTTTTTTTCTTAACTCTCACGATCTCTCTCTCTCTATTCTTTCCTCTTTTTTTGAGTTTTTTTCCTTGTTTCTATTTTTTCCTTTTTTTTTCTTTCCAAGTTTCCCCACCGACTCTCTCTCTCTCTCTCTCTCTCTCTCTCTCTATTCGGTCTTCCCTTTCCTTTTTTTGATTTTTTTCCTTTTATTTCCCTCTCTCCATCGACTCTCTCTCTCTCTATTCTTTCGTCTTTTTTTGAGTTTTTTTTCCTTTTTTCTATTTTTCTCTTTTTTTTTCTTTCCAAGTTCCCCACTACTCTCTCTCTCTCACTATTCGGTCTTCCCTTTTCCTTTTTTCTTTTTTTTTAGTTTCCTTTTCTTAACTCTCTCTCTCCCTATTCGGTCTTCCCTTTCTTTTTTTCTTTTTTTCTGATTTTTTTCCTTTTTTCTATTTTTTCTTTTTTTTTCTTTTTTTTTTATTTAGAACCCTCTTCCTTTCTCAGATTCTAGCATCTTTAATGTATACATGTATCTATATATATAAAATATACATATAATAAAATATAGATACAATCATATACATAATATATATGGTATATATAATATATATACATAAATTAATTGCACATGGACTGAACCATTTTGAATTGGGCTGGTCAGGGCTGGGCTGAGTTGGACTAAATTGGATTGAACTGAGTTAAATTGATATGGATTGAGCTAGGTTGGGCCAAGATTGGTTTTTCTGGTTTTTCTCTATCTATCATTTCATAGGTCATTTCTACTGTCATTCTGCATGGAATCTTCTAACAGCCTCTATCCCAAATTTTCTACATTCACTTTATAGAACACTAAAAATGAGAAATACTGGGGCTTGAATCGTCTCATTTGGACTTAAAATGGTCAACTTATGAATTTCTGAAGTTTAAACATGCCAATTTACGATAATTAAGCTAACAACTCTGCATGGGATGCCTCAGAGACCTCTGCCTAAAATCATTCACATCCACTTTGTAGAGCACCAAAAATGAGAAATAATGACACTGAAATCACTTGATTTGGACGTCGATAATAAAATTATGAGGAATTGAAGTTTAAACGGGCATATCAGCTTGCGGCTCCGTACGGGATCCTAGGAGACCTTTGCTCCAGATTTTCCATGTCTACTTTGTAGAGTACCAAAAATGAAGCATAATGGCACTGAAATCACTTTATTTGGATGTGGGATGAGAAAGATATGAAAAGATGAAGTTTAAATAATTAAATTTATGATAATTTGCATGTAAGCCCTTGGATATTATGAATCATCAAAAAATATCCTTATTCTTTTTTCAAATTAAAATCGCCATATCTTCTCCATTTGACATCGGAATTGAGCAATTCTAGTCTCATTTCGAAGGTATTTCCAAGACCTATGCATCCATATAAGTTGCAGCCCCATGCCCTTGCTATAGGGCCCACCGAAAACAATGTCTAAGTTATAGCCAAAATTCAAACCTTGCATTGGGATTCACCAACTTGCCATATGTGTTCACTTAGGCTCCTAGACACTAGGGATCATCTCAGTTATTCTCAAATATATTATAGAGAGTATGCCGAGACTAATCGACTATCATTTTTTAGAAAGTTTCACTCGCCTGCCCTGTATTTTTCAAACTTTCTCTCATCTCTCCCACTTTGCTGTCTACACTTCGATAAGACTTTGTTCAGCTAGGGATGGCAAAAATGGGATGCTTACACCACCACAGATACGAGGTAACCAATTCTGCCCTTCTTGAGATACCTCTTTGCCTTAAGGGTAGAAAGTATAAGCTTCCATCTCCTAGGCAATTTGCTTCCAATGAACCCAAATTCTATGCCGTCTTTGCCCTTGAATAACTTTTTCTCGACGCATAGCAGCTTTGTCGAGTGTTGAGCAACCAGTCTATCCCCAAAATAATGTCAAAGTCTGCCATCTCGAGTCGAACTAGGTTTGCATTCAAATCTCATTCGTCAATACGAACTGGACACAGTTCATCGCATTCATCTAACATTACCTTTAGTCCCAAAGGAGATCAAACTAATAGTTTTTGGTCTAAAGGTCTGATGGGTACGTCCAATCTCTTTCCAAACGAGGTGAATACAAAAGAATGGGTAGCCCTAGAGTCAAATAAAACTCTGGCAGGTATACCCGATATAATTACAAACCTGTAGTTTTACCTATGTTTAGTCTATATGCTCACACAAGAGTACTGTAAATAAAAGTTAGGTCGTACCTATAACCACATCAGGTAATGCGGTTGTGTCTTCAGATGTCATAGCATATACCTTTCCTTGTTGTAGTTGCTTCTTTGGATGACAACACGTCTTTGCATAGTGCCCCATCTGGTTGTAATTGAAGCACTTTATGTTTCTAGCCTGACTGTCTTCTTGTTGCCCATTATTTGAGGTATTCTTGACTGGTCTAGCAGTTGTTTGTGGCCTGAATGGTCTGGAAGGCTTTGAGTTCCCTCCAGTTGATGTGTCACTTTTGGGCTTTTTAATCCTCGATTTTGAGTAATGAAGCTCTCCTTCTGATTGGATTCTAGAACTTGAGCGATCTGTACCGCTTCATTATATATTTTCTTCTCTAGGCCCAGCACATGCTCACGGATGCTTACTCTCAGTTCCATAGTGAAATGTTTGGTCTTTGTTTCTTCTTCTTGCATGCTGGTAGGAGCAAAGAAGAATAGTTCATTGTAATGTTGCTGGTAAGCATCCACAATCATCTAACCCTAGTGCAGGCTTAGGAATTACCACTCTATTTGATCTCTAAAACTTCTAGGAAAATACTTTTCTAAGAACTCCTTTTTTAAGACTTTCTAAGTCACCTGAGCATGCTTGGTCATCAGATAGGTGAGAGTGGATCTCCACTAGTGATTTGCACCTTCCCTTAGCATGTAGGTGGCACATAGGACCTTTTCCTCTTTCGTGATAACCATCATCAATAAGGCTTCTCCAATTCGTCAATCCACTGTACTGGCCACAATGGATTCGATTATTTGCCCGAGAATGTCTGGGGCTTCATCTTCATAAATCGTTTGACTAATCTTGTCAGATCATTTTGTCTCGGAACATACATTCCATACATGGGTGGTTGGTATGGGTAACCACCTTGGTAAACTCGTTGATAAACACCCTGGTTCTGTACTGGGGTATTTGACACTGGAATCTACCGTTGGTGCTGTTAGACTGCTGGAATAGCATTAATACCTACTGGTGTCGGTGAGTTGCTATAGTCCTTTCGAACATTCTTCGAGGTGTTTTTCTCCATTCAACACATATGGTGTAAGACCCGCTGTCACACCCCAATTCCACACTGTTCAGAATGGTGTGATGAACCACTAATAAACCAACGGTTCAATCAGGATCTCAAATAGGCTGTGTCCGTTTGCTTAAACCATACACATCCACAACCATAATCGGAGTAAATACACAATAGCGGAAGTCTTAAATATTAAATGAACTGAAAATCCAAATGTGATAATCATAAATAAAATATCAATTATCTTTCATTGACTGAGACATAAGTAAATAAAATAATCAATTACATTTACTCAATAATCCAAATAAAATCTAATCGAAAATGCATGGTTGCATTTGCATGACGAATCATGCGTCTCCATTATATCTTCTGCGTCCATCGCCGCAACATGCCCAAATGCGGGAGCACTCAAATAATCTTCCACGGTCATACCTGCATCATCAACTAAAATATTCGAATTCGAAAAGGATGAGCACACATCACGACTCAGTGAGCAAACAAAACAATGCAACAAACATATGCATGCATTCAATTCATATCTTTGGTCTGGTTCGTAAGTTTGCAATGTGCTATAGAAAGGTTCGGTGGCCACCTCGTCTCTATACACAGGATGTGTAAGCCCACCCAACGGATCAAACACCATTGTCGTTCACATCCACCCCACCATGGAATAGAGATAGAGCTAAAGTGCTTAGGACCGCACTACATCACACTTCCCCGGATGCTCTACCTATACCAACACGTAAGCCCCTGTTGGTGAGGGCTTGTAAACTAGGCTCGCAACTAACCAATCCTAATGTCAAATAGTGTATCCAAAGCCTTACCCCAGTATCCCTCAATACGTCCATAGAGATAGAGCTAAGGCCCCCCGACAGAGTCATAGACTACACGGTCCGAGACCACCTCCCCTGATGCCCTACGACGTAATAGTTCTGCTAAGGTAATGGCGATACGATGATGTCAGTGGACAAAACTTGAGTAGAGATAGAGCTAAAGTGCTTAGGACCACACTACATCACACTTCTCCTGATGCCCACTCGCATCAAGTACACTAACCACACACAAACATTCACATGCTTATTCCTAGCATCATCATCATCATCATGTTATAAATAAACTGAATTAAATATGCATGAACAGTAATAACAAGCAGTAATAACAAGAATAGTAGATAACATGTGATATGCACATTATAATCATACAAGCATAGAATCATACATGGTATTGGACTCAATAAACGAAAATAGTTTATTATTAGCCAATTAGTTTAGGTCTTGTTCCCTCACCTTTGATTGAGTGTAGATCCTCTTTCAAGCTTTAAGAATCACTTTTATATCACTAAGAGAACCTAGCAAGTCGATATATTTTAATTAGAATTAATTCCAATAATTTTAAGCTTGTTGTATAGCTAGGGTTGCAGGTTCGATCGCAGGTAGGGTAGCAGTTTTCTGAGACCCCAGGGTGTAGGGTCAATCATAGGGTCAGTTATCCATCGACCCTAGGTGCGACCACAGCCTCCTTGGACTTCCCGAGAGCATGGGGTTGATCCTATGGTCTGGTAGGGTCGGTTACCAATCGACCCTACGTGCTACCACACGTAGTTTGAGTCGATCTTTCATCCTGCAGTCAATTCTTTCATGTTTGGATCCTTTGGCTTACTTTTATAGTCCATTCTATGATTGTTTTATGGCTCAAAACTCCAAGTTACACACTTTACTTTGTTTACAATGATTTCCTCCATGGATTCCATTGGAATTTATCCATGGATGGATGATTTGGGTTTCTCGTAGATCCTACCCTCTTCATAAACTATTCTAGGTCTTACATAATTCATGGAGAATATATTCATACCTTAGGGTTGCTGAGATTCAGAGATTTCTCTGAATTTCTTCTCCTTAGTCTTCTTCTCCAATTCTCCTTCTCTTCTCCTTCTCTTCTCTTTCTCTCACTTTCAATTACGGTTTTAAAAAGAGTGAAAGAGGCTAAGGGACATCCTATTTATAGAGAAAAACCTCCCAAAATAAGTCTCATCGAGATTAGGAAAGCATCCCATTGAAATTAGGAAAGTTTCATAATTACGATTTCAGTCTATCATCCTAGGGTCGATGCTAGGGTCGCAGGATCCGTCGACCCTAGGGTCTCAAGTCATCCGACCCTAGTACTGAAAAGTCATGGGTTGGACTCTGTTGTGCATAGGGTCGACCATACCTGTTTAGGCATGCGACCCTACCCTCAAATTTACTATTTTTGGGTCAATTTCATATCTGGTCTTGTGATTTTCTTCACGCACTTGGTCCATGTGGCTCAACCATGATAGGTAGACCTGGTACAAGGTGGTAAGACCGGTTAGTTTGATACGGGTCTTACAACTCCCCCCTTCTTATTAAAAATTTTGTCCTCACAATTGGTACATACCTTCCGAGTCGAAAAGATGAGGGTATTGCTTTCACATAGCATTCTCTTCTTCCCATGTGATTTCTTCTATATCTCTACTTCTCCAGGTGACTTTTACATAATAGATGTCACGGTTGCGTAGTCGTTAAACCTTTCGACTGGTGATTTTAGTTGGTGCTACTGCAAATGTCAAATCATCAGTCAAATCAGGTAGATCTACTGTCAAAATGTGCATTGGATCTCTGACATACTTCTTCAATAATGAAATATGGAATACATCATACACACTTGACATAGATGGTGGTAGTGCTAACTGGTAAGCCACTTTTCCACATTTGGCTAGAATCTCATATGGCCCGACATATCTCGGACTTAGTTTCCCTTTCTGTTCGAACCGTTTTAAATCTCGCATAGGTGATACTTTCAAGAATACCTTATCACCTATAACGAATTCAAGGTCTCGGCGTCCAGTATCTGCATACTGTTTCTGACGATTCTGAGCCGTTCTTACTCTTTACTTGATAATGTCGACTACTCGACATGTCTCTTCAACAAATTCTAGTCTAACAATGCTACGTTCTCCAACTTCATTCCAAAACAAAGGAGTTCGACACTTCCTACCATACAGTGCTTCATAGGGTGACATCTGTATAGTAGCCTGATAGCTGTTGTTATAAGCGAACTCGATCAATGGTAATTTTTCATCCCATGATCCTTTAAAGTCAATTACACAGGCTCGAAGCATGTCTTCTAAAATCTGAATGGTACGCTCTGACTGTTCGTCTGTCTTAGGATGGAATGCAGTACTAAACTTCAATGTTGTACCCATAGCCTTTTGCAATCCTTTTCAAAACTTTGAAGTAAATCATGGATCTCTATCGGACACAATGCTTTCAGGTACACTGTGTAATCTGACAATATTATCCACATACAACTTAGCTAACCTCTCCAGTGTATACTGAGGTCGTATATCTATAAATCGAGCCGTTTTAGTCAGGCGGTCTACAATGACCCAAACCGCGTCAACAACTCGGGGAGTCAATGGTAACCCGGTGACGAAGTCCATAGTGATGCAGTCCCATTTCCATGCTGGTTCTGGCAACGGCTGTAACAGTTCTGCAGGTCTTTATCGTTCAACCTTCACTCTCTGACAATTTAGGCATTGAGACACGAATCTAGTTACATCTGCTTTCATTCCTCTTCACCAATATAATTTCTTTAAATCATGATACATTTTTGTAATTCCAGGATGTATTGAATAGCCGGTGGTATGGGCTTCCTTCATTAATCGGTGTCTAATGTCCAAACTTTCTATTTCCAGTACACATATTCTTCCTTTGTACTTCAGTACCTTTTCATTGTCCAAGGCGAACTCAGGGATAGTCCTACCTTTTTCAATGTCCTCTTGTACTATTCTTAGATAAGGGTCTAATTTAATAGCTGTTTTCACTTCATCAATTATATCAGGTACAATCTTCAATGTGGCAAACATATTTGAAAACCGATGAATAAACCCTTGGTTGGTTGATTCACCCGGTGCATCTATCATGAACTGCTCATTACCGTAATTGAACACTTTTCCGATAGTACACATTGCGGCAGTTGTGTTAACCTCTCCTTGAGATTTTATCATTGCTTTTCTACTCAGCGCATCAGCTACCACATTAGCTTTCCCCGGATGATATTGGATATCACAATCATAGTCTTTAAATAGTTCCAGCCATCTTCTTTGTCTCATATTCAACTCCTTCTGATTAAAGAGATAAGTGAGACTCTTATGATCTGATTTAATCTGAAATTTCTCTCCGTACAAGTAATGTCTCCATATCTTGACAGCATGTACCACTGCCGCTAATTCCAAGTCATGAGTAGGATAGTTCTTCTCATGTGTCTTCAGTTATCTTGAGGCATATGCAATTACTTGTTCTCCTTGCATAAGTACACATCCTAAACCCAATCCTGACGTATCAGTGTACAAAATAAATGGCTGTCCTAGAATCGGAATAGTCAAGATCGGAGCAGATATTAATCTAGCCTTCAATGTTTGGAAACTCTTCTCACATTTATCAGTCCAAACAAATTTTTTGCCCTTCTTAGTCAAATTGGTGAGAGGTACGGCAATTCAGGAATAGTCTTCCACGAATCGTCGATAATACCCAGCTAGACCTAGAAAACTTCTAATTTCTACAATGCTCTTCGGTGCTTCCCACTTCACAATGACTTCAATCTTGCTAGGATCCACTTTAATTCCTTCAGCGGATACAACATGGCCTAGGAAAGCGACTTCAGTTAGCCAAAACTCACACTTTGTAAATTTGGCATAAAGCTTTTCTTTTCGTAATTGCTGTAGAACGGCGCTTAGATTCATAATATGAGTTTCCTTGTCCTTGGAGTAGACCAATATATCATCAATGAATACAATGACCGACGTATCCAACATATCATGGAATACCCGATTCATAAGTTCCATAAAAGTTGCTGGTGCGTTAGTCAATCCAAAAGACATGACCAAAAATTCATAATGTCCATATCTCGTCCTGAATGCTGTCTTGGGAATATCTCCATCCTTAATCTTCAACTGATGGTATCCAGACCGAAGATCGATCTTGGAGAACACATTGGCACCTTGCAACTGATCGAACAAGTCATCGATCCGAGGCAATGGGTACCGATTCTTAATTGTCAGCTTATTCAGTTTTCGGTAGTCTATACACAGTCGAATACTACCGTCCTTCTTCTTTACGAATAATATTGGCGCTCCCCATGGTGATATGCTAGGTCTGATGTAACCCTTGTCCAGTAGTTTTTGTAACTGTACTTTTAATTCCTTCAGTTCAGTAGGAGCCATTCGATAAGGTGCTTAGATACTGGTGCGGCTTCGGGTATCAGATCTATAACAAACTCTGTAGCTCGGTCGGGTGGTAGTCCTGGTAGTTCTTCAGGAAATACATCTGGAAAGTCACGCACGACATCAATATCCTCCATTCGTGGTGCTTCCTTTGTGAGGTCGACCACTGTTACTATATACCCAACTCCTCCTTTCTCGAGGCATTTCTTAGCCTTTAATGCAGAGAGGATGATTTTTCGTTTACGGGGAAGTTTGGTTCCTGCAAAACTGAACTCCACTCCTTTCTTGTCTTTAAATGTCAGTTTCTTTTCGGCACATAGTAGGTTTGCAGAATGCTGAGCTAACCAGTCCATTCCCAAGATGACGTCAAAGTATACCATCTCAAGTTGAATCAAGGTTGCATCCAAGGTTTTCTCGTCAATAAGAACTGGACATGGTCCATAACCTTTTTCTAATTCTACTTCTAATCCCATCGGCGATCGTACAAGAAGTTTATAGTCTAAAGATTTGAGGGGTAGGTTTAGCTTCTTTCCAAATGACACAGATATAAAAGAATGAGTAGCTCATGAATCAAAGAGTACTCTGGCGTGAATGCCATTAATAGGTAAGATACCTGTGATTTGTTTTAATTTAGTCTACATGCTCACACAATGTAACACAAAATGAAAGGTCCAGGTCATACCTGTGACCACATCAAGCGATGCGACAGCATCCTCAGATGTAACAGCATAAACCTTTCCTTGCTGGAGCTGCTTCCTGGGTTTAGGACACTCCCTTGAATAATGTCCTATTTGATTGCAATTATAGCATTTTACTCCTTCATTATTTTTCTTTTGTTGTGATTGAGCTGCTGGAGTAGTCTTGGTTGCAGCATTAAAACCTTGAGTACAGAAGGGTTTGAATGTCCTTGTATTCCCTCCGTTATATGAATTTCCAGTTGGCCTTTTAATACCCCTGTTTTGAGAAAAATAGCTCTCTTTCTGGCTCAACTCTATCACCCGAGCAATTTGTATAGCTTCATTGTAGACTTTCTTCTCATGTCCTAGTACATGTTCACGAATACTTCCCCTAAGTCCCATGACGAACCTTCGGGTCTTCGTATCTTCTGCTTGCATACTGACTGGTGCAAAGAAGAACAGCTCCTCATAACACTGTTGATATGCATCGACAGTGTCACACGTTAATTCTGCACTATTTAGAATGGTGTGATGAACAGGTAATAAGCCAACGGTTCAACCAGGATCTCAAATAGACTGTGTCCGTTTGCTTAAACCATACACATCCACAACCATAATCAAAATAAATACACAATAGCGGAAGTCTTAATATTAAATGAACTGAGAATCTAAATGTGATAATCATAAATAAAATAGCCAATTATGTTGTATTGATCGAGACATAAGTAAATAAAATATCAAATTACATTTCCTTAATGGTCTAAATAAAAATCTAATCGAAAACACATGAGTTGCACTCGCATGATGAGTCATGCGTCTCCACTACATCTTCGACATCCATCGCAGCAATGTGCCCGTATGCGGGAGCATTCATATAATCTTCCACAGTCGTACCTGTATCATCAACTAAAAATATTCGAATTCGAAAAGGGTGAGCACACATCACGGCTCAGTGAGCAAACAAAACAATGCAACAAACATATGCATGCATTCAATTCATATATGTGGTCTAGTATATAAGTTTGCAATGTGCTATAGAAAGGTTTGGAGGCCGTCGCACCTCTATACACGAGTGTGTGGAACTGCTCAATGGCTTAAACACCATTGCCGTCCCCACATGCACCCACCATGGAATAGAGATAGAGCTAAAGTGCTTAGAACCGCATCGCATCATACTTCCCCTGATGCTCTACCCATACCAACACGTAAGCCTCTATTGGCGAGGGCTTGCAAACTGGGCTCGCAACTAACCAATCCTAATATCAAACAGTGTATCCAAGGCCCCACCCCAGCATCCCTCAATACGTCCATAGAGATAGAGCTAAGGCCCCCCGGCAGAGTCAGAGACTACACGGTCCGAGACCACCTCCCCTGATGCCCTACGACATAATAGTTCTGCTAAGGTAATGGCGATACGACGATGTCAGTGGAAAAGACTTGAGTAGAGATAGGGCTAAAGTGCTTAGGACCGCACTGCATCACACTTCCCCTGATGCCCCACTCGCATCAAGTACACTAACCACACACAAACATTCACATGCCTATTCCTAGCATCATCATCATCATCATGTTGTAAATAAACGGAATTAAATATGCATGAACAGTAATAACAGGAATAGTGGATGACATGTGATATGCACATTACAATCATACAATCATAGAATCATACATGGAATTGGACTCAATAAACAAAAATGATTTATTATTAGCCAATTAGTTTAGGTCTTGTTCCCTCACCTTTGCTTGAGTGTAGATCATCTTTCAATCTTTAAGAATGACTTTTATATCACTAGAAAAACCTAACAAGTCGATAGATTTTAATTAGAATTAATTCCAACAGTTTTAAGCTTGTTGTACTGCTAGGGTCGCAGGTTGGGTCGCAGGATGGGTCGCAGGTATCTGAGACCCCAGGGTATAGGGTCGATCATAGGGTCGGTTATCCATCGACCCTAGGTGCGACCATAGCTTCCCTGGACTTCCCGAGAGCTTGGGGTCGTTCCTGTGGTCAGATAGGGTCGGTTACTAGTCGACCCTAAGTGCGACCATATGTAGTTTGAGTCGATTTTTCATCCTACAGTTCACTCTTTCATGTTTGAATCCTTTGGCTTATTTGCATGGTCCATTCTATGATTGTTTTATGGCTCAAAACTCCAAGTTACTTCCTTTACTTTGTTTACAATGATTCCCTCCATGGATGGATGATTTGGGTTTCTCCTAGATCCTACCCTCTTTATATACTATTTAGGGTCTTACACAATTCATGGAGAATGTTTTCATACCTTAAACTTGCTGAATTCAGAGATTCCTCTGAAACTCTTCTCCTTAGCCTTCTTCTCCAACTTTCCTTCTCTTCCTTCTCTTCTCTTTCTCTCACTTTCAATTAGCGTTTCAAAAGGAGTGAAAGAGCATAAGGGACGTCCTATTTATAGAGGAAAACCTCCCAAAATCCATCCCAACAAGTTTAGGAAAGGTTCCCTTTGAATTAGGAAAGTTTCCTAATTTTCCGGTTTCTGTCAATTTGCCTAAGGTCGATGCTAGGGTCACAGAATCCGTCGACCCTAGGGTCTCAAGTCATCCGACCCTAGGACTCAAAAGTCATGGGTTGGACCCTGCTGAGGTGGGGTCGACCCTACTTGTTTAGGCATGCGACCCTACCCTCCATTCTACTGTTCTTGGGTTAATTTCGTACCTGGTTTTGTGATTTCCTTCACGCACTTGGTCCATGTGGCTCGACCATGATAGGTTGACCTGGTACAAGGTGGTAAGACCGGTTAGTTTGGTACGGGTCTTACAGATAGTCATCTGTCCCTGATACAAACTTAGGAACTCTTTCTCCATAGAATCTTTGAAACTTCTAGGAAAGTACTTCTCAAAGAATACCTCCTTATATACACCCCAGGTCAGTTGGGCGTGCTTTGTTTATAGATAAGTCTGTGTGGACTTCCACCAGTGGTGTGCATCGCCTTTCAGCATGAACGTTGCACACAGTACTTTCTCCTCCTCAGTAACTATCATCATCATGAAATTCCTCTCCATTTCATCAATCCAGTGTGCTGGCCACAAAGGATCAACTGGCTTACCATTGTATTCCTTGGGCTTCATCTTTAAGAAACGCTCGACTAGTTTGGAGTAGTCCAGCTGATACGGAGTGTAGGCCCCATACATAGGTGGTTGGTACTGATAACCACCTTGAGCTACTTCAGGGTTCTGCACTGGAGCCTGCATGACTGGAGTTTGAGGTGCTTGGGGTACCATGTTACTACCCCCTGGTACTGTGCTTGCCTATCCTGCTGGCATTGGTGTCGTCTGTGCAGCTGGAAAAGCCATGCCTATGGCAGCTTGCATATTAGCTTGTACCTGTTGTATTTGCTGCAACTGTTGTGCCAAGTTCATTACGGCTGTAACCAGGTCTGTAGGTGGGGCTGGCAAGTTGGTAGGATTTGTCTGGTCATTTACCATGGACGGTGCCGTATTCAGATTCTCTTGTGTCTTAGGATGTATATGGCTGTCTTCCTCCACAGGTGGTGGTGGTGGAATAGAGTTACGGCTTTGTTTGGTCACTCTTCGCCCAACCATTTTTTGCTCTGATGATGGTAGTGCCTGTAACCAATCATAGCACATGTGAGGCAATCAATATAGTTGTTCTCCAGTCAAAATCCAACTAATCAAGATAATTTTCAAAATTTTCAGATCATTCTGACAAAAATACTGTATTTTCCATCGTAGGGTCGATGGTAGGGTCGATCCTTATGCGACCCTAGGGTATGCGACCCTGAAAATCATTGTCAGCTTATCGAGAGCCTAGGGTCAATGGTAGGGTCGGTATATGTCTGACCCTAGGGTCGGCCCTTAGTTCTCTGTCAGATTACCGAGAGGCTAAGGTCGATGGGTGGGTCGGAGGTAGGGTCGCATGTCTTGGTCGAATTATGTGACCCTACGATCCAGAATCAGGTTTTTAACCCCGATTTTGGATTCATTTCTCATTCTTTCTTCTGTTTTTCAACTTAACTCGTTTCTCTGAGTTGCTATAGTAACGACCCCTACCTGTTTGGTGATCCTATCCTTCGTTCGTGACTACCACTCCTTCTCTAAAGGTATGTTCTCTATTGTTTCATGTATTTAATGCTTTCTAGCTAGGTTTTTGCCCATTTACATCGTTTTCTTCAAATTAAACTTTTTCCAACCGTAAAAATTTCATTTTTATTGGGGGCTTTTGCTATTGGTCATCCAATGGACGAAAGCCCTCAAAAATATTTGAGTTTCATTGGTTGGTTGTCAAGAAACTTGAAATTTTTTATTTTTGCCCTAATTTTTTATATTTTTCAAATTTCCTGAAATTTCTTCAAATTCGATCTCTCAAATTAAAATTTCCAACTGTATGAGCCTTGCAGGATAGTTTAGAACCTATGTAAGTCCTCCTGCCTAAGTGTATGGGTGAAAAGTGAGGCTTTTGACCAATTTATGCCGTTATAATGCCGAAATTTTTGGGTTTTTCACCATTACTGATCTATTATCCGTTTTTCTTTGTTTTGGCAGATAACATGGTTCGTACCAAGGTTCCTAGGTCTCGTGACCCAGTTCTCTTATTCTCCAACGAGGCCGAAGCTCAGTATGCTCATTATGCTCGTAAGAAGGTAAAGGGAGGTCGTCATGTGGACTTGGCTAGTCTAGCCTTGTTCGACGTGGAGAGGGCATTTGGTGACATGGGTTGAATTCCCGTGATTACCTATGACACTTGTACTCGCCCGGATCTGGTGAGACAGTTCTATTGTAATCTCTGGGTGGTGGGAGATCACAATGACACTGAGAGGGGTAGGGAGCTCAGGATCGCGAGCTACGTCAAAGGAGTAGAGGTATCCTTTGACTGTCAGCAGCTAGCTGATCTTTTGGGCATATCACATGACGGCCCTCTAGTGTACTGTGCTCCCAGGGAGCCCCAGTTCCTTTCTTCAGAGATGCGTGCTGATATAGACCGTCAGCTTATCAGAGAGGATCGCTGGGAGATGAAAGCGATCAACCTACGTCCAGAGCCTCGGGTGTACTATAAGATCATCCATCACAACCTGATACCCTAGAGTGGACATTATGAAAGGATCTCCCAGTTGACTCAGTACTTACTTTACTGTATCTGCACTAGGCAGCCTGTCTGCCTCCCTTATATTATTATGAGGACGATGATTTGTGCTATGCTACCTGGTCAGATAGGCAACCTGCCCTATGGACGTCTGATCACCACCCTGCTTACCCGCCTAAGTGTTGATTTAGTGGATGAGAGGATTCAGGAGAAAACCTTCTCATCGATTCTGGACTGGGAGGCCATCTGTAGGATGGGCATGCGGGATGATCAGGTCAATGATGAGGAGAGGAACGCTCTGGTGCGTCCTCGTACTCGGGTGAAGGTGACAGACGCTGAGGCAGCAGCAGTAACCGCTGGAGCAGGGGTTCATGGGGGTGATGCTGAGGATGAGGATCGTATGTACATGGATGTGGAATCCATACCTCCTCCATCACCTCTGCATTCTACTGGAGCTGGTCCATCTCAGACTCCTTCACGCATGGCTGGTCCTTCACGCCCACCATCTGATGATATGATGGGATTACTTCGTGAGATCAGGGAGGCTCAGCGCGCGACGGATTTGAGAGTGGGAGAGCTTCTAGATGCTCAGCATGCGTCAGATCATCGGATGGCTGCGTTGACGGCTAGTCTCCAGACGACCCAGACTCAGGTAGCCTGGTTGAGTAGAGTCTATGCTGAGGACTATGACAGAGATCGCGAGGCACCGCCTCCTCCATCACCTCCAGCTCCATGATGTATTTTTCTTTTATTCTTCTTTTGTATTACAGAGTAACTGTCCGGGTTGTGGACTATACTCTGCTTTGGATATGTATATAAACTTGCTTTTAGTTTGATGTATATAAAATTTGTTTCTCCCTTTATATGTGCATTATTTTTTTCTTAATTTTGTCTCAAAAAACACAGGTGCTTACGGTGTGTTTTTATTAAACCTTTTAAATTTATCCTAACTCAGTTCACGAACTTTTGTGGAAGTATACCGGTTTAATAGACAGGGCCTGAGAGCTCTGATACCAAGTTATCACACCCCAATTCCGTACTGTTCAGAATGGTGTGATGAACCACTAATAAATCAACGGTTCAACCAGGATCTCAAATAGGCTGTGTCCGTTTGCTTAAACCATACACACCCACAATCATAATCAGAGTAACTACATAATAGCGAAAGTCTTAAATATTAAATGAACTGAGAATCTAAATGTGATAATCATAAATAAAATATCAATTATCTTTCATTAACTGAGACATAAGTAAATAAAATAATCAAATATATTTACTCAATAATCCAAATAAAATTTAATCGAAAACGCATGAGTTGCATTCGCATGACAAATCATGCGTCTCCATTATATCTTCTGCGTCCATCGCCGCAACATGCCCGAATGCGGGAGCACTCATATAATCTTCCACGGTCATACCTACATCATCAACTAAAATATTCGAATTCAAAAAGGGTGAGCACACATCACGGCTCAATGAGCAAACAAAACAATGCAACAAACATATGCATGTATTCAATTCATATCTTTGGTCTTGTTCATAAGTTTGCAATGTGCTATAGAAAGGTTCGGTGACCACCTCGCCTCTATACACAAGGTGTGTAAGCCCACCCAACGGACCAAACACCATTGTCGTCCACATCCACCCCACCATGGAATAGAGATAGAGCTAAAGTGCTTAAGACCGCACCGCATCACACTTCCCCTAATGCTCTACCCATACCAACACGTAAGCCCTATTGGCGAGGGCTTGCAAACTGGGCTCGCAACTAACCAATCCTAATGTCAAACAGTGTATCCAAGGCCTCACCCCAACATCCCTCAATACGTCCATAGAGATAGAGCTAAGGCCCCCCCGGTAGAGTCGGAGACTACACGGTCCGAGACCACCTCCCCTGGTGCCCTACGACATAATAGTTCTGCTAAGGTAATGGCGATACGATGATGTTAGTGGAAAAGACTTGAGTAGAGATAGGGCTAAAGTACTTAGGACCGCACTGCATCACACTTCCCCTGATGCCTCACTCGCATCAAGTACACTAACCACACACAGACATTCACATGCCTATTCCTAGCATCATCATCATCATCATGTTGTAAATAAACTGAATTAAATATGCATGAACAGTAATAACAGGAATAGTAGATGACATATGATATGCACATTACAATCATACAAGCATAGAATCATACATGGTATTGGACTCAATAAACGAAAACAGTTTATTATTAGCCAATTAGTTTAGGTCTTGTTCCCTCACCTTTGATTGAGTGTAGATCATCTTTCAAGCTTTAAGAATCACTTTTATATCACTAGGAGAACCTAGCAAATTGATAGATTTT
This sequence comes from Protea cynaroides, assembly GCA_028583415.1. Lineage (NCBI taxonomy): Eukaryota > Viridiplantae > Streptophyta > Magnoliopsida > Proteales > Proteaceae > Protea > Protea cynaroides. The sequence continues at coordinate 23,005,646 of CM053268.1, forward strand.
AATTAGAATTAATTCCAATAATTTTAAGCTTGTTGTATAGCTAGGGTCGCAGGTTCGATCGCAGGTAGGGTAGCAGTTTTCTGAGACCCCATGGTGTAGGGTCGATCATAGGGTCGGTTATCCATCGACCCTAGGTGCGACCACAGCTTCCCTGGACTTCCCGAGAGCATGGGGTCGTTCCTATGGTCTGGTAGGGTCGGTTACCAATCGACCCTACGTGCTACCACACGTAGTTTGAGTCGACCTTTCATCCTACAGTCCATTCTTTCATGTTTGGATCCTTTGGCTTACTTTTATAGTCCATTCTATGATTGTTCTATGGCTCAAAACTCCAAGTTACACACTTTACTTTGTTTACAATGATTTCCTCCACGGATTCCATTGGAATTTATCCATGGATGGATGATTTGGGTTTCTCCTAGATCCTACCCTCTTCGTAAACTATTCTAGGGTCTTACATAATTCATGGAGAATATATTCATACATTAGGGTTGTTGAGATTAAGAGATTTCTCTGAATTTCTTCTCCTTAGTCTTCTTCTCCAATTCTCCTTCTCTTCTCCTTCTCTTCTTTTTCTCTCACTTTCAATTAGGGTTTCAAAAGGAGTGAAAGAGGCTAAGGGATGTCCTATTTATAGAGGAAAACCTCCCAAAATAAGTCCCATCGAGATTAGGAATGCATCCCATTGAAATTAGGAAAGTTTCCTAATTACGGTTTCAGTTTGTCATCCTAGGGTCGATGCTAGGGTCGCAAGATCCGTCGACCCTAGGGTCTCAAGTCATCCGGCCCTAGTACTGAAATGTCATGGGTAGGACTCTGTTGAGCATAGGGTCGACCCTACCTATTTAGGCATGCGACCCTGTCACACCCCAATTCCACACTATTCATAATGGTGTGATGAACCGCTAAGAAACCAACGGTTCAACCAGTACCTCGAATAGGCTATATCCGTTTTGTCTAAACCCCATACATCCACATTCATAATCAGAGTAAATATACAATAGCAGAAGTCTTAAAGTAAAATGAACTGAAAATCTAGTGTGATATTAATATTAAATAACAAATTATTCTGTATCAACTGAGACATAAATAAATATCAAATACATATCCTTACTAAATCCCAATAAATAAAATTAGAAAAATATCTAATCGAATACACATGAGTTGCACTCGCAAGAGGAATCATGTGTATCCACTTCAGCTTCAACTTCCATCGCCGCCACGTTCCCGTACGCTGGAGCATTTACATAATCTTCAATGGTAATACCTGTATCATCAACTAAAAATATTCGACGTCGAGGGGTGAGCACACATCACGGCTCAGTGAGCAAACAAAATAATGCAACAGTACATATACATGCAATCAATTCATATCTTTGGTCTGGTTTATAGTTTGTAATATGCAATAGAAAGGTTTAGGTAGTCAAAGATTAACGTTTAATGACCCCGCCTCTATACACAAGTGTGTGACGCCGTCCGAACGTAACGTTTATCGTCGACTCACAAGCACCCAATTCATGAACATTGTACAACAAAGGTTAACGTTTATTGTTGTACAGTGCTATACCAACATGTAAGCCCCTGTTGGCAAGGGCTGCAAACTGGGCTCGCAACTAACCAATCCTAATGCCAAAAAGTGTATCCAAGGCCTCACCCCCGCATCCCTCAGAATGTCCATAGAGATAAAGCTAAGGCCCCCGATAGAGTCAGAGACTACAAGGACCGAGACCACCTCCCCTGATGCTCTACGACATAATAGTTCTGCTAAAGTAATGGCGATACGATGATGCTAATGCACAAGACTTGAGTTAGAGATAGAACTAAAGTGCTGAGACCCGCCAAAGGTTAACGTTTATTGACGTTCCCATCACACCTCCCCTAATACTCGCTCGCATTAAGTACACCAACCACACACATACATTCACATGCCAATTCCTATCATATCATCATCATCATATTATAAACAATAAAATAAATATGCATGAATAAATAATAGAAATATTAGATGACATGTTGTATGCACATTACAAACATATTTGCATAGAATCAAGCATGGCATTGGACTCAAGAAAAGAAAAAACAGTTTGTTATTAACCAATTAGTTTAGAGTCCTGTTTCCTCACCTTAGCTTGTTAATAGCTACTCTTCCAAGCTTTAGAATTACCTTTATAATGTTATTATATTGCTAGAAGACCTAACAAAGTTGATAGCATTTAATTAGAATTTATTCTAGATTTAAAAACCATTCTGTTAACTAGGGGTCGGAGGTAGGGTCTGAGTAATGACCGACCCCTGGTGCGACCCCCCTATTCTGGACTTCCAGAATCCTGGGGGTCGATGCTCAGGGTCTGATAGGGTCGATTGGCCATCGACCCCCTGTGCGACCCCCTGTGCGACCCCCTGTGGGTTTTTGGTCAATTTTCTTCCTTTCAGTCCATTCCTTGTGTTTGGGGTCCTATGGCTTGCTCCTACAGTCCATTCTACATACATTCTATGGTTTAAAACCATGAATCATTCATTTATATGGCTTTCGAGACTTTCCCATGGTTTTCTATGAAAATCTAACCATGGGTTGATGGTTTGGGTTTCTCCGAGATCACACTCTCTTCATTATCTAACCTAAGGTCTGTAGAAACTTATGAAATTAGTATTCATACCTAAAAAGAATACTCCTTCTCTACAACTCTTCTCCTTTTTGCTTTCTTCACTTCTTTGCTTCTCTTCTTCTTCTCTTCCTTCTCTTCTCTTTCTCTCAAATCAATTAGGGTTGTAAAAGGAGTGAAAGAGGCTTAGGGACGTCCTATTTATAGAGTAGAAACTCCTAAAATAAGCCCCATTGAGATTTGGAAGAAATCCAATCGAAATTTGAAAACTTTCCTAATTTCAGTTTCTAACGGCAACTGGGGGTCGATGATCCCGTCGACCCCTGGTTCCTAAAGTGTCCGACCCCCTCTGTAAAACAGGGGGTCTGACTTTCTGTCTTGGGGGGTCCGACCCTCCCTGGCTGGGTATGCGACCCTCCCCCTAATTTAAGTATTTTTGGGTCGATTTGATACTTGGGATCACGATCTCCTTCACGCCCTTGGTTCATTTGACTCGACCATGATGGGTAAACCTAGTTCAAGGTGGTAAGACCGGGTTAGTTTGATACGAGTCTTACAGACCCTACCCTCAAATTTACTGTTTTTGGGTCAATTTCATACCTGGTCTTGTGATTTCCTTTACGCACTTAGTCCATGTTGCTCGACCATGATAGGTAGACCTGGTACATGGTGGTAAGACCGGTTAGTTTGATACGGGTCTTACACCTGCACTCCACTAACCCTATTTAACCATGTCGTAATAGGTCTTTCCATCATAACTGACTCAAGCGAACCAATCATATAAAGAAACCGCAAAGCCAGGTAAGAAACCAGTCTCTCGTAGGTTATCCGGTCGAACAAATTGGATTGTTCGGTCCTCGTGTTGGGCGACTGGTTAGTCGATCGGTCAAGCCCAAAATCTATTGTAACACCCCAATTCCGACTGAACCAGAAGTGTGAGTGAACCGTCAATGAACCAACGGTTCACACCAGGATCTCAATAAGACCGTGTCCACTCATACAAACCATTGCACATAACCACAATCAAAATAATAATAAATACAGCAGAAGTCTTAAAATAGAATGAACTGCTATTGATAAATTTAAATAAATAGCAAGTTATTCAAATTCCCAAAACTTAAGTAAGTATCTTTACATCAATTGTATCTTCAACTGAAAATAAATAGAATAAATAAAATCAAATCCTAAAGGTACACGCAGAAAGGGCACTCGCATGAAGCGTCATGCTCGTCCTCTCCTGCTTGCACGTCCAGGGCAGCCATGCTTCCATACACTGGAGCGTCATCGTAATCCTCCACTGTGTAACCTGCATCAACATCTAAAAATAGTATGTACATAAGGGTGAGCTCACAACTTAGCTCAATAAGACAATCAGACAATGCAACAAATATATGCATGAGTAACATTCACTTCATGGTCTAGTTTTAAGTTTGCAATGTGCTATAGAAAGGATTGGCGGCCACCACACCACTATACACGAGTGTGTGAAGCCGCCCAATGGATCAAACACCACTGTCGTCCCACATGCACCCTATCATGGAATAGAGATAGAGCTAAGGCGTCCGGATCAAACACCGCCAACACCTCCCTTGATACTCTATCCATACCAACACGTAAGCCCCTATTGGCGAGGGCTTACAAACTAGGGTCGCAACTAACCAATCCTACATATCATCACAGTAGGTCCTGTCCCAGCGTAGCTCCCTATGGCATAGAGATAGAGCTAGAGTCTAGTGGCCAGGCCGGAGACCACAGTGCCACTCCCTCCCCCTGATACCCTACCCGCACCAAGCATGCTAAGACAGAACGATACGAAAAGGTGCTAGTGTGAGGGATGATCCCAGACCCCAGGCCCTTCCCATTCCATACACCAACGAAAACAATCACATGCCTAACAGTCACAACCTAGCATAGCAAGTATGCATGAACAATAATAATAACTGAAAGTAAAGGATGACATGCGAGAATGCACAAACATCAATCCACATAATCACAATTATTATCAACAGTTTACTGTTATTTAATTATTAGGGTTTAGGTCTGATTCCCTTACCTGACGCTTGTTTGATAGCTTGCTCCACATCGCAAGGTCCAAACGTGCTATCACAAGGTCTTATACGATATTAGGGTTTAGTTATAATAGGTTTACGTTGGTCGGAAAATCAACAATGGCAAAACACATCTCACAGAGCTGACCGGTTACGGGTACCGGTCATAGCACTGTGGGGAAAACCTACGATCGGTATGGTCGATCGGTCCCCACAGACCAGTCCCCGGGAAGTACCAGTCGCAGTACCGGTCGCATGGGGTGCGACCGGTATGGTCGACTGGTATGTCTCCAGAAGACCATACGTCTGGTTTCTCGATTTCCATCGTCACCCCCTATTGATCTTAGGGTTTCTCCTACACATTCTAGGTCTAAGCATTAAGTTAGAGTTGTTTCCAACTCCATTCAAGTCCTAGTTTCGATGGTCTCAACCTAGAACTTGAATCTAGGGTTTACCGACTAGATTAGCGTTTGACGGCAAAATAGGGTTTAAATCAATACCTGCTTTGCATGGTATTGACCCCATTACAACTAACCCTCCTAGAATTCATAATGTAGAGGGAGGTTTGAGCCCTTACCGTTGACTTGTGGTAACTTGTTCTTCTTCGAACGGCAATGGCGGCTCTTCCCTCTCCTTCCTAGCTACTTCTCCTTCTTCAGCCTTTTTCTCCTCTCTAGGGTTTGTGAGGATCAATGGAAGAGGTTTTAGGAGGTTTAGAGGGGTTTATATAGGCTAGGTTTAGGTTTAGGAAGCCTCCTAGCATTAAGAAAGTCCTTCGGTTTAAAATTTAGAGAGTGAGACCCACAGAGATCCATTTTTGGATCTTAGTGGTCTGCTGCACAGACTATACCGGTCGACCGGTACCAAGACCGGTACCATCGATCGGTATGAAATATTTCATACTTTCGTACTTGTTTGTCATCCGCTCGTCCCGTCTGGCCCGGTGATGATTGGAAGACCTGTTACGACATGAATTCAAGGTTTAGATCGGGTTCATAGAGTGCGGCTCTTACATCTATCTTCGAGATTAGAAAAGTTTTCTAATTTAAAGGGATCACTCTCTTAATTGAGAGAGGACTCTATATGGAGACTTCCTCTCTATATAGAGGTCATCCCTCTATCTTCTCTCAATCTTTTGATCAATCTTAAACCCTAAAATTGAGAGGGAGAGAAGAGAAGAAGGAGAAGAGGGCTTAGAAGAGAAGAAGGAGCTTTGTAGAGAGGGTTTGTGCCATTGGGTCTCTAACCTACTACATCAAGGATCGACGATAAGTACCTTGCCTCTGTAGAAGGTTAGACTATGTTAGATTTAGGATTTGAGATCACAATGTGTGAGATCAGATTCAATCCAATACCAATACCATGATTTTGATCTTAAGGTTTTTAATATAAATTTGTAGTAATTATAGTTGTTAGGGTTACAATGGATGATTAAAACCAATGGTTAAAGGCCATAGAATGACCCTAGGATGGATCCCATTATTGAGCCGAAGAATCGACTCAAAAGGAAGGATTGAAAGATAAGCCTGGAATATGACTCAGGAGTTGTCCCATCCCTTGACCGGTCGGCTAAATAGCAGACTAGAGAGGAGACCGGTTACTCTCGGGAAGTATGACAGGGATTGTCCAGATGGATGATCGATCGGCCAATGCAGCACCAGTCAGGCTACCGGACAATGTCCAGAAGGCTCAAATAGCAAACCAGATAGTGAGTCTGAGTATCAAAACTTAATGGAATGAAATCCTACTTTAAGTTTATTAATTGTTTAGGCTTTCTACTAGTTCAAGATAGTTTCCAAGGCTTGAGAGAGGAACAAACATCATTCACAGGTAAAGGAACAAGACCTAAATGAATTGGTTAATAACAAGCTACCCTCTTATTTTCTGTTAATTTGACTGATGTCATGCTTGTATGTTTGTTTGTGCATCTCACATGTCATCCAATTAACTGCTATATATATATCTTGTTCATGCATATTTATATATATTGCTTTCATGATATGATGATGAGGATAGCCAAATGCTTTTATGTGGTTGGTGTATTGGATGAGGAGAGATTGTAGCATCGAACCATTCACCACACTGACATCATCGTATCACCATTACCTTAGCGAACTTATTATGCCATAGGGTATCAGGGGTGATCGCGGTGTGTGGCTGTAGCTCTACCAGTGGACCCTAGCTCTATCTCTATTAGCGTATTGAAAGATGCTGGGGTAAGGCCTTGGATACATTTGATGACATCTAGGAATGGTTAGACACGAATCCAGTTTGCAAGCCCTAGCCAATAGGGGCATACATACTTGTATGGGATAGAGTATCAAGGGGAGTGCTAGTGGTGTGTAGTTCGTTAGGCTCTAGCTCTATCTCTATTCCATAGTAAGTGATATGGGGCTATAGCAGTGTATGATCCGTTGGACATCCTCACACTCTCGTATATGGAGGTGTGGTGGCCGCCTATTCTTGCCATAGTAAGTTGCAAACTTATACCAAACCAAAGATATAAATTTGACATCATGCATATGTTTGTTGCATTGTTTTGTTTACTCACTGAGCTAAGTTATGAGTTCACCCCATGATATCGTATTTTTTTAGTTGATGATGCAGGTATAACTGTTGAGGATAATGTCAACGTGCCGATTTGTGGACATGTGGCTACCATGGATGTGCAGACAGTGGAAGACGAGCATGACTCATCATGTGAGTGTTTCCATTATTTCTATGCTTAGGTTTATTTTCGTATTTTGAGTTATAAATAGATATTTATTTATGTTTTTGTTACTTGGAGATAATTGGTTAAATATTTATTTATCATATTAGACACTCAGTTCATTATTAAAGACTCTCATTTATTATTTATTATCTCTGATTGTGATTAGATATGTATGGTTTGATTATTGGCACGTCTTATGTGATTTTGGCTTAAACTGTTGGTTCATATGACGGGTCATTTACACTTCTGGTTCATCCAAAATTGGGGTATGACATGCGGCATCCTCCCATAAGGTAAGTCTCTCTCTCTCTCCCCTACCTTTTCCTTGAAATTTTCTAGGGTTTCTTAGACTATTTCTTTATTTTCTTCAATTAGAAAATTTCCAACTTTTCCTTTTGTTTAATGATAATGAACCGAGTGTCTAAGTCTTGACTGATAATGAATCGAGTGTCTAAGTGTTAAATAATAAATAGCCAGTTATCTGAATGACCAAAACATAAATAAATATCTTATTACAAATTTATAACCCAAAATACGTAAATAACCTTAAAGGTAAACACAGTAATGACACTCGCATGACGAGTCATACTCATTCTCCATTGACTGCACATCCATAACTGCTATGTGTCCATATGATGGCGCATTAAAAGAGTCTTTCATTGTGGTACCTACATCATCAACTAAAACGAAAATGATATCGTGGGGTGAGCTTACAACTTAGCTCAGTGAGAAACAAAACATGCAGCAAGTAATATGCATGATGTGGTATTCAATACTTTGGTCTAGTTTAAGTTTACAATGTGTTATGGTAAGGATAGGCTACAGCCACACCTCTATACACGAGAGTGTGAGCACACAACGGTCAGGCTCCAACATGTCGTCCCATAATACTCACTACGGAATAGAGATAGAGCTAGAGCCCAGCGGTAGGCTACAACCAAACTATCAGTACCCCCCTGATACCCTACCCATACCAGTATGTATGCCCCTACAGGCGAGGGCTTACAAACTGGGTTCATCAGTAACCAATTCTAGATGTCTTGAAAGTGTATCCAAGGCCTTACCCCAGCATCTTTCAATATGGAACAGAGATAAAACTAGAGTCTATTGGTAAGGCTATGGCCAACACCGCAAGCACTCCCCCTGATACCCTGTAAAATACTAAGCACACTAAGGTAACAATGATACGACAATGTCAGCATGGTGAATGGTTTGAGGCTACAACCTCTGCCCACTCAATACCCCAACCACATATAAACACATGCCTATCATCATCATCATCATCATCATCATCATCATCATCATACAGAATAAATAAATATGCATGAGCAATATATCACAGATATTGGATGACATGTGACATGCACAAATAATCAGATTGACATACACACAAGGTAGTTTGTTATTAACCAGTTAAGTTTGGGTCTTGTTCCTCACCTATGAGTGATGTTGACTCCCTTTAAGACCTTGAAAGTAGTTTGAGTTACTTAAAAATCCTAGACAATCATTAGGATTAAGTTAGAGTTTATTATGATAATTTACTATTATTCAGATTGACTGTCCGGACTAGCAATTTAAGCCTTTCGAACATTGCCCGGTCGATTGTCAGGTACTACATGTTGTATAATAGGACACCATATCAGACAACCCTGAGATGCTTCTCGAGAGTGTCTGATAGCTTATCCGATCCCACACTGGATGCTTTCGGACAACCAGACCGGACAAACTTTAGGGCATCCTTCAAGCTGTCTTCCAGTCTGAATTCCTTCAGAGTTAACTCGTTAGCTCCCTTCTAAGGTTCATCCTATACCCTTCTAAGGTCAAGAATACATTAAGAATACATTAAGGTAGGGTTTTATTATAACCCTAGATCCTCACACCCTCGTTTATCCTTCATTATATGATTCACACGGTAGTGACATTAGATCACCGCCTCTGATAGCTGTGAGTCCAACCTCACACATGATCTAAATTAGTTATAGTAGTGAAAGGACTTACCTTTGGTTTATCAACGATGTTTGCTAGAAATCAACAGTGAGTTCTTCCTCTATTTCTCCTTTCTCCTTCATAGCCTTCTTCTTCTTCTTCAGAACCTTCTCTCTTAAACCTTCTCTCAGTATTAGGGTTTATGATTGATCAAAGTGAGAGGGGGTGGTCATAGTAAGGATTATATTTGGAGACAAGTCTCCTATTATGACTCTAGCTCGTTTAGGAAGGAGTTCCAATCTAATTAGGAAAGTTTCCAATTTCTTGGACTTGATTTTATGCTTAACCGGTCGCTTGTCCGGTTGCCAAATACGCAGACCGAACAAACTGATTTGTCTGATCGGATAGTTTAGGGTTGACAGATTTCCCTACGTGGCTTTGTGGTTCCGTCATCTGGTTGGATCATCCGACCTGTTTACGATGGGAAGACCTCTCACGACATGTTAACTAGGTTACACCGGGTTAGTGGGGTGTAGATCTCACATCTGTAGTTATAACCTTGTTGGATACATCAATGGTTCCATCAAGTGTCCTCCAGCCACATTAGCCTCCATCGTCACCACCTCTACTCAATCCACCACACCTTCATTTCCTACACTGAATCTAGAGTTTGAGGAATGGCATCACAAAGACCAATTAGTTCTTAATAGGCTCATTTCTTCCTTATTTGCTGAAGTGCTCCCTTACGTTGTTGGGCTGTCCACGGCTGCTGAAGTATGTGTTGCTCTAGAATCTTCTTTCGACACTCTCTTTTACACTAGAGTACTTTAACTACACATGCAACTTCAGAGTACCTCCGAAGGTAACAAAACAATTTATGAATATTTAAGAGAGGTGAAATACATATCTGATTAATTAGCCACAGACAATAAACCTTTATTGTCACACCCAATTTGAACTAACCAATAATGTGATGAACCGTCATGAGAACCAACGGTTCAGACCAGGATCTCGTTAGACTGTACCAACAATCCAAACCAAATATGTATTTCCACAATAATAATCAGAGTAAATAAATAAATAGCAAAAATCTTATTAATAATGAACTGAGGTCGACATGATAAATAATTAAATAATCCAGTTATCTCCAAGTAACCAAAACATAAATATAACAAACTATTACAATTACCAAAATATGAAGTTAAACACTAAGCGTAAACATCGTTGAAACACTCGCTTGACGAGTCATATTCGTCTTCTATAGCTTGCTCATCCATAGCCACCACGTGTCTATACTTTGACACATTCATGTAGTCTTCAACAATATTATTGCATCATTAGCAACTAAAAGAATAGTGTACGCAAGGGTCAGCTCTCCAACTTGAGCTCACTGAGTGAACAAAACAATGCAACAAACATATGCATGTATTCAATTCATATCTTTGGTCTGGTTTTAAGTTTGCAATGTGCAATTGAAAGAATTGGTGCCCATCGCACCTCTATACACGAGTGTGTGAATCTGTCCAATGGATCAAACACCATTGTCATCCCACATGCACCCACCATGGAATAGAGATAGAGTTAAAGTGTCCGGATCACACATTGCCAACACTTTCCCTGATGTCCTACCCATACAACACGTAAACCCCTACTAGCAAGGGCTTGCAAACTGGGCTCGCATTTTTTCCTAACCAATCCTAGTGCCATCCATTGTATCCATGACCACATCCCAGCATCCCTCAATATGTCCATAGAGATAAAGCTAAGGCCCCCCGACGGAGTCAAAGACCACATGGTCTAAGACCACCTCCCCTGATGCCCTATGACGTAATAGTTCTACTAAGGTAATGACGATACGACGATGTCAGTGGGCAAGACTTGAGTAGGGATAGAGCTAGAGTCTAGTGACCAGGATGAACCACAATGCCATGTCCTCCCCCTGATGCTCTATTAGCATCCAACACACTAACCACATACATACAATCACATATCTATTCCTAGCATCATCATTATCATGTTGTAAATAGACAGAAATAAATATGCATATGCAAAATATAATAGTAATATTGGATGACATGTGAGATGCACACTACAAGCAAGCAAACATCGAATCATTCATGGTATTGGACATAATGAAATAAAACAGCTTGTTATTATCCAATTAGTTTAGGTCTTGTTCCCTCACCTTTGATTGATGTTTGTTCCTCTCCCAAGCTTTGGAAGTTACTTTGAATCTATTGGAAACCTAAACAATTAATGTATTTAAGTTAGGGTTCAAGTTTACCAAGTTACAGTAGTCGAAAACCTTGTCTGGTCTCAAAATATATTTGTTATTATCGTATGGTTGATACCCTATAGTCGACCCTATGGTCTCAATATATGCGACCATACGAAGTACGGTCAATACCCTATGGTCGCACTATATGCGATCGTACCTACGACCATACGTTTCCTGAATTCTTCCCGAATGGTTGTGGTCGACTCTCTTCTCATCCTATGGTCGACCATAGCTGCGACCATACGTAGTCAAGTTAATTTTTTTACTTCTCATATGAGTTCCTCCTTTTCCCTCATCAATGGGATTCACCCTAAAATCATTCTATGGCCTTTAATCACAGTTTATCCTTATTAATTATCCCTAAACTATTCTCTATGATTTTCTATAGAAACCTATAACCGAAATCGTTGTATTAGGTTTCATATATTAACTTGATATGAACTTATTCTATCTGATCTACCCTACAGAGTCGAGTCCATACCTTAAGCTTGCTATAGAGAGATAGAACTCTTCTTTGCAAAAACCTTCATCTCATCCTTCTTCTCTAAATCTCCTTCTCCTTCTCTTCCTCTCTCTCTTTTTCTCTTAGGTTTAGAGTTTCAATTTGGGTTCTAAATGAGTAAGAGAGGCTAAAGGATGTCCTTTATATAGAAGAAAACCTCCATATAGAGTCATCTTTTAATTAGGAAAGAGTCCTCCTCAAATTAGGAAAGTTTTCTAAACACGGAGTCGGTTCTAGATTCATTCAGTCGATCGTGCGGTCGCATAATCCGTCCACCATACAACCAAAACATGCTATCACATGTTGTGCGGTCTCAACCTAGTAGACCATACCCCTCAAAAATACAACCATACACCCAAAATTTACTGATTTTTAGTTTTGACTGGTTGCTTCCACAAAAACTTAAACAGTCAACCACATCAACTAAATTTGACTTGTTGCTTACCTCATCTTGTGGTTTCTTCATACAATTGGTTCACTTGAGCCGATTATGATGGGAAGATCGATCACGACACAAGAACATAAGGTTAAACCAGGCTCGTGGCGTGTGGATCGTACATTTATCTATTGAAGAACTCAATACGATAGTATTTTGCAATTTGGGTGGTGATTATAGTGACATCGTTGCCACCTTAGCAACAAAAACAGAAGGACTTTCATTTCATGCTCTTCATCGTTTACTTGTGAGTCATGAGCTTTAACTACAAACTGCATAATTGGTTATCTCTACAAATGTAAGTACTGTCTCACCAAAAGCTCCTTCATTTCATCATCGGTCTCTAAACCAACAGCCACCTACTTCGTTTGTCCCTTCAGCACACTATCAGCCGAATGCAAGGAAGAATGCTAACAATAATAAAAACAGACGAGGTCGATGCCAGATTTGTATTCGAACAAATCACACAACTCCCAAGTGCTATTTCTGGTATACTGGTAATTCGGAGAATCAACCTCCAGCTACAAATATGGCTAGCATTCTGCCAATGCCACCAAATTCGGCATGGTACCCTTATACAACTGCCACTCATCACATCACTCCAGATCTAGGTACTCTACAAGTTTCCAATAATTATACAAGTAATGAAATCCTATGTGTTGGCAATGGTGTTGGGTTACCCATCCACCACATTGGCTCATGTCATATCTCCTTTCACCCATACTCAAAATTTCTTTTCTCTTCTATCTTATATGTTCTTGAAATTACCAAAAATTTGTTATCTGTTCATAACTTCACTAAAGATAACAACTGCTATTTTGAGTTCCATCCTAACCATTTTATTGTGAAAGATCAAGTGACCAATACCACACTACTACAAGGGTGTCTTAAGGATGGGCTTTATCAAGTGTAGACATTAAATACACAGTCTTCTGCTTCGGTTTATATAGTCTCTCACTCTGCTTCAGTTTCAACAGATGAACGGCATGCTCGGTTGGGACACCCCAACCAAGGACTATTAGGGATGTGATGTCTACTCAATCTCTACCTCACTCATCAACTTCTACCAATAAGTGTTCGACTTGTTTCATGGAAAAGGCCCATAAATTTTCTTTACCTTTAATTAGAACTCTCAGCTTTCATCTTCTTGAATTAATTTTTAGTAATGCATGGGGTCCTGCACCAAGCTTTCTACTACAAATGATACATATTTCATCATTTTTATTGATGATTTTTTAAAATTTACTAGGTATTATCCCCTTACTCATTGTTCTTCTGTAACTACAATCTTCCAAAAATTTTAAAAAATGGTAGAAACTTAATTTTCAACTCGAATAAAATATTTTCAATCTGACTGGGGTGGGGAATATCAGAAATTAAATCAATATCTACAGCAATGTGGTATTTACCCATCGGGTGGGTTATCCGTACACTCATGAGCAAAATGGGGCCACAAAACAAAAAATTTGACACCTTGTCGACCTTGATCTGACCTTATTGGCTCATGTGTCTTTACCTCTTCAGTTTTGGGATTATGCATTTGAGATTGCCTCCTTTCTCAATAATAGGTTGCCTATAATGATTCTTCAAAATTGGTGTCCTTTTAAACTTCTTCATAATAGGCAACCCGATTATAAGTTTTTGAAAGTTTTTTGTTGTAAGGCTTTTCCATTCCTCCGCCTTTACAACTTAGGCAAGTTTAATTTTTGAACTGTATCCTGTGTCTTTTTGAGTTACAGTCCTATGCATATGGGATATTGCTGTTTGGACTACAAAACAAGATTGTACTACATTACCATACATGTTAATTTCATTGAAAATAAGTTTCCATTTGCATTGTCTACTGCTCCTGTTTCCCCCATCAGTGATCACTGTTCTCCCTAGTTAACTGTCGATGCACCTGCTGGCCCATCTTCATGGCTACTTAGTAGAGTCGGCTCTGGTCCATCGATCACCACAAATGAGGTAACCAACCCCCCACCCTTCACCCAACCCGAACCCCAAAACCTCCCTACTACTACTCCATTGTTACTCGACACCAACATCATACATGTAGCTTTAGATGCCATTAATGTTGTTACTGCAAAACCAGTTCCATTGGGTGATCCCCCTACATCAGTACCCGTCTGCACTCATAGCATGTAGCTCCATACAAATCCAAGGCCATCTATATGCTATCCACTACCTTCGGCTTCTCTCTGCCATAGTGTGGTTGAGCCTACATGCTCTATTGAAGCACAAAAGCATCCTTAATGGCACGCCGCAATGTGTGACGAGTTTAACACCTTATTGAAAAATAGCACATGGGTATTGGTCCCTCCCTCTTCCACATTTAATGTGGTCGGTAGCAAATGGGTCTTTCCATTAATCGCTATAAATCCAGGCTTGTTTCCAAAGGCTACACACAACAAGAGGGCCTTGACTACATCAAAACATTCAGTCTAGTAGTAAAACCCACAACGGTGCGCACTGTTCTTGCTATTGCCACTAGTAATCGGTGCATTGTTCGATAGTTGGATGTCAATAACACTTTTCTGCATGGTAATCTCACTGAGACAATCTATATGACTCAATCACCAAGATTCGTGGATGATACTAGACCGAGTTAGTTTGTCACCTTCAGTGGTCTTTGTAAGGGTTAAAACAAGCACCACGTGCCTGGTTTCGACGGCTCAGTGCTTTCTTGCTCTCTTTGGGGTTTGAAGGCTCTAAAACAGATACCTCTTTCTTCATATATAAAACAGCCTCTCATTGTGCCTATATGCTTATCTATGTTGATGACATTGTTTTAATTGACTCAGATTACCAGTTCCTTCGACAAGTTGTCACATCCTTGAGCACTGAGTTTGCTATACGTGATCTTGGCATCCTACACTACTTCTTAGGAGTTGAAGTTCTTCCAACAAATACTGGCATCATTTTATCACAACAGAATTACATATTGGACCTATTAGCCAAAATAGAAATGGATAGTGCTAAACCTGCTCACACCCCAATGGTTACCACCTTCCTTCTATCATTCAGTTCTCGCAAACCATTGACTGATACTACCATGTATTGAGGCACCGTGGGTTCATTACAATACGCAACCTTAACTTGACCCGACATCTCTTTTCAGTTAACAAGTTTGTCAATTGTTAAAGGCACCCATACTCTCATGGGTCGTTGCTGTCTAGGGATTCATGTAATCAGTTACAAGCATTTAGTGATGCTAACTGGACCTGTTGCGTGGATGATAGAAGATCAATAAGCTGATATGCTATATATCTAGGGAATAACCTCATCTCCTGGTCTACAAGAAAGCAGCCCACCATTGCTCATTCCTTAACAGAATCGAAATACTGAGCATTGGCCAATACCACTGTTGAGTTGCAATGGATAAATTCCTTGTTACATGAACTTGGTATTGGACTTCAAAATTCACTGATCCTCTGGTGTGATAATCTCGGTGCAACATATCTTACAACAAATCCTTTGTTCCATGCAAGGACCAAACGCATCGAAGTGGACTTCCATTTTGTGCGCCATCTAGTGTCACAAAAGATGCTTGATGTTTGATTTATATCTACCATGGATCAAGTAGCCGATATCTTTACCAAACCTCTTTCTGCCAGTTAATTTCAGCTTCTCAGGACCAAGTTGAAGATTGTCCAAAGACCCCCTTCAACTTGAGGAGGGAATCAAGGATATCCATGCGGAGTCCATGCAGTCGGTTATGAGAGGATTCCATGCAATTGTTATAAGCATTTAGTGAGGATAAATTTTGAATTTCAAATATTTTTTAAATTTTGGAATTCAACCTTATCATGATAGATTCAAGGATATCCATGCGGATTCCATGCAATTGGTTATGAGGGATTCTATGCAATCATTATAAGCATTTAGTGAGGATAGAGCTTGAATTTCAAATATATTTTAAATTTTGAAATTCAACCTTATCATGATAGAGTCAGTTACAGATATCCTCTAAATAAGGTGGGATCATATTAAACCCATTAATATTATCCCATGTAATCTTCCATGTAATCCTCCTTGTAATCCTCCTTGTAATCCTCCATGTAATTCTCCTCTTTTATCTATTTAAACTAAACAAACCCTCGACAAGGGACATAGAGTTCAAATAAAAAATAAATAAACTCTTTTCAAATTATTTTCACAGAGACGGCCCAATTAGTTGGCTATGTAGAGTTGAATAATTTTTCCAATTACATGCGACACCAGCAACTGATCGCGTCTCCTTGATGTCATTTCATTTTAAAAGAGATGCGTAGTTATGGTATCAATTAATGAGGCAAGAAATGGTTTCCATCGCAAGGGAGGACTTCACTCCAGATATGGTCCTAATCAGTTCTTTGATTTTTTTTTTTTGGAACTTACCAAGCTGTAACAAACTGGTATGGTAGAACACTATGAAACTAAATTTGAACAGTTGCTGGCCAAGGTCGGGCCTCTACTTCAAACAAAATATGTGAGTTGTTTCATTAGTGGGTTGCGTGATATAATTTGTATTGATGTACAAGCCAATAGACCAGCTACCTTGTCCTCTGCTATTGGGTTTGGCCAATTGTAGGAAGCCAAAGATCTCTTGCAACGAAAGGCAAATCCTTTTTTTCCAAAGACACTCAACCAGCATTTGCCGGCACCACAAGCTCACAACCCACTGTGCCATTCAAAAAAATGACCATGGAGGAGTTGAACGAGAGGAGAAGGAAGGGCCTTTGTTTCGGATGTAACAAAAAATTTGGGCTAGGACATCGGTGCAAGAAGTTGTTCCTAATTGAAGCAACACTTGAACAAGCCATAGGTATACCTGAGATATCTCTGCATGCAATTTTGGGAATCCGTGCAACTTAAATCATGCGAGTTTAAGGAAGCTTAGAAAATAAATCGGTTACTATACTCATTGATTCTGGGAGTAGTCATAATTTTGTGAGTCAAACTTTGGCCAATAGGGTGGGAATGAAGCCCCTCTCAAATGGTCGGTTAGAGGTGACGGTGGCTTCAGGTAAGAAATTAATTAGCCCATGTAAATGCTCTCAAACACAATTAATTCTCCAAGGAGTCCCCATATATGTTGATTTTTATTTGCTACCATTAGAGGGTTATGATGTGGTTTTAGGTACTCGGCAGTTGAGTACACTAGAACCCACTATTTGGGACTTTTCCAAACAAATAAAGTTTTACGTGGAAGGCAAAGAAGTGGATCTACATGGAGTATCCTAGGGGTGTCAATCGATCGGTTTTGGTCTGGCCTAACTGGTCCCCACCAATTTAACACCTTGCGCCGTGATTGACATGTTTAACTAATCGGTCTTAATTTGCAAGATATTGACTCATTTATATTCGGTCTGGTCGGTCTACATCCCTAATCGGGCTTATGTTAATCGATTTAAGTCTATTAACTTCCATAATCGGTTATCTTATTCAGTTATGCTATTCGGTCTTATGTTGGGTTATGATATTCGGTTTAACACTTGACCCATATTTCATTGCAATTGGTCATTATTTATTCTACAATCACAGCATAATAACTTATTTTATGTTCTTCATTAAAATTTAAAAGAACATCGTCTATTTTAAATTCTTAAATAAAATAACATACCCAGGAAACAAACTTAGAAATTAATCCCACTAATTCATAATTTCATTAAACTTGCACCAAGCAAAAAAAGTCAACCCGTAAGAACCTAAACCTCCATATCCCATGGGGGCTCCTAGATGGGCACATGATAATATAATAATAGTTAACAACCAATACTAACACTTGAAATGCTATTGTCCTTTAGAAAGAATAAGGATATAGACCAAAGTGATTAAGTTATTCAAGAGGAGAGAGAGAAATAAAGTGATATAGACATAAAGTAAAAAAATGACACCTATATTTAAAAATAAACTATATAGCGACAAATGGGAGGGAAAAATAGGAGGGAAAATAAAAAATTAAACTTATATAGTTTGGGTCGGTCCTTAATCGGTTTATGCCAATTCAGTCCTTGAACGGTGCGATTCGGTGGGACGACCATCGGGTTACACTCCTGCACCGTGAATGACCTGTTAATAATCGGTCTAGGTCTAAGCCCGAAACATTTATTAAACTGTCCGGCTTGGTTTGTTTTTTAACCGATTGGCTTGGCTCAGGGGATACGATGCGGTCCCAAAATTGACACCCGTAGAGTATGCATTAGAGAAAACAAGGTTGTTAACAATCTATAATTGCAACATGCAAGAAGAAAAAAAAAGGAACTTTTGCTACAATTATTTTCTATGTGGTCCCCCCAAGAATAAACAACTCATCCTCAAATATCTACACAAAGTGCTGCAACTTCTCAATCAATATGAGGAGGTGATAGCTGAGCCCAAGGGCCTTCCTTAAAGGCAAGTACATGATCATAAGATTCCATTAAAATCTGGTCAAGGTCTTATTTCTGTCAAGATATATCGGTATCCTTACTTTCAAAAAATAGAAATAGGAAAATTAGTGGCTGAGATGCTTTCTTCAGGTGTGATTCGACCAAGTAATAGCCCTTATTCATCTCTGGTTATATTAATGAAGAAACACGATGGGTCATGGTGAATGAAGATTGATTACAAAACCTTAGATCTGATGAACCTGAGTTGACAGTGAGAGGGCGGGTAAATCAATGTAAAAATTTTTCTTTGACTTTATCACTGCTACCCAGAGTTGATGTAAACACAATCTGTCACATACACACATAAGCGTATATACAAATCTACATCGCTCCTACTCAGTGGCTAAGTCTACCAGATTTGCATACCCATCCTGCAACCAGTTCATGCACCTCACAATATATATGAAAATAAAACAATCAACACAGATATTTCGTGGTTCACCAACACAGTGTGTGATGACTAGTCCACGGAGTAATGTCCAATGGGTTTCGTGTTTACTCAGTACTCTACTTTTAGTCTTTTACAAGACAAGGATGTGAACCCTGTGTTTTCCCAGTATAAAACTGAAAGGGCATAATAATGTCAAGATTCAGATATCTATATACTAATGTTTAGCATACGCTGCACACACCACGCTTAACCTGCACCCACGAAAAGCAAACAAAAGTAGTTTTTAGGCTTATAACAATGTCTTACAATTTTTCCTCACTAGCTAGGCATTCAACAACTTTCACCTATGCTAGCATACAATATATTAAAAACAATAAATAGATAAGAAATTAGAGAAAATCTTACAATTATTTTCAAATAGCCAGCAATATCTTCGAAACTTCACACTGCTCTCAAGAACCTTCAACAATTTTTAATGATGGCAGAACTTGATTCACAAGCATATCTTGGTTGCAGAGATCCATTCTCTTTCTCACAACTTTAGAATCCCCATTAATGTAGAATTGTAGGTTTATCAACTTCTCATAAGTATTCAAAATGCCATTAATGAGAAATAGAGAGCTTAATTGGTGATTGAATGCTCAACCTACACTCTACAAATCTTCAAAACCCTAAAGAACACCTTTATTTTTGTTTTTCACCCTTTTCACATTTATTTCTTCATTTTCTCGATTCTCAACACCTCCCAATGGAAAAGAGCATAAAAAAAAAATATGAAAACTGCAACTTGAACTGTCTAATTTGGAGTCTAAATGAGCAAGTTATAGCGGTTTGAAGTTTGACCAATCAGAATATTCCAAAAGCTACCACAACAAAAGGGTCTTTTTGTGATGGAAATTTACGACGGAACTATAATACCATCGTAAATAAATAGTTATTAACAACGATTTAATAGTGCCATTATAAAAGGTTATTATTAACGACAGTATTATTATTCCATCGTAAAAGGTACTTATTCGTAACGGTAGTTACCTGCCGTCATATATGAGGTCATTTTTTATGACACAATTTTTCGTGTCGTCGCATATAATTATTTTTGCATACCCGCGTAACTATTCTTCCCGCCAAACCCTATTACGACGGAAGCTAGCACCCGTTGTTTATAGTATCCATAGTAAAGACATGTATTTGATCCCGTCTTAAATCCCATAGTTATTTTATACGACAATAATATATATCCATCGATTATGTGTATTTAGACTTTAGATAGATTTATGAGTATTTGGATACGACAAGACTATAAACCCGTCTTTAATGGGTATATAACAGGGGATGTTGGCTCAGACGTGGGTCTCAGATTTACTCAAAAACCACGTAGCAGCTATCCAAGATAGATTATCGCGTCCTTCCAAAATCACTGGGAAGAGAAGATGTGAATCCTAAATACGGCAGGTATTAAAACCGTCGTATTCAAGTCCAATATATTCCCCACTCATTTCCTTTTACACTTCCCTCGAACTCATTCACCATTCTCTCCTCATTCACCACTCTCATTCACCACTCTCTCCTGACTGATTTTCTAGCTTATCTCCCCTTCTTAACCCTAGGGAAGTTCGTCCTTATCTCCCCTTCTTAACCCTAGGGAAGTTCGTCACCGGTGAAAAGATCTACAGTTTCAATCGTCGCCGCAGCAATTATCACCGACCAGGTGTGTACCTCTCTCTGTCTCTCATCTTCCTCATTCCCTTCCCGCAAACTGACAATTCTCTCCTAACTGATATGCTTTCTCTCTCCTTTGTAAAACCTAGGGAAGTTAGTAGCCGGTGAAGAGACCTACGAGTAAAACCCTTCTAAACCCTAGGGAAGCTCCTTGCCAGTTAAGAGATCTACTAAACCCTTCCTTCTCTCTCTCCTTTGGAAACCCTTCTGTATACTCCTGTATTGCTCTTATTTTTTTCTTTTGCGGCGCCAGAGAGTTGGTTAAGTTTGCTCCTTGTCTGGGTTTTCTAGCTTTTAGGTTTGAGTTTTCTTGCCTAATATTTCTCTAATGAACGAACCCCGACAAGATGGGGATGTATTTGATGGACTTCTGGCGAATACAGTAAGATAGAATAGAAACTGGATAATGAGCTTCAAGCACTTTTGAGTGCTTCGAAGTATTCTTTTATCTCAGGATTGTTCCCACCTCTGGCTGAATATTATCTTTATTGGATTTATTTATGTTCTTTTAATTGTTTAGAAAAATATTGATATTTGCCTTTTACAACAAAGCAATTGTTCTATGAGAGGTTTCATTTGTTTCCCTATTACTTTTGACCCCTAATGGCCTAGGGCCTATATGCATCAGATTTGGTCAATCTTTACTCTTTTTTTTTTTTTGGTTGTTTTATATAATTTTTAGGAGCCAATTGTAAAAAATAAGTTGAGTTGGAAAAAAAAAAAAAAGACCTGATGTGTATGAAGGTATTTCATGTTATCTCTGTACTGAATGGGAAATATAAGTAACGAAGTGGTTGGCGTCTCCTCTTTCAAGGAGTTTGATGCACAATAAAATGAGATCCTGTTCTAGTTTGAATTTTTATGTGGATGTGTTGCTTTGCTAACTAGTGTTCTATATGTATTAGATGATTCTTTTTTTATTTTTTTTAGGGTAAGTGTATTAGATGATTACTTGTTTATAATGAAATTGACTATTACGGTCCTGTGCTAATGAAACCAGGCACCAAGACCATAAAACTGTTATCGGTAATTTTCTTTTCTGCGGTCATTCTTAGATATGCTAATATGTGTATAAATAACATGTCTTAAAGTGTGCAGCAAATTGGAAGATCTCCTTTCAATTCTGATTTCCATGATCTCGGTTCATTTTGATCAAAATAGTGGTACTTTCTTTGATTCTTAAAAAAAAATGAGGTAGTGGTACTTTCTTTGATCTTAAAAAAAAATGAGGTACAGACTTGAAAATTGAAAGCTTAGCTAGCTATTGTTTGATTTGCCTCATATTGAAGATTGAAGGATTATATAAAAAATTTCCCAACATTTTAACTGGAAGCCCAGAAAAGCATGTTCATTGTCAGAAACATAACTCATAATCCTGGTCAATCTTGAGTATTATTAGATTTCAAGTTTGATTTCTATCAAATCCATATTTTAATTTGAGGTTACCATCTGTTACAATGCTGAAGTTCCTAGTTTTGACCTTTCCTATCCTGAACTTCACTCCCTTTCCGACCGAATCCTTGGTGAGTAGACCTGGAGTATAAAAGTAACAATTTCTCTTATTAACGTGCAATAGATTCCCGGGGTCGCAGATGGGGCTTTGGCTCCCAAGAGAGTAAATAAAGTGGCAATTCTTGGTGGAGGATTAATGGGTTTTGGAATGGCGACAGCATTGATACTTTGTAATTGTCCTGTGATTCTGAAAGAAGTAAATGAGAAGTTCCTAGAGGGTGGGATTGGTAGAGTCAAAGGTGTGGTATGAATTTTGTATTAGATTATTTGTTACTTAGCAATGTTTTTCAATCAGGAAAAACTCATAATATATCATATTTATTACATGATTTCAGCCAATCTGTAGAGTCGCGTAAAAAAAGGGGCAATGACTCAAGAGAAGCTTGAAAAGACCTTGCAAAGTCCTGTTTCTTCATTGTCTACAACAATAAGTGCAAAGCTATCCTAGACCCTAGATAAAAAAGTATATTGAGAAAGCAAGGAGCATTTCTGGAGTGACTGTTGATCCCAAGGTCTCTCTCTCTCTCTCTCTCTCTCTCTCTGCAATTGTGTATGTGCGTCGCATCTTATTTTTGTGTTAATCTTGTTCGCATACTATGTAGTGATTGAAAAAAGGTTTTCTTTCTCTTCACCTATGTGAAGATAGTGGGTTGACTGAACTCTGCTTCTATTCAAGTTTTATTGATTGATCTGGCTATGATATATACATATCAAAGAGGAGAAATAGATTTTGCTCTTTGAGTTGATCAACTTATTAGTTTACATTATCCCTTATAGCAAGGTCCAGTAGGCACACTTAGTGATTTTCGACCACACTGTGCCACCTCTCAGAGAAGATGGCAACTGATTGAGTGGACTGATGAATCATTGGGGCAGATATAGCATGAAGTTGGGTTTATTAAGTTCTTAATTTTCTGCTGTATAGGATGACAACCTCATTAATTTTGGTCATTCCATAAGGGTATTTAAATGCTGGGTTTAGAAACTTGGCCATGGATAGGTGCATCTTAAAAATTTTAATGTGTATGGCATTTTTTCCCTGCAAGCTATAAATTCTTTATCTCATGTTAAAATGTGCTACTATTACTCTACCAATTAATTGTTCAAAGGATATAAGCTATGTGCAAAATCAGTGAAAATTTGACCATTATCAATGATTAATGTAGTTCTGGTGTAATAAATGGATATTTTGCCCAGGTCACATCTACTGGTCTTGATTCTGCAACCTAAATTTTAATAATGAGAGTATGTTCAGATTTACCCAAACAAAATGAGTGTATGTTCAGATATTATTGTTTATGCTGTTTTTACTTGCTCCCTCACCCCTGGCTGCTTCTTGATCCAATCACTGATATAAATGCTTTTGGGTTATACAGCAGTTCACAGGTTTTGTTCAAGTAAAACAAGGTAGCATTTTGTTCTGTAATGCTTCATCACAAGATTTTTAGTAAGGGGTTAGCAATGCTATTTGATACTTAAAAGCAGACAAAAGTAGCATGGTCAATAATAATTGGTTAATTCCTTTCATTTTGCTTCCTATTGGATTGATTTATTTACGTACTGAGGTTTGGTTCAAATGACTGTTATTACTATACAGGACCTTCTTCTTTTAAATCTAACTGGGAGAAGGGAATAGCATTAAAATTTAACTAAAATTAGTTTTGATTTGTGAAAGAGTGATTATTTTAGCTAAATATAGTTATAACAAGTTTTCTTTCTTCTTCCCCCCCTCTAAACCTGGATGCAGCTAATGAAGTCGACAGATAAGGACATTTTGGTGATCTTTTCCCCTGTTGTGAATAAAGCCTGTCGTGTCCTTGATGAAGAAATAGCAGTCAAGGCATCAGACCTGGAAATGACAGCGGTTATGGGTACGGGATTACCACTGTACCCCCCCCCCCCCAAACAAACCACAAACAAAACACACACACCCGCCAAGGCCAAGTATTGAACTCCTAGTCTGATTTAATGATTGAACCATTTTCTTTTATCAGGAGAGGGATAATATTCTGGGCCGATTTTCTTGAATCAAAATACATTTGTTCTAGATTGGAGGAGTGGTCAAAGATGTATGGACAGTTTTTCAAGCCTTGTGCTTGCCTAGCAGAAAGGGCAGCCAAGGGTTCTTATCTGGTGAGACATGTTAACATTTTTTCGTTGATAATATATTCAATTAGTAGTATCCATCTGGATGGATTTTTTTTGCCTTTCAAATGGTTATGAAAATAGGGAAACTGTTATTACTTCATTGATGCTTTCGATTTTCCCCCTCGATGTGAATGTGGTTTATTGAAAACATGAGATGACTTCTGATGTCTGGCATCAGGTTCTGTGATTCAAATGAGGCTTCCACTTATTTTATAGTTGAAGAGCTTTTAGATAGAATTGATCTGGGTCTGGTCTAGCATAAGGTTCTGTGCAAAGTTATTGTTTATGAAGTTACAAAAGATCTGAGTGATAGAAGATTCTTTTTTATTCTTGCTGGGGATCATCTCCCATTAATTTTTTTAGTTACATTAACTGTACAGTCGGTCACCTTCAGGTAATATCACAATCTTCCTCTCCTTCTTTCTTTTTTTGTTTTGGTTTTGTTTCTTCTTATTTTCTCAATAGTCTAGATTGGGAAGGGGTTGCTTGGTT
Source organism: Protea cynaroides (assembly GCA_028583415.1). NCBI lineage: Eukaryota > Viridiplantae > Streptophyta > Magnoliopsida > Proteales > Proteaceae > Protea > Protea cynaroides. Next base: position 23,030,824 of record CM053268.1, read on the forward strand.
TGTTTTATTTTTATTTTTCCTCTCAAAAGGGTTTTGAGTGGGTTTAATTTTTTGTCCACTGTTTTTTTTTTTTTTATACTTAGGAGGTGTTTCGGTTGGGGACTGGGTTTTTGGTTTTCAAGGCCAAGGTTGCTGACAACACCAGGTTTGATTGCTAACCCTATCTTGTACATAAGAACATTAACCATCTAGTTGGTGCCTAAGGTTTCCATTATTGCTTTCAACAGCCAATCTTTTAGTTGGCCAGCCAATCTTTTGGCAAATCTCTCATGTTTAGTGCACATTAACATGGAAGTTTGCAGTGATGGAAGTTTGCAGTGAATATCAATCAATCAATGATTGTTATCCACTTGTGCAAGGTCTGGTCTATTTATGAATAAATGAGAACTAAATGGCCAATGTAGTATTTGACTTAGTTGAGTGTTTTCTTATAAGTTGATGAACTCTTTGTGCATGTGTATCACATTAGCAAATTAGAGTCATTAACCTCGGAGATCAAGTTCGAAAACTGAGTCAACTAAGTAATCAAAGTCCATTTGCTAGTTAATACTACATTGCTCTTTGTTTTGAGGATGGGTTTGATACTTCTTGCAGGAATTGCAGTATTTGTCATAAATGATGATTTTCTATTTCCTTCTACAGGTTTACTGCTTTGGTACATTGGTTTTAGTCCACTAGGATTTGCTTACTATTATTACTATTTTGCTGTACTTTATTTCTTGTCAATTTTTGTCATAGGGTCTTGGTAGGTGGATTCCTGGTTGCTGCATCTGTTGCTAGTGTGGTTCAATCTTTTGGCACAAAAGAGCTCACTTCCAAGGTATTTGAGTTCATTTTTGTTTCATTTGTTGTTGTTTCTTTGGTAGTACTTAATATTATTAGCCTCCAGTATCATAACACTCTTAAATGTCTCCTAACCATGTAGTTAAAAACTACGCCGAAAAAAATAATTGATGCCTCTAAATTTGCATGAGCTTTTATCCTGGGTCTTGGTCCAACTAATCCTCCTACGCTTTTGTTTGATCCGAAGTTTGAATTTACTATTGTATGTATGATGTATTTCGTGTGTGGAATGTGGATATTTACCCACAATGTATGGAAATGTGAATATGACTTTTGGTTGTGGGGTAGTTTACCAATCCACCAAGCCCCAATCTGCCTGAGCCCACCCAATAATTATTCTTATTTTATTTTGGTTATGTACTCTATATTACATTTCTTAAGTGGGTTTGAGCAGGTCAAACCACCCTCCCTAATTATTAAGAGGCAGGTTCAGATTGGGGGCCCATGGCATGTTAGTTCCCTATGTTAAACCCACCCAGAACCATCTGGTTGCCACCACTAACCATCATATTTTTATTCTGGCCTTACATTTCAATTCTTCTCCAATATTGAAACTTATTCATCAAAGTAAAAGAAGCCTTATTTCATAACCCTAGAATTGGACTCCCTTGGTGGTCATAACTCTATTTTCAAAAATCAAACCTAACCATGGATTTATTTCCTCCTTTAATTTGTACCCAAGCTGAAAAAGCCTTGATTTCTAATTGCTGAAGTGTGAAAGTGAGTATACTAAATCGTTGGGAAGGTAGATGCATGAGGAGCAAATAAGGAAACTAATAACTAAATGCATCAACTGGAAGAGGGATATAGAAGATATTGAACCAATAGTGATTTAATGGGGGTCCATATTTCTATAAATGCATTTTTTTCCTTTGTTTTATACCGTAGACTTTGATGTAGAAATGAAGTATTCTGCCATTCATCTTGGAGTAAGGTTCTCTTTGGTTTGTATTATATAATGTATTATGAGCTATTTGTGACAAATCAATTATGATAATAGATTATGAGTAATAAATAATGACCGTTTTGTACAACTAAACATAATACATTATATAATGAGAAATATAAACAATCACCTAATAGATTATTATAATAATGATAAACAGCTACTCACCCTATTTGTAGATAATTAATTATATCGATTTATTTTAATTATAAATAGACATTATAAATGATACTAAACAATCATAAATTTTATAATATATTATATAATACATTATATAATACAAACCAAAGAAAGCCTAAGTTGTCAAAGTGTCCATTATACATCAGGACAGTCAATCCTAATCTGGTTTTTATTTAGGCTTAGTCTCTCTTGGTTGCTTCTCAACTTGAGTTGAATTTGCATGGGCTGGCGAATCCCAGCTGGACTTCCATGATGATTGTGTTCTACTGGATTTATTGGAAACACCTTGTGATTTTTTGTATCAACCCGTAAGATACATTGACCATGAGTATCAGTCAACGCCTTAAGTTTGCCTTTGATAAATTTCCACTCAGAAAACTTACGATCATTGAAACTTCTCTAATTTTCTCTGAACTTAAAACATACTCTTGAAATGTAAAATAATTTTCTGAACTGAAATGCTGTCTTGTAATGTGATGGTGGTGTATTGTATTAGCTTATGTCAGAATATTTAATAGTATTGTATGGTAAGGGAATTTTTAAATGTGTGTAATACCATTACTGTCCCTCCTTGCATGTGTGAAGAAGGATAAATTTGGTATGGTACAATTTCAGTGTAACCAACCATAGTTACAAAGATCAGGACACGAGAAATATGATTTATCTCAGTTATAGAAAATAACCACTTACCTCTACACTTGCAGAGTAGTCGAAATTGAGTCATCAAGTTCATTCCCTACATCAACCAACAACAGGTCAGTTTTAGATCACCGGAAAGGAAAGATGGTTAATGGAAACTCTGAGAGAAATACTAAGCTGTTGTAGAACTTGATCCCGAAGTTTCAGGTTTGTTGTTATTCTAATTTAAAGCCTCTTCATATTTAAAATAGAAATGATACAAGATTTTAGATCGAGATTTCAAAGGTGGATAAACACCTTCAGATTTGGTGTGTGGAATGTAGATTTTTACCTACGATGTATGGAAATGTGAATATGAATTTTTGTTACGGGTATTAATATATGTTTTTTTAATGATAAAATATTACGACGGTAGTAATAAAACGTTGTTAAAACTATATCCAAATCATTTACTACGGTTTTTACCGTCGTAAAATAGTATAATATTACGGAAATAATATTACGGAAAGTGATTTCCGTTGTAAATAACTGATTAATACGACGGTTAGATTCCGTCGTTATATTTATATACGAATAATATAACTATCTTACAACATATTATTACCGTCGTTAATATGATTATTGGCGACAGTATTTTTTTAATGTCGTTAATATCCTTTTCCAGACGACCGCTAATTTCCGTCGTAAACATTTACGACGCCTGTATTAACGACGATAATACAGACGGTAAATAACCGTCTTTAAAGATTATTTGTGAAGGTAAAACTTATTTACGACGAAAAAAACCTCGTAAAAGTCAAAAATGTTGTAGTTAAGGCATCTTTTGCTAGCTTTTGACCTACCCGCGAAACACGGAATAGGTGCCCCGCTGTCATGTTGTCGAGTTTGATTGGCGAAATAGGAATCTTCTTATAAAGCCGTTGGATAACCTTAAAAAGGTGGGAAAAGAGGATGGCCATTGGATCCGCTAGGTCGAGTCAGGCAACGATTGGCGTAAGATCTGACCGATGTATCTGGATCTTATCTACTGCGCATATTACGAGCGTCTCACCGAATCACAATGTCGCTTTCATATTCTGTGTCACATTATATTAAGCTACCTTCGTCCAACTAAAAGGCATGCGGGAGAATCCAAGGATGTCCGCCGAGATACATAGGATTCCAAATTTTCGTGGGCCGTCATCATATCAGGATCTTGAAGATGTGGCTTCATTCTGGCCTTTGATGATGGATCTTCTTAATTTTTTAACAAAAAATACCCTTGGCCTCTGTGATCGAAGGTTTTATTGCATAAACCCTATAACACTGTGTTGGCCGAGAGGTGCTTCTCTCTAAGCCAACCACCACTCTCTCTCAAGAAAATTTATCGAACAAGTGGTGGGCATCGACAAGGCGCCATGCGCGCCTAAGACAACAGGCTTGCGAGCTAGCTGCTACTACCTTGTGGCCAAGGCAGTGTGTCTTGCGGCTGTTGCTACTCATGGCTGCTATCTATGGCCTTGGCTGTGTGGCACCTGCTAGTCTTGCTGTGCTTGCCTATGGCTATGCCATGGCTGGCCATGTGGGTGGTTGCCACTGTGGTGCCAAGGCCCTCGACGAGGCTGGCTACCATGATGGCATGTCACCTCAGCCCTGTGGGTCCCACCCTTAGATTTCTCTCTCCTTTTTCTCTCTCCTCATTCTCTCTCGAGTTTCTCTCTGCATCCTCTCTCTTCATGTAATGCGACAGAAGATGCCACAAGATGTCGCAACACTATCGAATCATTGCTACATCACCAGTGGGGCCCACAGACTATCTCTCTCATCAAACTTGATCTGATTTGTCAACAATTATAATTCAAAGTGCAACAAGATCATATCACGATCAAGGATAAATTTTCAATTCCAGTAATCAATGAGCTCTAAGACAAATTGAATGGTGCATAGTTCTTCTCAAAGTTAGATCGTTATTCTAGTTATCACCAAGTAAAGATGCACCCCAGTGATGTGGACAAGTCTGCTTTTTGAACTCACCAAGGCCACTATGAATTCTTGGTAATGCCATTCGGCCTCACCAATGCACCGTCAACCTTTCAAGCCCTTATGAAGGAGGTATTCAAAGACTATTTAAGAACATTTGTTCTAGTTTTCTTTGATGACATTTTAATATATAGCAAATCATGAGGTAAACATATGAGACATTTGGAGATGGTATTCTCAGTTTTACAGGTTAACCAGTTATATGTCATGGTTAACAAATGTGATTTTGGCCAAAGGGAAATTAAGTACCTAGGTCATGTAATTTCAAATGCAGGTGTGGTAGCTGACCTAGAGAAAATAGCATCTATATTGAGCTGGCCTAAGCCTCAATCCCATAAGGCTTTAACGGGATTTTTTGGGGTCAACCGGCTATTACCTTACGTTTATTAAAGACTATGGTAAGATTGCGGCTCCGCTTACGAAGATGTTAAAGAAAGATTCTTTCCATTGGAACCTACTAGCTAAGGAGGCTTTTAAATGCCTCAAGAAAGCCATGACATGTGCTCCAGTTCTCTCATTACCTGATTTTACAAAAACATTCATTATTGAGTATGATGCATCAGGATCGGGTATTGGGGCTGTCTCAATGCAAGACAGACCAATTGCTTTTTACAGACATGCTTTCCAAGAATTTTTTTTTGTTTTTATCTATCTACAAGAAGGAGATCCTTGCACTTGTCTTGACTGTCTAGAAATGGAGGCCATATTTATTCTGTAGACAGTTCAATGTGCTTATAGATCACCAAAACCTTAGACATTTATGGGCTCAAAAAATTACAACTGTTGCTCAACAAAGGTGGCTTTATAAACTTATGGGCTTTGATTTTGTGATTAAATTCAAGCGTGGAAAGGAAAATCTAGTTGCAGATGCCCTTTCACAGAATGAAGAAAGGGGAGATAAGTTAAGGGAGTTCTATGCTTTCTTCCATCCACTAACTAATTGGGTTGATGCAATCAAGGAAGAGAACTACACTAATCCAACTATCCAACAGTTGATCCAATTGGTTAAAGAAGGTGAGGCTGTGAGACCATGGAGGATTCATGATAATATCTTATTTTTTTTAAAGTTAAGATTTTTCTAGCAGAAGATTTTCATCTCACTAATGATATAATTGGTCAATTCCATGGGAGCACGCATGAGGGGTTCCTTAAATCTCTCCATCGGATCAAGTCCAACTTCTTTTGGAAAGGAATGTGGAAGAAGATTGTTGAGTTCATTAAGAACTGTAATACTTGCCAACGACACGAAGTGGAGCAGCTCGCACCAGCTGGCCTCCTACAACCACTCCCTATACCAAGTCAAATATGGGAGGATATATCATTGGATTTCATTGATGGGTTGCCCCCTTTTACTTGGTAAATCCACTTTATTCATTGTTATAGACCGGCTTTCAAAATATGCACATGTCATTGCAATTTCGCATCCATACAATGTTGTTTGGATTGCTAGAATCTTCTTCAATCGTATATTTCGTTTGCATGGAATGCCTCAATCTATTGTGTGTGACAGGGACCCAACATTCACCAGCTTATTTTGGAAGGAGCTTTTTGAATTAAATGGCACCGCCTTACATTTTAGTTTCGCTTATCATCATCAAGCTGATGGCCAAAGCAAGGTTGTAAATCACACATTGGAGATGTATCTAAGGTGTTTTACAAGCTCTCAACCTAAGGATTGGGCCAGGTGGTTATGTGGACAGAATTTTGTTATAATACAAGCTGGCACACAACTATTGAACACCATTTGAAATGGTGTATGGGAGGTCTCCTCCTTCTCTTTTGACTTATATTCCAGGCATGGCAAAGGATGCAGCTGTAGAACAAGAGCTAATGGCTAGGGATGCCATTATCAAGGAAATCAGCAAAAAGGATTAGGGTTGCCCAAGTACATATGGATGAAGAAAATTTATGACTCCAAGCATATTGTAAGAGAATTTGAAGTGAGAGATATGGTGTATCTGAAACTGCAGCCCTATAGACAGCTCTCTCTTTCCATGAGTAAGAACCTTAAATTTTCTGCAAGATATTATGGACCTTCAAAATAGTGCAGCGCGGGGGGGGCGGGGGGCAAGGGGGGAGCTATTATGGTTCCTTTTTTACAAAAAGGAGGGGACATTTATCCAGTTTTTTATTTTTCTCTTCTCAAGAAAAAGGTAAGAGATGCTATCAATATTTAATCTCAATTACCAATTTCCAATGTGGACGAGGGTAAAGGCTTTCCAAATCCCCAAGCTGTTATTGTTATAGCCCATTTTCGGACACAAACGTGATACCGAGGTCAACCCATGAGGCGACCTGAATATACCCAAGATACCCAAGATCCACAAACCACAATCAAACCACGGATCAACCAATAATTCTACGGCCTCCAATGTTCATCAATAATTAAAAAAGAACGGTAATAAAAAAGAAGCAACCAATATATAACATAATTTAAATTACTTGTTATGGATACATTCAAAGTGTTCTCAAAATAATATTATAATGTATCCAATATATAGGTACCCAAACAAAAAGAGTAAATCAATGTCAATGAATCTAGATATACTATATAAATCTATCTACAAAATAATCAGGGAGAGAAAGGAAGAGTATGGGAAAAGCTACGTCAGGCATAGAAGCAACCCCCGCGGGGCGCCCCCCCCCCCCCCTAAAGTAGTCCTCACCCACGGCGCCACCCACCAAAAGCCCAACCACCGGAGGGGACTCTATAAACAATGGAATAGTCCCCCCATCGACCGAGAAGACATATCATGTATCGATACAAGGGATGAGCTCCCATCCCAGCTCAGTGAGAAAATTGGGTATCACATGTTATGTACAAATGAGTATGATGTTGTTCTAGAACTAGGTCAATGGTAATGGGTCTATATGTGCCTTATTGATATGTCTACCGCAGCTTTTGGCCTGCAGCTTTTGGCCCTAGCTACGGTTCAAAGGCTTTCACCTCTCATGCACCGGGTAAGGGGAAAAAAAGGGTTCCAAGGGGTCTTTTATCAAATTGTTTTTAAGAAGTGGGGCGTGCCACCTCCCATTTACTAAAACCCAGGGTAATGCAGCCACCTAAAGCCTAACGTATACATATCATGAAAATATAATGTGACCGCTATGCCCACGGGCCACCATGTCCCCATTAAGATGCTAGCAATATAATCAGGGTCCGTGTGACCATGCATTATCAGTCCCCTTGGTACCCACATGTCACACAGGCTAAATGCACCAACATCCATCCATAGCATACATAGTTGTTTGTTATGCAAATGCATACTCATATGTAACAGATAAAAGTATGATATGTTATCACAGTTCAGTATTTACAGACATACATAATGTCTTAATTATACATACCTGACCCCTCACTCGTAGACACCAAAGGTGCTGCTGAACCTACAAGCCGGTGATAGGCTTAGTCAATACCCACGTTGGTTTACTTATTCATGTACATTTTTATTATGTTAGTTTGGTAACTTTTAAACCTATATGGACATGTTTTAAATGTCTTAATGCGGGTCCCAAGGTAAGCTGAGAACCCAAATGTTGGTCCCTGAATGATCTAACTAGGTAGATAGGCTATCAATAGCCAAGGCGACGGATGGTTCCGGCAGTAGGTGCCTCTGGAATCATCCCCTGGTAGAGGCTTACAATCACAATAAACATTATGTGAGTGAGTTGGCAGCATAGGCGGCTGGTTGTGCCACCAGCTTGGTGCCTCCAGACCCCCAAAGGCTTAGCCGGCCCCTTGGTACTAGGTGGCCCCATGAGCTTAGCCGGGGAGTGCTACCCGATGGATCATGCCACCGGTTAGTCCACTGATTGAGCTCAGCCCAAATAATTAATAAGTGTGGAGTCTAACGGAGGATGGGAGCCATGCCACCCCCATCACCAGCCAGACATGGTCTAACAGCCGGAGCCAGGGGCAAGGGCACTGCCCCATCCACCTGCTCAGGTGCGCCGGTTGAGTCTGAGAACTCGAACTCAATGGAGAAGATGAGGTCAAAATGGGGAGATTCTTCCCCCCGACATCTTCTATCGAGTTTTATATGGTGGAAAACCTAATTCACACCGGTAAGACCCATGCCCAAATCCTATTATGATACATTTATGTTGGGCATGAGTCGGGTCTTCCCACGTACGAGCGTGTCGTATCAACGTTAGCAAGGAATGGTATTAATCAAGAAACAATGCCAAAGTTATTAAATTGAATCCCATTTTAGCAAAAAAGCACACAAAAGAGTGCTAGGGAACGTCTCGAACGCCGCTAATACGAACCCCAAAGGTCTGACGTGCACGCGCCTAGAACTGGCCTACCAAAATGAGGTCTGGCACTATGCAGAGGGCGTGCGGTGTACCACAGACCACACCGTCCAGATGCACCCTTGTGAGCCGAACTGAATTGAGAACCAACTGAAAGAGGACCCGTGGTTCAAAAATTGGTCTTCTCACTCCATGACCGACTGAGATGGACTCCCAATAAGGAAGGATGACATGATGGAGCCAAGAATGGAAGGAAGGGAGAGAAATCATCTCCTTTCCATTCTTGTTTCCCCATGCTTACCGTTTTGGGAAGAAGAGAGATTTATTCTCTCCATTCTCTCAAATCTAACCAAAAGAAAAGAAAGGAGATTGGGAGAGAAAGCTCTGACGCACGACCAGAGAAGAGGAAGAAGAAAGGAAGAAAAAATAAGAAAAGAAAAAAAGGAGCTCTCTTCTCATTACCGCCCAACAAGGAGAAGAAGTAGAAGAGAAAGAAGAGAAAGAGAGACAGAGACAGATCGCTAGATCGGCACTCCCTTCGCTGAGGATTTGATAAAGGTTTAAAACCTTATGTAAGTATCCCTTCAACCTGAAACTTTAATTATTCAAGGGAAAATAATGGAGTATAATGGGACCAATAATGGCTAAAAAGGTAAAGCAAAAATTAAATGGATTATGTGGATTAAAGTAGGATCTATGATGGTTGTGGGTAAACCATGATCAGATGTGAGATCCATCACTTTGGCAAAGCCACAAGAGTATGCACAATTGTTCACAAGTCTAAATGACAACGGTAGTGCACATGGTCTAAATCGTGGATAGCACAATTCTTGATAGGGATCTGAGTTGACCCTTGGAGACTCAGATCATGAATAAATAATGGATCTGAATGCCTTGAGGTCAGATTTGAAGCTCTTGAAACCAGATTTGATGTTTCGGGCAAACGGACAGAGGTAACGATATTCATAACTTGATAGGAAAATTGATTCTAGAGCCCAAATTCAATATGAAGACTAAAAAAAATATGAGAGTCATGTGGGAAAGAATTTGGAGACCATAAGGCCACGTTTTGATGTGCGGTCTGTGATGTGCCGCAGAGTTTGGCTGAGAGTGACGTGCGGTTTCACACTACCGCACGCCATTCTGATGCCAGACTTCGATCAAAGTTGATTGGTGGTTCTCTTATAATTAATTAGAATTTTTGGATGCCTTTAGAATTGTAATAATGACTTTCCTAGATACAAAACCCTATGTGCACCAAAAATACCTGAAATAAGATTTGGTTCATACCTAGATAAGTAAATCCCAAACTATCGTTACAACTGAAGACCAGAAACCAACTCTACAAAGGTTAGGTAAGTATCGATGAAGTTGATAGAGCCAAATGGTCGTGGTTTGACATGCGGTCGACCTAGTGCCGCACACCTTGTGGCCAGTGACCGTGCAGTCGACTACTTGCCGCACATGGTACCGAGCTCTGTTAATGAACATTGTTGGTCAATGACCCTACATGAGTTACGTGAGCAAGCCTATAGGTTTAAATGTCTAAAAATTAGATGCTCATGGTGTTATGTAAGAGGTTTTAACCTGTTACACCATAATGCAACTTGCTGTATAATATTTCGATTGTTAGTAACCTTAGACATCATGTAAGAAATGATAGGAATGAGAAACTAGAACCCCTGACTTCGTGATAAGAAGTCTTTTTTAGTATTAAGGCATTCAGAAGGAAAACCCTTGCTAGCAAGTGTGTCATCTTGTAGAGAATTGGTGCGGAAAGCACTAGATCCCTAAGGACAGCAGGCCTTCTACAAATGTAAATGTATCCAAAAGTTGAGAATAGTGACAAGTGAATCTAGAAATGAAACCCCAGATGCGAAAGCATGTTTATCAGACAATAAATGGTAGGTATTAAACATTGGATGAGCTACTAAGCTATGTGCACCCAAATAATGAACTTAAAGGGAAGTCAAATTAATTCTATCAAATAATGTATTAACAAGTATTATTGTTTATGATGTTGAATCCGTAGTGACGAAAACGTTGGTAGACTACTACTCGAACAACTTACTGAGGACTACTCTCAAAGTAACAGTAAGGGAACTAAACCTTTGTTTGGTAGATTAGTTCTTTAACTTACTTATGTTGAGTAATGTTATGAGATTGATAACATGCCTTGTGTGTGATAACATGTCATCCAACAGACTGTATTATTGTTTGCTCATGCATATGTATTCTATTGTGTGATCAGTAATACCCATAGTGGTGTGGAAGCAGGGTGGAATGGGATGCCTCGTGACCTCTCCATGAAAGGTAGAGCTGGTCTTGTTGTTTCATGATGTTTGGTTAAGTCAGTAAGGAAGAAGGTGGGTAGAATAAAATGCTCTCACCACTTCTTACTGGCGCTGCTTTGCATTGACCACATGTAATCTAGTCAAGTCATGAAGTCCTATGTGGGGGCTCAGACGGGATCAAAAGCTTGGGGAAGTTACGATCCAGTAAAATGACTAATTAGGTAAACATGGCTAGTCAAATATAATTATTCTGATAACTGTACCCCTAGCCTTTAGGGGGTTATGTAATGGCATGGGTTCAATAAAAAGGTGGTATGAACCTAGTAGCGATGCTCCCCATGGCCGAGTGATGGGATGGGTGGGTGAGTCAACTAGTGGAATTACCATCTCCTCAAGTACCTAACAGACTGTGGACTTAGGATGAGTTGGGTGCAGGCAGCCGGTGGGAAAACAGACTTGCATTCCAACGACGGACCCATACTTGGGGGATGTTACTATGCTCCGTGTGTGGGACAATATTCGTTCTGATGGGGGTGACCTATGTAGCCTGGAGACTCCGTATGTAAATGGTCCTGAGCTAGCATTAATAGTTATATACCAGACTGTAGTTGATAGCTACATGCATATTGTTTGTTGTACGTTTAGTTTTTTTACTAAGCTTGGTGATTGAGCTCACCCTATGCGCACAAACTCTTTTTTTAGATATGCAGGTACTTTTCATGACTAGTCGGGTTGTAGTCCATCTAGTATGGGAGATGAGGGCTCTGAACCTGAGGAGGAGTTATCTGATTCTTGAAGCGTTCCATAGAGCTAAGCATGGGCTTAGGCTGCACCTATGTTTTCTTTACTTATAGTTGGGACTATCTTATTTATTTGGGTTTACACATCAAATAAACTTTGAACTACACTATTGGGTTGAAACACTTTTAGTTTGAATTATTTGATTTGGATTAATCAATTGGAATACTTGAACATTGAACTACAGTTATGAAAACTTTGGATTTTTAATATAATAATTTATTTAGTAAATTTTCAGTATTGGATTCAATGGTTTTAAATTTGTAAGTCTTTCACTAATTTACTTCCTTCCAGTTTAAATAACATCTGTTTAAAAAAAATAGGAAGGTAAATTTACTCTGATAATTGCTATGCCCAGATTAATGTGTGGGGTACCATGATTGCGTGATCCTGGAAGGGGATTTTCTAGTGCCCGGATAGGATGGAGAGATTTCTTTGCATTCCACAGTACCGATACGTTGAGAAAGGGGTATGACAGAAGGTGCTATCAGAGCATAACATGTCAAGCTATACCACGATCAATCCAATGTACCCTGATTCCAGAGGTTATTGTTAGAACAAATAATAGACAAATGAGAATAAATTGTGTAAGCAGAAATTGAGATAACAATGATAAAAACTAAAAACATAATGTACAGACCAAATGAGATAATCAATAATAAATGAAAAAAAATTAAGCGGGAAGGATAGATAGAGTTAAGTTCACAATCTTTACTCTTATACTTTATCATGCAAGTAACCACAGGCTTATCTATGAGTTTGATGACCATCCTAAAAATCAGACTTGTTCTATCAAGCAAGCTAAATGGACCGAACTGGTACATTGATGAAGGACGTTACTATTGACTCCTTTCGCCTACTTGACTCTAGCTTTAGATCTAACCTCATACTTGCAAGTTTCTCCTATGCATACTTATCATCCAACTATCTCGTAATGACAGTGGCAGAAGAAGAAACGAAACCTGTTATAATTAATATATTCTGAAAGGAGGAACCTTAATTCTCTGAAATTACCTGAATGTCGAATAATCGCAATGCCACATTCTCAGTCGCTATCATACGTCAATCCACACCTAAGATACCTTGTGGTACGCATTACTCCATAGACAAAAATGTTATCTGTGCCTTTTGATGGTACCCACGTAACTCAGACACAAGAGTGCAAGCATCAACCAACACACTATGTAGCTCTGTATTATCAAGGACCGTCGTCTGAGGAACCATCACTTGAGACATATCATCGCGAACCCCTTGCCATTGTGGTGCATTCTCTTGTTCAATTGCTAACAATGCCAAGTCTTATGAGCTTTTAGTAGGAGAAGAATCTGTAGGAATGTATATCAAATGACCACTATCCTCTGTTGAAGCTGACTCAATTCTCGATGAAGTTGGCATCACCCTAAGCTGAATCTGCCTTACAAATTGTTGCCTAGATCACAAACGAAGTTGAGGAATCTTTTCTAACTCATCATCGTTAAGTATGATATCTTGAAGGCCGAGGTGGTATAGAGAATTCCAACCAAGGTCTAAATGGACAGACCACTCCACACAATCATCTAAAGGAAGGTGTATTCCCAGCTGAATGAGCAAATGAGTAAACAACCTTTCATAAGGAAGACTACTAGACCAAGAATAGAGTGCTGAAGTAATTAGTGTTCTCAGAATCAAATACGGTAGACAGAGTTGTCGTCACACTGTAACACAATAAGCCATAAATTCCTAGAAATGCACAATAGCATCCCTATGACCACTTCTAGGAACAATGTTGTGCTAGATAATGCGACTGTATACTTTGGGAATTGATCGACAGTTACTTTCTCTTAATTTGAGTCCCGACATCATCTGCTCCCAAATCAGTGCAAGCTCCCACTCAACTACAACTGAAATCTTTGGCTCTACATAAATTAATTCACTTTGTACTGAGATACCTAAGAGACGAGCAAGGCTAGGAATGTCTAAAATAATCTCTCGCCCCAGTACCCAACTAGAAATGCATAAGGATGAAGCATCTGCATCTTTTTCCATACCCTATTCTACCTGAAGATTACAATAGAACTGCCTCCCAAGGTTAGAACGTGTAGGTATTTGGTATTGAAGAACTGATAACCATCCCATTTCGATGAATGCTTGATGAACCGTAAATCATTCTAATTCGTCGCATCTCACATACCAACCTGATTTAATCGATCTACTTTCAAAGAGATGCCAAGCCTTTGCTACCTCTGCTAACTGAAATCATCGCCAGTCATGCCTTGGAGATTGAGACAATGCAAACTTTACTGCCCCGACAACCGATGACATTTTCCTATGATAAACCAAAATGTTTGAAGAAGTCATTAAAACCAGTCATATTGCGACGGAATGAAATCTGTCAAGGAAGGGAGATGTATTAGAATACAAGTATAGATAAATACATCAACCTACCAAAATGATAAAAGAGATCTTAGGTGGTGTTTATTAAATGATGAATGATGTAACAATTGAAAGGAAATTGGTGATTGAGGAATTAACAATCTGTGAAGGGAGGTTTGATTGATCTATAGTAAAGGACAAAATACACTTTTGGTTGATGAGAAATAAACGATAAGCAAAATTGATTTCGAGTTTTGAAGGAATAGCAAACAAATGAGGATTTTTAGAGGATTTTTACTTGAATGATCTACAAGAATGGATAAAAATGAGTGTAAACATTATGACATATATAATGAAACTTTTCTAAAGTAATTTCGGGACAAAATCCCATCGTTCCAAACTATTATATGGTATATCACCCAAGATTCAAAACAAAACATGTTTAGGGCAGAAAATGAGGGATTGAAATGAAAAGTCCCCTTAATGAAGTGATTTGACGATGGATCGTGAAGTATTAGTGTGGAATCACCCAAGGAACTTCTGAGAGAAAGTATTATGTCAAGAGTGTGTGTTTTTCCAACAACACACTAAGATGAAATGATAGAAAATGAGAAAAAACACGGTGTCAAAAATGGGCCCGGCCCGGTAGCATGGACCGAGCCAGCCTGATATAACCCGAACCTAGCCCAGATCGAACCTTAATGGACAGGTTTCGGTCTCGGCTGAAAGCCCGACACCGTTCAGCCCGGACCGAAATCGGGCCGGACCGACCCGTTAAGAAGCCCGAACAGCCCGAACCAATAATACCTAACCGAACACCGGTAAGGCATCCGGGGCCCAATTTCTTAATTTTATGGTTTAAATTTTGATGAATTATATTACCTGTTATAGTTCACTCTTGATCCGAAAGATATATGAATCTATAATTGAAAAAGATGTTAATTGTTACGATTTATTGAATTACATACATATAGAAGGAGCGATGCTAATTTTATAGATAGAAATAAAAAATAGACTATATACTTACATATAAAATTGGTTCGATAAGCGATAAGCCGGTCCGGACCGACGCCGAAATCACCCAATAAGCCCGCCCGAAAAAGCATCGGACAGCCCGTTAGTTATTGTGTCGGCGCCCACCCCGAACCTTAATGGACATGTTTTGGGTTGGGCTTATAAAACCCGACACCGGTTCAGCCCGGACCGGCCTATTGACACCCTTACGTAGCGCCCTATTTTAACCCAAGGATATTGACGTGCGATCGAACACATACCGGATGTCCCAACAACACCTAATGTGTTGTCGTACGTCTTATTTTTCGTTTTAGTCACTTCGATTAGATGTTTGTTCGCTTGTACATCTAAGATATCCCTATTGATTCGTTATTGCTGACCTTGGGTATACCTATTCTATTGCATGATGTTATATGTGAAACATTCTATTCGTGACATGAATGATTAAACTTTCCTCAGGTTCAACTGAAAAACCTTCAGTTATGGCATCGAACAATTCTCAAAATGGTGCGTCTAGTTCAAACAAAATTCCTACGTTGAAAGCGATGAGCATATTCCTAAAAGAACAACACGAAAAGTTTACTGGAGGGAGCGACTCTAGGGAACAGTCTCAGAACTGGGTCCAGAACATGGAGGAGGTCATGGGAAACCTTCAGCTACCAAATGCACTTAAGGTGATGTGTGCCGCTTATCAATTGGAAGGCGAACCCTATGTTTGGTGGCTGGGCTTACAACAGTACTGCGAGAACGCTATGGTGTCATCACCTGGGATGTTTTCAAAGAAGCTTTTCTGGTTAGTTATGCACCTCGAATATGCAAGCCAGTGGCAGCTCCCATTGTGGAGAGAAGGGAAATCGAAGAAACTCGCAGACGAGTGCAACTACTACAAAGACCCCTATTCCCTGTACGTAGGGATTTTCCCCCTTACTTTTTCAGATGTTCTGTTTGTTGCCGGATGGGTCATACCATGAGTCAGTGCCCATACCTAGTTAGCTAGACACCTTAGCCGAAAGGAAACCAATTGATTGTGGCAGGGACCAGGATCAATGGACCAGGATCAATTCCCTTGCTGTACCGACAGGTATTCCTTTTAATCTTTAACTATTAAAGAATGTTGTGTTTATTCCATGTATTTGGAAATATGATCTTAACTGTATGGAGGATTAATATACAAATTCTATAAGAGATATGAAGTATTAAATTTGTATGGTACCAAAGCTGCATGAAATATTATTGGAAGAATTAATTGGAAAGATATTAAGAACTGATTTAGATTTATGAGAACCACGTGATTGGTGTTCTGAGGAGTGAATTAATAAGGTAAAGAAGATAATCATAATTAATGAAGTTCTAGTATGAAAAGTGAGAATTCTTGAATGTCTTATGTCAAATGACAATCAGATAATAATACAAGTTGAAGTACTGGAATCAAATAATCATATGAAAACTAAGGGAATGAAAAGAATGATAAATTCCAAGATATATGCAACCCATATTAGAAAAGAGGAATTATGTAATCGTAATGGATATAATGAGCGATAGTGATATGTCAAACAATTCAGTAAAGACAAACCAAGGAAAATAGGAAAGTGTTTCCCAAGTTGATGATGGAAAATTTTGTTAAGAAAGTCTAATGGAAGGATATAGATTTGATGAAAACACTGCTATGGTGACCCCAAGAAAAGTAGACATTGAGAAAATTGAGGAAATCCTAACTAGAGTGAATGATTGACCAACTATGCTAATAAGGAAAGTGGATGTGATGTCAAACTACCCACAAGATCGACATTCGTGTTAAGAAAATTTCCTACAGGTTGGACCCTGTAATGGGAAAAGAATCCATTGAGGGATTAGGACTTATGGTATGAAGAAGATTGCTCTTGACTAGGTAGGAAGCATGTTTAACTAAGAAAGTTGATTGTCCATGTACTTGAGGATAGGAACTTTAATGAAGATTAAGAAGTTAGAAGCTTCTATGAGAGACCTATTTTGAGAAAGCTGATTTAAAAGGAAGCATTAAAGGGAATAGTAGAGATTATCAAGTTTCAATGGTAATGAGAGATGAATATGAGAAGTTGGTGTTGGAAGACTTGATCTAAGTATGATAATAATAATTTGACCGAGACTTAAATTACCTTCCATAACATTTTGGAAGTTAATAAATCTCTACATCTCGAAGGAAGGATTATGAGCAACACAATATGAAGAAATAAGCATTTGATATTAAAGGATATTAGCATTATATCATATTCAAAGGAAACCAAAAGAGATAGGAAATTAATGAGGATATGAATTCAGAATATATGAAGTCCTCCAGTAAAGGAAATGGACGTTCATGTTGAGCATTTGAAGCATGGAAAGGATAATGTAATAAGAAGACATATCTCAACAAAATTGATTAATGACTTATGAATATCTAAAGCTAATACCGAGAAGACGAAGTACTTTGATATTACGCTTAAATGAGGATCATGGTAAAACCTTGAGAGAAATAAAAGTAGTGGATGAAATAAAGGTTTGATTTTTGTCACCCTCGATGGAGGCCAAGAATATGAGAGAAATTCTTTTAAGGAGTAAGAAGGATTGAACGAAGATAAATGTATGATATTTAACCTTAGGGAGTGTAGAATAGATGTAATGGTATTACAGACAGCCATTCCATGGACTACGCTAGTAATCATGCTATGTTCCACGAGTGATGGGAGGAAACATCACAGACCCTATTCACCGACTACCCAACTGCCCCAACCTAGGCAGGTTCATGTGTACGGTGGAACCTTCAACTATTGAAGACTTAAACCGCCTCAATCGTAGACTGACTCATGTGTATGGTGGAACCTTCAACTATTGAACAAACAGAAAATCAAGGGATTCTGACATCTCAATACATTAATTGTTGAACATGAGTCTAATAAAGAAGACCATAAGGTCATAGGATTCAAGAATTTAAAAGAAGGTGGACAGATGTTGAATTTGAGTTACACCTATGATTGAGGGCGTAGTTACGCCTTAATTTCAAGGACGGAATTTTTTTTAGGCGGGTAGAGTTGTAAGACCCATGCCCAAATCCTATTATGATACATCTATGTTGGGCATGAGTCAGGTCTTCCCACGTACGAGCGTATCATATCGACTTTAGTAAGGAATGGTATTAATCAAGAAACAATGCCAAAGTTATTAAATTGGATCCCATTTTGGCAATAAAACACAGCAAAGAGTGCTAGGGAACGTCTCGGACCCCGCTAATACGAACCCCAAAGGTTTGACGCACACGTGCATAGAACTAGCCGACCAAAATGAGGTCTGACACTATACAGAGGGAGTGTAGTCGACTACCAATAGCACGGTCCAGCCGCACCCTTGTGCGTGGAACCAAGTTGAGAACCGACTAAAAGATGTCCTGCGGTTCAAAAATTGGTCTTCTCCCTCCATGACCGACTGAGATGGACTCCCAACAAGGATGGAAGACATGATGGAGCCAAGAATGGAAGGAAGGGAGATAAATCATCTCCTTTCCATTCTTGTTTCCCGATGCTTACCTTTTTGGGAAGAAGAGAGATTTATTCTCTCCATTCTCTCAAATCTAACCAAAAGAAAAGAAAGGAGATTAGGAGAGAAAGCCCTGACACACAACCAGAAAGGAGGAAGAAGAAAGGAAGAAAGAAGAAGAAGAGGAAGAGAGGAGCTCTCTTCCCAAAACCGTCCAGCAAGGAGAAGAAGCAGAAGAGAAAGAGAGACAAAGTCAAACTGCTGGATCGGCACTCCCTTCGCTGAGGATTTGATAAAGGTTTAAAACCTTTTGTGAGTATCCCTTCAACCTAAAACTATAATTATTCAAGGGAAAATAATGGAGTACAATGGGATCAGTTAAATAATGGCTAAAAAGTTAAAAGCATAAATCAAATGGATTATGCGGATTAAAGTAGGATCTATGATGGTTGTGGGTAAACCATGATCAGATGCTAGATCCATCACCCTGGCAAAGCCATGAGCTTATGCACAATTGTTCACAAGTCTAAATGACCAATGGTAGTGCACATGGTCTAAACGGTGGATAGCGCAATCCTTGATTTTTGGAAAAGCCATAAAATGATTAATAGGGGCCTGAGTTGACCCTTGGAGACTCAGATCATGAATCAATAATGGATCCGAATGCCTTGAGGTCTGATCTGAAGCTCTTGAAACCAGATTTGATGTTTTGGGCAAATGGACAGAAGTAACGGTATTCATAACTTGATAGGAAATCAATTCTAGAGCCCAAATTCAATATAAAGACTAAGAAAAATATGAGAGTCATGTCAGAAAGAATTTGGGGACCATAAGGCCACGTTTTGACGTACGGTCTGTGATGTCTAGCATGGTCTGGCCGAGAGTGACGTGCGGTCTCACACGTGCCGTACGCCATTCTAATGCCAAACTTTGATCAAAGTTGATTGGTGGTTCTCTTATAATAATTAGAATTTTTGGAAGCCTTATGTCACACCCCAATTCTGAACCAACCAGAATGGTGTGATGAACCGTCTATGATCCAACGGTTCAACCAGGATCTCGAATAGACTGTATCCTTTTGCTTAAACCATACACATCCACAACCATAATCAGAATAAATACACAATAGTAGAAGTCTTTAATATTTAATGAACTGAGAATCTAATAGTGATAACATAAATAAATTATCCAATTATCTTCAAATGACTAAGACATAAAATAAAATAAATTAATCAATTACATCTTCTGAATAATCCAACTAATAAATCTAATCGAAGACGCATGAGTTGCACTCGCACGACGAATCATGCGACTCCATCATAGCTTCTGCATCCATCGCCGCAACATGTCCATACATTGGAGCATTCATATAGTCTTCTACAGTAGTACCTGCATCATCAATTAAAAATATTCGATGTCGAAAGGGTGAGCACACATCATGGCTCAGTGAGCAAACAAAATAATGCAACAAACATATGCATGCATTCAATTCATATCTTTGGACTGGTTCATAAGTTTGCAATGTGCAATAGAAAAGATAGGTGGCCGCCGCACCTCTATACACGAGTGTGTGAACCCGCCCAATGGATCAAACATCATTGCCGTCCCACATGCACCCATCATGGAATAGAGATAGAACTAAAGTGCTTGGATCAAACACCGCATAACACTTCCCTTGATGTCCTACCCATACCAATACGTAAGCACCTATTGGCGAGGGCTTGCAAACTAGGCTCGCAACTAACCAATCCTAATGTCAAACAGTGTATCCAAGGCATCACCCCAGCATCCCTTAATACGTCCATAGAGATAGAACTAAGGCTCCCCGGCAGAGTCAAATACTACACAGTTCGAGACCACCTCCCTTGATGCCCTACGACGTAATAGTTCTGCTAATGTAATGGCAATACGACGATGTTAGTGGACAAGACTTGAGTAGAGATAGAGCTAGAGTTTGGTGACCAGGATGAACCACAGTGTCACGTCCTCCTCCTGATGCCCCACTCGCATCAAGTACACTAACCACACACAAACATTCACATGCCTATTCCTAGCATCATCATCATCATCATGTTATAAATAAACGAAATTAAATATGCATAAACATAAATAACAGGAATATTGGATGACATGTGAAATGCACAATACACGCATATAATCATAGAATCATTCATGGCATTGGACTCAATAAATAAAACAGTTTATTATTAGCCAAATAATTTAGGTCTTGTTCCCTTACCTTTGATTGATAGTAGATCCTCGTTCAAGCATTGTAATTTACTTTTAAACCACTTGGAAACCTAACAAGTTGATAGCTTTTTTATTAGAATTAATTCTCATGTGTTTAGACTAACAGAAACTAAGGGGTTGCAGGTGGGGCAGCACCTGTGGTCTTAGTTTCTGTGACCACAGGGCGTGGGGTCGCAGGGTAGGGTCGGACATACTCTGACCACCCGTACGACCACACCCTCCCTGGAAACTTCCCAGGGCATGTGGTCAATCATGTGGTCTTGTAGAGTCGGATATCATTCGACCCTATGTGCGACCACACATTTTATGAGTCGATCTTTCACTCTACAGTCCATTCCTTCATGTTTGGATCCTTTGGTTTACTATCTGGTCCATTATATGATTGTTCAATGGCTCAAAACTATAATTTATATACCACTCATTGTCCATAATGATTTCCTCCATGGAATCTCTTAGAATCTATCCATGGATGGATGATTTGGGTTTCTCCTAATCCTATGTTCTTCATAAACTATTCTAGGCTCTCTTATTCAGGTAGGGAATTAGGTTCATCCCTTAATTCAGAGGTTTCTCTGAACTTCCCCCTCTTCCTTAGTCTTCTTCTTCAAGTTTCCTTCTCTTCTTCTCTTCCTTCTCTTTCTCTTTCTCTCACTTTCAATTAGGTTTCTAAAGGAGTGAAAGAGGCTTAGGGACGTCCTATTTATAGAGAAAAACCCTCCATAATAACCCTCAATGAGTTTAGGAAAGACCCCCTTCGAATTAGGAAGGTTTCCTAATTTCCGGTTCTTGCTGTTTTCGTAGGGTCAGACGTAGGGTCGGACATACTGCAACCCTACGTTTTTTAAAACATGCGACCCTAGGGTGTAGGGTCGCAGGTAGGGTCCAAAATCTATGACCCTACGTTTTAAAACGTGCGACCCCATGGCCAAAAAGTCATGGGTTGAACTCTTTTGAGGTGGGGTCGGTCACACCTTTTAGGCATGCGACCACACACTCATATTTGACTGTTTTTGAGTTATATTTCATACTTGGTCTTGGGTTTCTTCACGCACTTGCTCCACTTGGCTCGACCATGATATGTAGACCTGGTTCAAGGTGGTAAGACTGGTTAGTTCGATGTGGGTTTTACACCTTAGAATTGTGATAGTGACTTTTTCTAGATACAAAACCTTATGTGCACCAAAAATACCTGAAATAAGATTTAGTTCATACCTAGATAAGTAAATCCCGAACTATCATTACAAGTGAAGACCAGAAACCAACTCTACAAAGGTTAGGTAAGTATTGGTGAAGTTGACAGAGCCAAATGGTCGTGGTTTGACGTGCGATCAACCTAGTGGCACACACCCTGTGGCCAGTGACTGTGCGATTGACTACGTGCCGCACATGATACCGAGCTTTGTTAATGACCATTATTGGTCAGTGACCCTACAGGAGTTACATGAGCATGCCTATAGGTTTAAATGTCTAAAAATCAGATGCTTATGGTGTTATGTAAGAGGTTTCAACTTGTTACACCATAATGCAACTTGCTGTTTAATATTTCGATTGTTAATAACCTTAGACATCATGTAAGAAATGTTAGGAATGAAAAACTAGAACCCCTAACTTCGTGATAAGAATTCTTTCTTAGTATTAAGGCATTGAGAAGGAAAACCCTTGCTAGCAAGTGTGTCATCTCATGGAGAATTGGTGTGGATAACACTAGATCCCTAGGGACAGTAGGCTTTCTAGCTACAATGTAAATGTACCCAAAAATTGGGAATAGTGACAAGTGAATCTAGAAATGAAATCTCGGATGCCAAAGCATGTTAAGCAGACAATAAATGGTAGGTATTAAACATTGGATGAGCTACTAGGCTATGAGCATCCGAATAATGAACTTAAAGGGAATTCAAATTAATTCTACCAAATAATGTATTAACAAGTTTATGATGTTGAATCCTTAGTGATGAGAACGTTGGTAGACTACTGCTCAAACGACTTGTTGAGGACTACTCTCAAAGTAAAAGTAAGGGAACTAAACCTTTGTTCGGTAGATTAGTTCTTTAACTTATGCTGAGTGTTGTTATGAGATTGATAACATTGCTTGTGTGTGATAACATGTCATCCAATAAACTGTATTGTTTGCTCATGCATATGCATTTTATTGTGTGCGATCAGTGATACCCATAGTGGTGAAAGTGGGGTGGAATGAGACCCCTCATGACCTCTCCATGAAAGGTAGAGCTTGTCTTGTTGTTTCATGATGTTTGGTTAAGTCAGTAAGGAGGAAGGTCGGTGGAATGAGACGCTTTCACCACTTCTTACTAGCGTTGTTTTACATTGACCACATGTAACCTAGCTAAGTCACGATGTCCTATGTGGGGGCTCGGATGGAGTCAGAAGCTTGGTGAAGTTATGATCCAATAAAATGACTAATTAGGTAAACATGGCTAATCGAACATAATTATCCTGATAACTATACCCCTAGCGATTGGGGGGTTATATAATGGCATGGGTTTAATAAAAATGTGGTATGAATATAGCTGCGATGCTTTCCATGGCCGAGTGATGGGATGGGAGGGCGAGTCGACTAGTGGGATTACCATCTCCTCAAGTGCCCGATGAACTGTGGACTTGGGATGAATTGGGTGCAGACAGCCGGTGGAGAAATGGACTTGCATTCCAATGACAGACTCATACTTGGGGGATGTTGCTGTGCTCCGTGTGTGGGACAGTATTAGTTCTGATGGGGGTGACCCGTGCAGCCTGGAAACTCCGTGTGCGGGGTAGTCCTGAGTTGACATTTACAGTTATATACCAGATCGTAGTTGATAGCGTTGCATGCATATTGTTTGTTGTATGTTTGGTTTTCTTACTAAGCTCGATGGTTGAGCTTACCCTGTGTGCACAAACTCTTTTTTTAGATATCGTAGGTACTTCTCGTGACTCATCGGGTTGCAGTACATCTAATGTGGGAGACGAGGGCTCTAAACCTGAGGAGGAGTTATCTGATTCTTGAAGCATTCCATAGAGCTGAGCATAGGCTTAGGCTGCGCCTGCATTTTCTTTCCTTATAGTTGGGACTATCTTATTTATTTGGGTTTACACATCAAATAAACTTTGAACTACATTATTGGGTTGGAACACTTTTAGTTTGAATTATTTGATTTGGATTAATCAATGGAATACCTGAACAGTGAACCACAGTTATAAAAACTTTGGATTTTTAACATAATAATTTATCTAGTAAAATTCCAGTATTGGATTTAATGATTTTAAATTTGTAAGTCTTCCGCTACTTTACTTCCTTCCAGTTTGAATAACATGTGTTTAAAAAAAAAAATAGGAAAGTAAATTTACTTTGATAATTGCTATGCTCGGATTAATGTGTGGGGTACCGCGACTGCATGATCCTAGAAGGGGATTTTCTCGTACCCGGATAGGATGGAAAGATCCCGTTGCATTCCATAGTGCCGATACATCAGGAATGGGATGTGACAATACCCCTATTAGCATTTATAAGACAATTATACCTTCATTAATGGCTTGGGAAAATCCTATTCATGAATCTAGGGTTTGGTGGCCATTAATGGTGGCCAACCACCACTATTAAGGGTGGCCCTTTTACATACACAGCCAAGGAGAAGAAGTTAGGGGAACTTGGAGAGGGATTTGAAGTTCTAGGTCTTGAGTTCCAAGCTCCCAACAACTCCGTCAAAGCTGCTCCACCAATCCACACACCAAACCCTCAATGAGGAAAGAGAGAGAGTGACATTCACAAATAAGCCAGCGGCAAGGTGCCGGGTAACTCATCTACCGGCTCTATTGCTTGTTGCCGGCAGGGTTAAAATATAGTTTCGACATCAGTTCTTTGGGCCCCACGCACTGGGACTCATTCTAGGCCCACTTAGGACCTACTATTATATTCAAGGCCCAAATAGCAAGACACACCTATGATTCGAATGTGTCCATCGAATTCACATCAATCGGTGTGGGAAGACCTGACATAGGGAAAATCTGGGTCGATAGGGGATTTCAGGTGTAGGTCTTACAGTTATTGATCGTCGAATTCAAAGGACGAAGCAGGAAGTTTTGATTCATTAGCAAGGCATGACTCCAACGGATGTAACTTTGGAGGATCTAGAATTCATTCAAATCCAATTTCCTAATTTTTCCCTTGAGGACAAGGGCATAAATTAAGGGAGAGGGAGTTATTATAATTTTGGATATTTGTGATGGTTTTGGATTGAATAAGTCTTCCACTACTTTCCTTATAATCCTCATTTTGTTAGCATTAGTCAAGCTAGCTGGAGAATTGTTGGAGAGTTCCCTATTCCATTGGGATTTTATTACTTATTATTTCTTTTGTTATTTCCATTTTAGTTGTTTCTTTTTTTTTTTAATGGAATTATAAGGTTGGATGTAATATTTAAGAAGGGAGGTTTCCAATAAAGAATTTAGGCTGATTTATCTCAACACTTGAGTGTTATCATTGAAGGTTTTGGGTTCCTTTGAAGTACGGCACCGTTTGTTTTTCTCCTCTTCTTCTGTGGAATATTATCATACACCCAGAATAGGGAAGGGAAAGAAATCGGAAATGAGCTTGGTTGTACCAGAAATGAAGTCCTAATTACTTTCTATGTTTATGTATATTTTTTTTTGGGAGTCTTAGTTTGAGTAAGAACGTCAAATACTAGTATGTTTTGGTTTTTCCTAGCAGTTTTAGTTCCAAGTCATTACAAGAGTACTAGAAAATCAATTTAAAAAAATATATATATATTATATGCATGTATTGGCGGATGGCCTCACCCTCAAATTTTTTAATAATAGTACTTAAATTTTTATGCTGCTGCGAGAGATTCTTGACACCTCATTTTGTCTTTTTAGAAGTGTGGACAACAATGATGAACAGATACCCTAAAATGATGTGAGGGGTCTAATTTATAGCTATTGTCGCTGATTCTTGCCGGAGGCTCTCGGTAAAGACATCTGTCAACAAAGAAGCAGATCAGGCAGTCGAGGGTAGGTTCAAAAACCCTGAGGCTATTCTGATGCCTAAGTTAGAACCAGAACAACCAGATGGAATCCCGCATATAAGAACACGGGAGTTCTTGAAGAGTAAGGTCAAAAGGATTTCTATTGGGTGATAGCTTAGAGTGCTAGAAGTTCGGATATGTTACCTTCATTCTGGCCGGCACTTATAGAGGCTGGAGTGGGCTGAGATCGTGCTCCTAACATTCGGACCTCTCCAATATGTCAGGGCATGCTTGTAAAGACGTGTCATGTTCTTATCCTCCTGATAGAACTGCGTGACTGATAGAGGGGAGGCTTCCACAACCTAACCCACTGAAGGCATGGGGTAGGCACGACGCTGAGATATTCTGGTCCAATCGATCGAGATCGTGCGAAAGATCTTCCACAACAGATTCTACGATCTTAACTTGGATGGAGACTTTACTTGAGGCATTCCCGCTTGCTAGTCGCTAAGTTGCAGGACCGAGAGATTGCCCCACGATCATGGAGATCTGGGGCCATCCCTGAGGTTGTAGGGAGGTAGCGGACATCTCCTATCTATTATAGGGCAATACGTGCGTGCTCCTCATTGGACGAAGGATCCAAACACGTATCCCTTCTCGATTGGAGGTGAACATTTATCCCCATCAATAGCTTTTAAGGTTTTATTTATGTCATCAATTAACATTTTGAACTCTAAAATAAAGTTTAATAGAAATGATTAACAAATAATTAAAATACCCTTGAGAAAGTCAACTAAGTCAAAGGGTGATCAAAGAAGAGCTACAAAGTTGTCTTATAACGTTTTTGGTTTAAATTTAAGATTATAACAAGAATGAGAGACCAAAACAGAAAAAAAATATATTTCACTAACACTAGCTCCCACAAAGAGTCTCTTTTACCTCTAAAATCCCCAAATATGTCTACCAATGGCTTAGAGAAACACCCAAAGAACACAAGCAGTTATTTTGGTTTGGCAACTGAATCAAGAGCGTGAGAGATAGTGAAAATAACCTAGAATGACTTAAAGTAAGAAAAAAAAATTTCAAAATATTTTATATTTTTACATCTCCTCAAGACCCTGATGGGAATAATCCCACATTGGTTATGTTTGGAACTTTGTGTGGCTTATATGTGTATGAGTCCCTCCACTTATTAGTTCGAACTTATGAGATGGAAACTTTACATTGTATAAAAGCTCTAGGTTCCCACCTTACCAAAATGAAGGACTACGGTCATCCAAAAGCGGGGACATATATATGCCATGTGTATTGTCATCCAAAAGAATAGCAACATGTGAGAAATAGTATTGGAAATAATCCCACATTGATTAAATCTGAAACCTTGAGTGCCTTATATAATAGGAAACATGTTGGAACTACTTTCTACATAATTAACGACACTCAACGGCTAGCATAAACAAACTATATACTAGGAAACTCCAAGTTCCACACGTTTGGGACATTTCCCATTCATTTAGGGACAAGTCCATGAACATTAACCATCCAATTTAAGGAACGTCTATGAAACTGTATTTTTGTTTTTACTTTTATATTGACACCATTGAGTATCTACTGGCTAGAAATTTATGCTTATGTAATACGGTTAGGGACAATAACTGGTAGTTCCACTTAAGAGCAAAAATTGGTCGATTCAATTGAAAAACTATCGGGCTAGACCTCCACATTGTTAACTCCCGATTATTAATCGGTTGGACCTAAACTTGGTACATTTAATAATCAGTCTAGGTCGATATCGAGCTTCACTCATGACTAACTAGTGCAAGTCTCAAATTGACACCCCTAGTCAGAATTACTATAATTAGTTTATTCAGATTTTATTTATTTTTATTTATTTTTTATTTGTCATTCCATATTTTGACGCTTTAAACGCATATATCATCGTCACATGTCACTCTCAATTATACACTCAAAAATGACATAAAATTAGTTGGCCTCCTCGACCCCAAGAGAGACACCAACACAAGGCACCCAGCTCACCCCTACAAATTAAGGCTGCTCAGACCCCATTGAGACTGAGGATAAGAGCACCGAATAGGAGCTTAGGAAGTAAAGGTGATGGATTTGCATCCATCCAACACCTCAAATTGAATTTCTCTAGCAACCTACTCCCTTGACTTTGATTTGTTGTAGAAACGAGTTGATTGAGGTTGAAGAGGTTGGAATAGAACTTACTGTTTGGGCCTTTCAGGGGATTATGGTTTTACTGTTCAAATTCTTAGAAATCTTGTATTCCTTCTAAGATTCTAGTGTGAGACTTTTTTCCGTTCACTGGATTTCATCCCAAACCCTAATCCATTCATACAGAGATATAGAACACAATGAGGATGCAAAGTAAACTATAATTGTAAAGACACCTGTGCATAGAAGATTGATTTCTTCCGTTAACCTTGAAGTTTTGATCATACAATCTTCCATAGTCCGTAGAGGTTCCATTTGCTTTTCAATGCTCATGAGTATAGAGAGAGAAAAAGCAATTAAGACTGCAGGGACTCATGACCTAATATATATATAATACTGCCACAAACTCTAATCAGTCCCACACTAAATTAGGATTTGCCTATCTCATTATCTTGTGACGTATTAGACTGAACCGATCAGCCTAGTGACACAGACTCCCATTACTCAATAGGCCCAATAATTAATCAAGCTCACACAAATATATTCTACCATCTAGTCCTCTGTGACCACTAGAGAGAGAGAGACTCCATTGTTTGTTCATCTACAAAGGCAAGCATGTAAGGATCCTCCTATCCAAACAATGAAACAGGGATATCTAGGTCGGAGGAGAAGAGAAGAGAAGAGAAGAGAAGAGAAGGGAAGGGAAGTTGCGGATCTAGGAAATGGTGCGAACACTATCGTTCTTATTCAATCTGTGGGTTTTTTTTTTAAATAATATTAGGACCTGATGTTCATGAGTTCCACTCATCTTTGTTGCAAACTAATGCTTACCCATCGTTTTTGAAGGATATTGGTGATACACTTGATGACTTTAGCCATTAACTCTTCTATACACTCCATATTGATTCAAACACATTTGCAATACACCCAAAAAAAAAGACACCATTATAATACATATTGTGCATCTCATAGATTTCTTTAAGAGAGAAGAATAGTAAATACATAATGATAGCATTTTTTCTTTCTCAATGTAATACATACATTCACAGACTCTGCTAGAGGGTAATTGTGAAGAAGTTTTTGAACAGGAAATTGAGATGATATTCAATTGGCTTTGAGGCCATAACATTTCATGAAGTTGGATGGAATGAAAATCCTCTTAACAATTCAATGTGAGGAGTTTGGGTACATAAATAATTGTGTTGAGATTTGGGTTGAGGATACAAAGGGTTGGCTTAAGACCCCAAGAAAGCATCAACTCTGGCATTATCTGAACTTGACAGGAACTTCATGCAGATGGGTGGAGTCACCTTTGCCAAAGCAAGTACAGAACTAGGCAAAGTCCATATCCCATCACCACAGATCAGACCAGAAGCAACTGCAGGCCCAAATGCATCTGCTTTGGCCCTGTTTAATTTCTGCCACACAAATAATATCAAGCTTCCAACACACATGTCAATGGCAAAGTAAGACCCAATGTAGAATGGTATTGCCATGGCCATTGGAAGTGGAATATACTTAGCCCACTTCTTTCCTACAGAATCTCTGATTCCATTTATCAAAATGGATGCAAAAAAGAACCCATAGCAAAGTTGAAGGCAATGACTCGGTAGAGCTGAGAACCCCTCAATACCTAACATAGCCATGCTACGGTAGACGAGTGCATATGGGGCAGGGTATGCTGTCCCAGGTTGACCCATATCAGTGAAAGCCTTGTAGAAGACCCAGAAGACACATGGGGATATAACACAACCCATAGCAGTCCCAATCACTTGGCTTACAAACATAGACCGTGGTGAAGCCAAGGTCAGGTACCCAGTCTTGAAGTCCTGAGAGAGGTCAGATGCTGTGGAGACTATGTTCATCATGACACCACAAGCTGCAAGACCTGCTAGAACCCCTCCATGTGATCCCCCGGCCCATGCACCAATTGAGAAGATGGCTAGCTTCCCATATGTGGAGGCTAGGGACCAATCAGTGAGCCCACACCCATATGCATTACAAAAGGCTAGAACTGGTGCAATAATGTAGATGACCAAGATGAAGTACCACTTGAGAGAGGGGAAGAAGAATGGAACTGTAATAATGGAGATAATAGCAATAGTAACATAGCCTCCTAATGCAAACCAGAGTGGAATTTGATCTTTGAGGAAGAGTTCGGTTCGCCGTTCATCATCGAAAGAGAGAATTGAGCCTGCAGGTGAGTTGTGGTCGCCAACAGGAAGAACTGCATTTTTTCTTCTGGTGCGAATTTCTCGAGACAAGCTGATGAGCGTTCGACTCAGTACCTTTGCAAAGTTGTATAGACCGTCTCCTAGGATCATGGCAATTGAGATGAAAACCTGTAGTTAAGCATCATAGACATGTCAATCTAACATATATATTTCCCACTCCAGAGTGAATTTCCTAGTATGTTTTTGAGATAGTTACACCAATTATGGGATTCTCTTATTGACGCACTGTAGCCTGTCAAATAATTTATAACCTTATTTTTTTCTCTTAGTCATTTCATCTTTCTCCGAGATCCTTTAATTTTACATTCATGTTATGTGAGACAATGACAACTCTTGAGCTCAAGATAAGTGGAAGTACACTTGAAATTATTTTGAGAAACCTTTTTTACCCACGACTTAAAGAATTTTTCGGAATATCAGACAAGGACAATCAAAAAAAGGTTACATATTCTAAATACACCAATAGATGCGTCATTCAAGTGGTTACACTATTATTATTGGTAATAATTAGAAATCCTTCTGCTTTAATTTCAGTTTCTCTCATTTCAATTGTTACCATCTGAGTCTGTCAAATGAAAGGGGATCGACCAAAATTAGTCCACTAGAACTGAACTAATTCATCAGTTTTTGAGCCTTCATAATCATTTAACTAACAGATGAAGCTTATATAATGATATTAGCTCATGATTGAGAATGGTGATCAATGTGAAGTAGTCACCTTATATTTTAATTTGTACTACATAAAAGGGGAATCATGCCCCTTTAGTTTGCTTTGTTCTATTATATTGATTCCCTCCCCAAAAAAAAAAAAGAAAAAAAAAAAAAAAAGAGTTCTATTATATTGACAGTGTCTTAGTGGTTTTCTGTGTCTGATTCAGGATATTTAAGTTACAATGGGTGTTTTAGATGTAGAACCTTACCCTGTAACCTTGTAATCCACTGAGACTGCTGGAGCTGAGGCTTGAAGAATACCAAACACCATTTTTAGCACCAATAAGAGGCCACATAATACCCCATGAGATAATCCCTCCAAGTAAAACAGATACGTTTATGATATGTGGACATATCATCCCAACCCCTACATAAGTCGCCGAGAAATCAAAGTAAAACCTGTTTTTCCAGACAAAGAACAGCAGCTATCAATATTCCAGAATTAGAATTAGTCAATAAGGATATATTTATGTATGGGACTGCCTGAATGACATCCCACTAGGCGTCTATAGATCATTACACTTTCTTAAACATGGCATTTTCTTTCAATTATCCATTGTCTTATTCTTAAAAGTTTTAAATCAATGATAAAATGATTTTTTTCCCAAACTCTTTTGAAATTGAGTTACCATCCATTGTTATTCTCGCATAAAATATTAAGAAAAAAAAAAAAAAAAACCCAAAGAATTGTTACTGTCTCTACACGGTTTCAAATTGAGATGTGAAATGAAAATAATTTTCTTCACTTAAAAAATAAAAGAAATTTCTCTCGTCTCCTCTCTAAGAATCTTAAGAGGTAATCAATCACTTTCAACTTGATTCAAAATGTCTTTCACCTCTCTTGCTTTTGAAAATATTCATTCCTAACCAATTTCGTGATGATCATCACCAATTTTTTAAGAAAAAAAAAATTTAAAAAAAAAAAAAAATTTTAAAAAAAAATTATTAAATTAAAAGAAAAAAAAAACCCCTTTAAAATTGTGGGGGGCCTCCCCCCCCCCCCCGGCAGAAAAAAAAATTCGGGGGGGGGGGGGGGGGGCGCTTTTTTTTTTGGGTGTTGTTGTTTTTGTGGTGGGGGGCTTTTCAAGGAAACTGCGAAAATGCGATCGGCTATTTCTCCCGTTTACAGCAAACTGGAAATTTTCCTACAGATTCACTTTTTCGTACTCCTTGAAAGCTTGTGTTGGTCTAATGGATATTAATAAGGGAAAGAAGTTTCATTGCGCGATTTACAGAATGGGTTTCGATTCTGATGTATGTATCCGTAACGAATGCTCTGATTAATATGTACTGCAAATGCGGGGGTATAGACTTTGCTCTTCAAATGTTTGATAGAATGCCTGAAACATGAACACAGCAATTAAGAAGCAGATGAACACAGCAATTAAGAAGGACGGCTTCGGTTGGGGAGGACGAATTTAGTAGTCAGAAGCTACCCTTTTCCCCTATTGAATTTTGAGTTGGTCTGGAGTCTGGACTTCGTGATGATTGTGCACTGCGGAGACTGCTCCACTGGATCCGCTCAAGAACAAGGAAGGATCATTCTTATGGAATGTTTCTTCTGTCCAAAAGGCATCATCTTCTTCGACTTTCCAGTAAAAAATCCTGTAATATTTTTCATATCAAAGTTTTCCTAACCCATATGGGAAAAATTTAACGGCCCCTCCTCTGTATCGCACTCCCCTTCCTCTCCTCACCAACGCCTCTGCAGGTACCTTCTTCCTCTTCCCCTGTTTTCTCAGACAACGCAGAGTCCCCTTACTTCTATCGATAAAGCACACCAGAAATCTAAGAGAATCTGAGAGTGGTTAAGACGCAAAGCCAAGATGCGAATGACCATGGTCGCTGAATAAATACACCAATGCCCTACACCGACCAATCTTCAAAAACCCGAAAGACAATTTTCAAATAGGGCCAAAGGAGCAGAGAAGAGAGAAGTGTTCGGACAAAATGGAAGAATTATAGAAGGGGGGGAAAAGTGAGGTTTAGAGGGGTTTTATATGATGGGAGGAGAGAAATGAAGAACGATTAATGGAAGTTGATGCCAAGTCAATGTCACCGGAGACATTGAAGATCGATAAAAAAAAGTGATCGGACAAAATTGAAGAATTCGTTTTTGTTTTTTCTTTTTAATTTTCTAAAATTAAATTATATATATATATATATATATATATATATATATATATATATATATATATATATATATATATATATATATATATATATTATAATAATTTTGAGGGTATTATTGTGTTAGAAACATTGTTGATCTCATCACCGAATTGAATTGGGGGAATATTATAAAAAATAGGAAAGGTGAGAGACATTTTGAGTCAAGTTGGATGATGATTGCTTTTTTTAAGGATTCTTGAAAGAGAGATGGGTAACATTTTTTCAAAAAACAAATGTATTATACTAAATGGGCAAAAAAGTAAAGTTTAAGATTATATTCCTTAAGGAGGTGTCAATAAGAAAATCTTTTTATGTGTATGGGTTTTTTAGCAGCATGTTCTAACTAGGTCTTTTCACTGTCAGAATTGCAACAGTCTCTAAATGAAATACCAAAACTGCCACCCCTACTAACAATCCAAATGAATTGGTTATAACTATAAGTTGTAACAACCCTTGTTATGAACCCTTTATGTAGTTGTTTCACAACCTCAACAACCTCAACGAATCCTATTTATGTAGTTGTTCCACAACCTCAACAACCTCAACGAATCCTATCTTCGTTCACATCCTACAATCAAACTAATCACCTTGTCTGAATTATAAAACATTCTACTTACTCGTTGGCATAGGCTTGGAGACCAAATGTAGGGAAGTTTTCAAATCCACAACCATTGGCTGCAGTGAAGAACCATTGAAAGAACCCCCACAAGAAGCTAAAGGTGAAGAACTTGCCCAATGTCTTGACTTGTTTCCTGGTAACATGAGAAAATATAACCGATGAGGACTGTCCTTATGCCATTCAGTTGCTAGATAGCTTTGTTAAAAGAGTATTACCTAGCTAGTTTGGCTCCTTCAGGAGTGTGGAAGCTGTTAATAAGGTGTGCAGTTGCAGTGCCACTTGGGTAGGTCAGTTTAAAGTCGATGATCATGATCTGAAACCAAACACAAATGAGAAACATAGAGATCACATATAATTTCAACAGAAGAAATAATAGTTCTAAGCTCGGATCCTGAACTGATGATGATATTCTGCTCTGTTATATCATGAGCTCAGGTATCAGCAGTTTTCAATCAATATAATACCATTTACAGGCAGTACTTTGCACCCAACAAGAGGACCAGTCTGGTTTCTTGTGACCATAACTAGTGCTAATACCAATATTATTAGATATATTTTTCAGAACATGCAGAGATTACCACCAGTTTGCATGGTGCATTCAACCAGATGATAATTCTTGAAATTTCAGAAATTAGCTCATAACCAAATTATAATTTTTGATTATCATTCTGGAAGGGTGAGTTCATAAATGTAAAAGAGGATCTCCAGCCATCTCACTTGTCAAAATTTGGGTCCCAAATAAATAAATAAATAAATAAAAATCATTCATATTAAGATCATTTTCTGTAATTTTATTAAATCTAACCTCACTTATTAATCAATTCTCATGCTTTTGATATCAAGGTCTGGGATCTCTCTCACATGAGCCCACCGACCACGTGGCAAGTTGTTCATGGGTTAGTTAATGTCACTTCTAGACAAACCCAATCTATATGGATCTAAAACTCAAATGTAGGAATAGGCTTATAGGGTTGGGTAAGCCCAAGAACCACAAATAAATTGGGCCAGGTCCAGAGATTCAAGG
This sequence comes from Protea cynaroides, assembly GCA_028583415.1. Classification (NCBI taxonomy): domain Eukaryota; kingdom Viridiplantae; phylum Streptophyta; class Magnoliopsida; order Proteales; family Proteaceae; genus Protea; species Protea cynaroides. The sequence continues at coordinate 23,065,801 of CM053268.1, forward strand.
TCAAATATATATGAGGCCTAAAATGGATCATCCATTGATTTTCATGTGTAACTAAAGTCTATGAATGAGTGAATTGAAATTACCTTTCGAAGAGGAACCACAGAAAAGAGACCAATAAAACTAACGACAAAGAGAAACCCAATCATCCATGAAATTTGTGGGTTCTTAACATTTTGAGCATCATTATAACTTGCTGCTTCCTTCGCCACAGTCTCACTCATTCCAAAGAGGTAACTCCCAAAACCTCCTGCACATTCAAATTAAATCATAACACTAACAATTAACTTTCCAAACCAGTTGAGAAATGCATTGAAATATGAGTCCAAACTGACAGAAACTTATCTAATTTTTGAAATGGAGAAGAGAGACAGATAATTAAAGTCATCAATGTTTCATCATTTTATTTGTCTTATGATATTTTTTTTTTTTCTTCTTGACGTCTATACATACCCTTATACTATGTTTTGCAAGAGGAAGAAGGAAGGAAATAATAATAATAATAATAATAATAATAACAAAATGATCTTATTTTGATGAATTCTTTTTTTTTTTGGTAGAATATTTAGATGAAATTCATGAATGCCATTTCACTATCAAAGTAAGAATCTAAATAACACGTATGCTTGACCACCATCTCCAAAAAAAAAAAAAAAAAATACACATGAAATCTTGAAGAATCAGCCAAGATACAAGCTTTTCATTTAACAAAAAAAAAAAAAAAATCCATACCAAACACCATGATAGATTGGATCAAAGAGCTGACATCACCTCACACAAATTCCATGTCAACGCTTGAAGAATAAAAAGCTCACCGTCGTGTGTGAGATATGAATATATGATGAGGAACAGGCTATACATATTTGGACGTAAAAAAAAAAAAAGAATATATATATATATATATATATATATATATATATATATATATATATATATATATATATATATATATATATATATATATATATATATATATATATATATATATATATATATATATATAAGATAAAAATAATGATGATCAGTTTATGTTCTCTCTCTCTAGTGTTTGAATTCCATTTCATCTGGATATGGTTTACAATACTGATCTGATATGGTATTGACAGGTAACATTCCGATCCAGCAGGAAAGGCAGCTCTTTGAAATCGGTCCAATCCTATAAGGATCAGTTATTATTTTATTAAAATAAATAAATATATTTTTATTTTATTAGTTACCGTTGATGATCACCACGTGGAAACTATATTCGTTAAATGATTAACACATGGTATGGAATATTAAAAAATAATAATGGGTATCGAATTGGATCGGTTAATCTGGATGATCTAGGACAATATCAGACTAATCCCCAAAATTTGTCATAAATCAGTACCAGATTGAGATCAGTCATATCTAAAATCGATAAAATCAATTGATTCAATCGATTCGATGTCAATTACTTGAACCATGATGGAGACCAACCAAAGTTAAAATTGGCACTATGATAGAAACGTACAGCTAACCAACCCAAAGACATAAAGTGGAAGGACTTGGTTTTTGGTCAGCTATGGGGAAGAGATATCTCTTCAACCATCACTTTTGTGAATCTCTTCAACCATCACTATTAGTGATTAAATTAGATTCCGTACAACAAGTAAGGCATTAGCTAGGGACATTAATTCAGTAGAAAGAGCAATTAATAACGAGACCCATGATTGAAAGAATTAAACTTTCTCCCAAAGGCTATGTATATATGTTATGTCTCTCTTCTATTTTAAAATTTAATTTTATTTATTTTTATTGACATCCAAACATAACTTTAGTGGAATGCACTTCGAGCACTACAACTCTGATTTCCAAGAGTGTCAGCTTGTAGAACCTTAATGGTTTTTTCTAGTTGTAACAAACCTTGTATATTGAGATTTTCACGAGGACCTACCCAATGGTTTCAATGTGTACAAAATTTGATTACAACTATATATTGCAACAACCCTTGTTACATTTAGTGGGACGCAACTATAATATTATATTGTAAACTTCATTCCTAACTAGAATACCACATTATTTTTATTCTCAGTAGCTAAGATGGCATGCCTCCAAGAGTTAAAGATATGATGGGTGTTACGGAAAACATACCACTGAAAGAGATTCCGGAGGCTGCAACGACACAGGTCTGGATGACGGTGTTCTCTTGCCTAGTGAAAGGTTGTTTGAGCCAACCAGTCTTCTCTAGAAACTTAGTCCATGTCTTCACGAAGAAGAACCCTAAAAGCCCAGCAGAGACGTTGAGGGAAGGTATGATACCTGTGGTAAGGTTGAGCTTCATGACTATGAAGCTGAACAGGACTGAAAGAAACAATGCTACCACGAAAGCTCTCAGTGTTAGCTGTTCTTGCCATGAAGGCACCTTCTTGTGCTCAAAGATCCGTTCCACACTCAGCTCCTCTTCTTCTTCTTCTTCATCTCCTTTCTTTTTCTCCGTCTTCTGTAATATTTGCAGGCCCTTCACTTCTACTTGTGGATCCGAGGGAGTTTCTCTTTCGTGGATGGTGCTGTCCTCGATGCGGTCATCCCTGTTCTCCATTGATTTGGAAATTTTTAGATGATCTTCGAATGGAAAATAGGGACTTTTTGAAACCTGAAACTGAATCTCTTCTAGTTCATGGGAGTTCTATTTATACGACTTTGAAAGGGATATTTGACTTTCAAATTTCTTTGTTGCCAATGTGGTTTCTTACTTCCTTGCCCAGAACGTTTTGACATCAAGCGTGATGATTAATTAATGATTAATTAGTTGCTTTCTTCTCTTTGGTTTCATGATTTGTGTATGAATGATGCCCTAGTTTGTCATCATTTTTTTAATCAATAAAATTGTCTTTTACTAAAAAATAAAAAATGTGAGTGGCTACACTAGTGATCACTGTTTTTGACAATTCCTAACTGACCGATGATATTTATTTGACAATATGAATATTGCGTGCATAGGGTATCAACGATAGAAGTCCGGTCAGGTACTTTGCCGTAACCCGGTTTCAGTCCGAAAATATTCTTATTGACACCAATCACTTCCCAATAAACAAAAAGAAAAAAAGATACTCTTATTGACACTAATCGCTTCCCTGTGCATCACTAAAAAATTCCTAGACTCCTCTTGTTTCAACTACCAAAATAAGCCTTTATATTTTGAGATTTATATGATGGTCTAATGTCGGGATGGATGTGGATGGATCATTGATCACACAAACAGGCGTCCAATAGACCGACCCAAGAAAACAAAAGCCATAGTTTCTAAATGGAAGGTAGCTGGGATGATATTAGTTTGACAATGGAAAGGAAATATATGTATATATAATGGAAAGCAATATGATTATTGCCTAAATATGGTGTCAACGATTGGATTATGTCTTACCCCCTTCCCCCCCCCCAAAAAAAAAAAAAAAAAAAGGGATGGATTAGGCTCTGGTACTGTTTGTACATAAAGGTGTTAAAATACTATCAAAACCGTACCGTACTGTTTATATTGAAACCCACAAATCAATTATTAAACGATTTGATATTGGTAATCATTTTGGTACCCAAAAAAAAAAAATGATAACCATTTAATACACATTACGATTTCGTAATTATCCTATTCCATATATGTTGTATAGAAACAATTGTTAAGAATTTCTTTCATTTGTGTGTCGGGTGCAAATAACACTGGCTAATAAGATTGAGCCATGATAGTCAAGTACGGGGCGAGGAGATAGCGGCATGCCAATCTTTAACTGATAGATTCAGTACAAGGCCAACCTGCCACACCAACCCGTGTTGGTTTGGAGCACGCGAAGACAGGTTCAGCCCGGCAAGAGGTGGAGCATTGGCATGATGGTGGCAATTAATGCTCCCATAAGTTGAGCATGCGGCATTAATTACACATACATTTGGCAAGACACACAACATTAAATGCGCCTCACGGTATTAATTATGTCGATATGTCCACTTAAGCTAATCACATCTATGACACTCCTTTATGCATCGAGCAAATCCTATGTCTTCATTTGGTGCTGATCAAAACTGTACATGTCAATTCAAGACATGCGGAAAGAGCTCTGCAGATGCGACTCATATCCCATATGTCGTTACCTTCATTCTGCCTAAAAGTCAACAACAAATCCCCTATATAAAAATCGATCAAACAAATTGGGAGAGGATTGGAAGAAAATTTTCCTTTGAGTTCTTATGAGTTTTCTATTTCCCCCACTTCATATAAATTTATCTACTGCTTGCTATGTGGATCTTGATTAAGGCATCAGAGTGGTCTCAGGGTCTTAAATCCGAACCCCCTTTGTCTCACTGTCCATGTCTTCTGTAAAATATCTCATCCAAGGTGAGGTTGTACAGATTCTAACAGCAATAGATTGACACTCACCGTGAAACTGTAAAGAAATGTTCTCAGTTCTATAAAAAAAAACTTAACAATTTCATGACATAAACTGTAATGACATCAAACTTCGAATAAGTAAATGGGTCAGCCCTTCAGGGGCACGCTGTTGATGCGACATAAAGCTCTACTCTAAGCTGTGGGTCCATACAACTTATACACTCATTCATTAGTTTATCCCAAGATCATATGATTCGAGCGAAGACAAAAAATTAAATTGGTGGAAATCAAAATCATTAATACCATAAACATGCTTTCCATTTACATTGCCAAAGATTATCATATTCCACGTTGCTACAAAATAACTCCAAAGTGTTGAGTCATTTCAAGAGATGACATCAATATTTACATAATTCCCCATCACTACCAATTTTCAAGTTTCATATTAGAAATAATCTTCATACAATAGACTTGTTGAATATACATGGTACAATGCCAAAATAAAATACCATTCCCATCTCACGAGATTGTTATTCCAAAATGAAAATATCTCAAAAGATAAGCAACTCACATCTAAACTAAGCCACATCCCTACAGTGAATAACATCACATTGATGGGTGAGCGAAAATCTTAATGAGTAAAATTCATATAAACATGCTGTAAATTCAAGCACCAACAACAAACTTTTCAATATTTAGATTCTTGAGACGCAATTAAATGTATCACACAACCAGTTGGTTAGAAGTAGTATAACAGATAGGTGTATTAGGGAAAACACAAGAGTACTTTTCCCTCTTGTATGCAAACCAATGGAATATACAACCACAAAAATATGCACAGATATATAGCAGTGGAAATAAATAGAGATAATCAAACCACAAGAGAACACACCAATTTTTACATGGAAAACCCTTCCAAGGTGAAAAAGAAAAACCACGGGACCTAGTCCAGGTAAATCTCCACTATAATAATAATGGGTACATAATAAAATCTTCTCTAGTCACAGTTAGATGTTTTCAATCTCCAATAGAAATAATCAACTATTGGGTAATACAATAACTAACCAAAACAATTGGTGGTAATCCAATAATGACAAGAATACTCTCACCTCGATGTCGACGTAATAAACACTGAGAAGAATAGTCACCTTTCTCTTTTCCCTAAACATGGAGAATACTGTCATGCCGCACGTACGAAGAAGTCTCTATTTCTTCTTCCTCACCAATCACTAACAGTAGTAGAGAACTAGAGAAGGAATGGAATTCCATTTTAGCTCTTGGGGTTCTACGGCCTTTGCTTTGGTTCTCTCAAAAGCAAGCATTTTTCCTCATCTTCTTACGGCCTTTAATAAGGCATTTACATATGTAAGACCCGTATCAAACTAACCTGGTATTACCACCTTGAATCAGGTCTACCCATCATGGTTGAGCCAAATGGATCAAGTGCGTAAGGGAGATCGTGATCCCAGGTATTAAACTGACCCAAAAACACTAAAAATAGGGGGAGGGTCGCACACCCAGCTAGGTAGGGTCGGACCCCCCAGTATAAAAGTTAGACCCTGAGTTGTTAACCGGGGGTCGGACATTTTAGAACCAGGGGTCGACGGGATCTCCGACCCCCAGTCTGCCGATAGAAACCGTGATTTGGAAACTTTTCAAATTTCAATGGGATTCTTTTCTAATCTCAATGGGACTTATTTTTGGAGTTTCTACTCAATAAATAGGACGTCCTTAAGCCTCTTTCACTCCTTTTAGAACCCTAATTGGATTGAGAGAAAGAGAAGAGAAGGAGAAGAGAAAGAGAAGAGAAGAAAAGTGGAGAAGAAGATCAAAGAGAAGGCTTCAGAGAGACAAGTCTAATTCTCAGGTATGGTTACTTTTTCCATATAATTCTATAGACCTTAGAATGGATAGTGAAGAGGGAATGATCTAGGAGAAACCCAAATCATCCATCCATGGTTAGGTTTTCATGTAAAACCATGAGAGAAATCATAAAAACCATATAGGTGAATGAACTATGGTTCTAGACCATAGAACATGTGTGGAATGAATTGTAGAAGCAAGCCATAGGACCCCAAACACGAAGGCATGGACTGAAGGATGAAAATTTGACGAAACCCACAGGGGATCGCACAGGGGGTCGATGGCCAATCGACCCTACCAGACCCTAACAATCGACCCCCAGTGTTTGGGAAGTCCAGACTGTGGGTGGTCGCACCCAGGGTCGATGGAACCTCCGACCCTGGCATCGACCCCCAGTTAACAGCATGCTTTTCAAAGTCAGAATTAATTCTAATTAAATTCTATCGACTTGATTAGGTCTTTAATTGTTATAATATCGATATATAGTTGATTCTTAAAGCTTGATAGAGGACCCACGATCAAGCAAAGGTGAGGGAACAAGACCTAAACTAATTGGTTAATAATAAACTATTTTACTCTTGAGTCCAATGCCATGATTGATTTTATGCGTGTATGATTGTTATGTGCATTCAACATGTCATCCAATATTTCTATTATTACTGTTCATGCATATTTAATTATTGTTTATAACATGATGACGATGATGATGATAGGAATAGGCATGTGGATGTATGTGTGTAGTTGATGTGCTTGATGCGAGCGAGTATCAAGGGGAGGTGTCATAGGCGGGGCCTCAACACTCTAGCTCTATCTCTAACTCAAGTCTTGTCCACTGACATCGTCGTATCGCCATTACCTTAGCAGAACTATTACGTCGTAGGATATGAGGGAAAGTGGTCTCGGTCCGTGTAGTCTCTGACTCTGCCGGGGGGCCTTAGCCCTATCCCTATGGACGTATTGAGGGATGCTAGGGCGAGGCCTTGAATACACTGATTGGCATTAGGATTGGTTAGTTGCGAGCCCAGTTTGCGAGCCCTCGTCAGCAGGGCTTACGTGTTGGTATGGGCAACGGGTACAGCAATAAACATGACCATTGCGTGTACATTGTCCATGGTGGGTGCATGTGGGTTGACAATAAACGTTACCTTTGGACGGCTCCACACACTCGTGTATAGAGGTGCGGCGTCAATAAACGTGACCTTTGGTCACCTATCCTTTCTATAGCACATTGTAAACTTATTTACCAGACCAAAGATATGAATTGAATGCATGCATATGTTTGTTGCATTGTTTTGTTTACTCACTGAGCCATGATGTGTGCTCACCCTCTCGACGTCGAATATTTTTAGTTGATGATGCAGGTACTATCGTTGCAGATTATATGAATGCTCCGGTGTATGCGCATGTTGCTGCGATGGATGTTGAAGACTTAGAAGATACGCATGACCCCTCATGCAAGTGCAACTCATGCGTATTCTATTAGGATTTTATTTGAATTTATAAAAGGATGTAATTGATATTTTATTTATTTATGTCTCAGTTTATACAACAATAACTTGATATTTTAATTATGATTATTACAGTTAGAGTTCTCAGTTCATTTACTATAAGACTTCCGTTATTGTGTATTTATTCTGATTATGGTTGTGGATGTGCATGGTTTTATTTTTAATGGATATCGCCTATTAGAGATCCTGATTGAACCGTTGGTTTATTAGCAGTTCATCACACCGTTCTAAATTGTGCAAAATTGGGGTGTGACAACTTGGTATCAGAGCATCTCAGGCTTTATCTGTGAAATCGTATACTTCCACAAAAGGTCGTGAACTGAGATAGGATAAAAATTTAAAAGATGTAATAATAACATAGCATAAGCATCTGTGTTGTTTGAGACTAAACTGAAAGAGAATAATACACCTATTAAATGAGAAACAAATTTATATACAATCAAAAGGAAGAACAAATGTTTATATATATATATATATGATTAAAGCAGAGTACAATCCATAGTCCGGACAGTTACTCTGAAATACAAAAAGAAAAAAAAAAAAAAGTACATCAAGAAGTTGGAGGTGATGGGGGAGGCGGTGCCTCACGGTCTCTATCATAGTCCTCAGCGTAGACTCTAGTCAACCAAGCTATCTGAGTCTGGGTCGTCTGGAGACTAGCTGTGAGATCAGCCACCCGCTGGTCAGTCACACGCTGAGCATCCCTCAACTCTCCCATCCGCTGATCCGATACGTGCTGAGCAGCTAAAAGCTCTCCCACCCGCTGATCGGACGAGTGCTGAGCCTCTAGAAGCTCTCCCATCCTCAGGTCAGACATACGCTGAGCCTCTCATATCTCGTGCAATATCCTCATCATGTCATTAGATGGAGAATACGATGGATCAGCTGCATGTGAAGGACCAGCTGAAGAAGACGGACCAGCTCTAGTAGCATGAGTAGGTGAAGGAGGAGGTATGGCATCTACATCCATGTATAGCTGATCGTCATCATCCCCATGAACCCCTGCTCCAGCGGCTGCTGCTGCTGCCTCAGCGTCAGCCATCTCCACTCGAGTGCTAAGGCACACCATCGCGTTCCTCTCCTCATCGCTGACCTGGGCATCCTGCATGCCCATCTTGCAGATGGCCTCCCAATCCAGAGGCGATGAGAAGGATTTCTCCTGAATCTTCTCATCCAATAAATCAATCCCTAGGCGGGTAAGCAAGGTAGTGATCATGCATCCATAAGGAAGGTTGCCAGTGTAACTGGGCAATGTGGCACTGATCATTGTACGCATGAGGATGTAGGGAAGGTAGACGGGCTGCCTAGTGCATATGCAGTATAATAGATATTGGGTCAATTGGGAGACCCTCTCGTAGTGTCCACTCTGTGGTATCAGATTATGCTTAATGATCTTGTAGTATACCCGTGGATCTGAACGCATATAACTCGCTTTCATCTCCCAGCGATCAGGTCTGATGAGTTGATGATCGATCTCAGCCCTCATCTGTAGAGAAAAGAACTAGGGCTCTCCAGGAGCACAGAACACCAAGGGGCCAGCATAGGAAATGCCCAACAAGTCGTCCAGCTATCAATAATCAAACGATACATCAACCCCCTTGAAGTAACTGGTGATCCGAAGCTCACCACCCCTCTCAACATCATTGTAATCTCCGATCACCTGGAGATTATAGTAGAACTGGCGTACCAAGTCAGGACAGGTATAGGCGTCATAGGTGATGATGGGAAGCCATCCCATATCACCAAAGGCCCCCTCGACATTGAACAAGGCTAAGCTAGCCAAGTCCACTTTGCAGCCGCCCTTTACCTTCTTGCGAGCGTAATGGGCATATTGTGTCTCGGCTTCATTGGAACGGAAGTGAAGACGGTTGCAAACTCTGGGTACCTTGGTACGAGCCATAGTATCTGCAAATAAGAAAGAAAAACAAATAATGGATTAGTAGAGAGTAAAAATCCAAAATTTCGACATAATAACGACGTAAATTGGTCAAAAGCCTCACTTTTCACCCATACATGTGGGCAGGAGGACTTACATAGATCCTAAACTATCCTGTGAGACTCATAGAGTTGAAAATTTCAACTAATTAGATTGAATTGCAAGAAATTTCAAGAAATTTAAAATCTCGACAAAATTAGGGCAAAAAGTGTAAATTTTGAGTTTCTCGATAACAAACCGATGAAACTCAAATATTTTTGAGGACTTTCGTTCCTCGAGTCACCAACAATAAAAGCCCCCAATAAAAATCAAATTTTTATTGTTGGAAAAAGTTTAATTTGAAAGATATAAGATAAACGAGCAAAAACCTAGGTAAAAAAACCTAAAAACATAAAAAGGTAGAAGACATACCTTTAGCGGAGATGTAGACGATGAAACAAGGAGTGCAAACCACCAACGGATCAGAGTTGACACTGTAGCAACTCAGAGGGACGAGCTGAGTTGAAGCGGAGAAGAAAGAATGAGAAATGGACTTTGAATCGGAACTTAAAAATCAGATTTTTAGTCCGGGGGTCGGAAAATTCGATTAAAACAATCGACCCCCGCATCGACCCTCGACTCTCGGGAATCTGACAGAGAACCAAGGGTCGCACCCTGGGTCGGACATCCTCCGATCCCCCCCCATCGACCCCCGGGGGAAGAATGGGTGATTTCCCAAGGTCGCAGACTGAGGGTCGGACACCCATCGACCCCCACCATCAACCCTGCAGTGGAAACACAACATTTTCTACAGAATGACCTGAAAAAATTGAAATTTGCCATTTTTAGTGGTTTTAAAATATGAGAATGAAGTATTTAATGATTGTCTCTCGTGTTCAATGATTTCAGGTAATCTCACTATCAGATTAATTAATGGCGGGACGCAGAGCAACCAGACAGAGCCGTAACTCTATCCCACCACCACCACCTGTGGGAGAAGATAACCAGACACACCCGAAAACACAAGGAAACATGAACATGGCACCGTCCGTCATAAATGGGCAGAAAAATCCTACCAATCTGCCAGTTCCACCTACAGACTTGGCCACAGTCGTAATGAACTTGGCCCAACAGCTGCAACAGATGCAACATGCACAAGCTACTATACAAGCTGCCATAGACATAACTCCTCCAGATGCATAAACACCTCCAATGCCAGCAGGACAGGCAAGCACAGCACTAGGGGGGAGTAACACAGTACCCCACACACCTCAGACTCCTATCATGCAGGCTCAAGTACCGAATCCTGAGATAGCTCAAGGTGGATATCAATACCAACCACCTATGTATGGAGCGTATGTTCCGCAGCAACTAGACCACTCCAGACTGGTGGAGCATTTTCTGAAACTGAAGCCCAGAGAATTCAATGGAAATCCAGCAGATCCTTTATGGCCGACACACTGGGTTGACGAAATGGAAAGAAATTTTATGATGATGACACTAAATGAAGAAGAAAAAGTATTGTGTGCCACCTTTATGCTGAAAGGAGATGCACACCATTGGTGGAGGTATACCAGGACGTATTTACTTACAAAGCACGCCCAACTGACTTGGGATATTTATAAAGAGGCGTTCTTTGAAAAGTACTTTCCGAGAAGTTTCAGAGATTCTATGAAAAAAGAGTTCCTGAGTTTATATCAGGGGCAGATGACCGTGAATGCGTATCAACAGCGTTATGAAGAGCTGTTCTTCTTTGCACCCACTAGTATGCAAGAGGAAACCACAAAGACCCGAAGGTTCGTCATGGGACTTAGGGGAAGCATCCGCGAGCACGTTCTGGGACATGAAAAGAAAATCTATAACGAAGCGGCACAAATTGCTCGAGTTATAGAATCGAGCCAGAAGGAGAGTTATTTCATGCAAAATAGAGGTATAAAAAGGCCAGCTGGAAATTCTTATAATGGAGGGAATAACAAGACATTCAAACCCTTCCGTGCTCAAGGCTTTACCGCTGCAACCAAGACTACTCCCGTAGCTCAACAGCAACAGAAGCCAATTACTGAAGGGATAAAATGTTTTAACTGCAACCAAGTGGGACATATAGCAAGGGAATGTCCTAAGCCCAAGAAGCAGCTACATCAAGGATGAGTTTACGCGGTTAGATCCGAGGATGCTGTCGCATCGCCTGATGTGGTCACAGGTATGACTTACATTTTTAGTTAGTTGTATTACATTGTATGAGCATGTAGACTAAACCAAGACAAATCACAGGTATCGTACCTATTAATGGCATTCCTGCTATAGTACTCTTTGATTCAGGAGCTACTCATTCCTTTATCTGTGACATTTGGAAAGAAGTTAAATCTACCCCTTAAATCCTTAGACTACAAACTACTTGTACGATCACCTATGGGATTAGAAGTGGAGTTAGAAAAAGGTTATGGACCATGTCCAGTTCTTATTGGTGAAAAGACCTTGGATGCGACCTTGATCCAACTTGAGATGGCAGACTTTGACGTCATCTTGGGAATGGACTGGTTAGTTCGGCATTCTACAAACTTATTGTGTGCCGAAAAGAAGCTGACATTTAAAGACAAGGAAGGAGCAGAGTTCAGTTTTTTGAGAACCAAACTTTCCCGTAAACGAAAGCTCATACTCTCGGCGTTAAAGGCTAAGAAGTGCCTTGAGAAAGGAGCAGTCGGGTATTTAATATCCGTGGTCGACCTTATCAAGGAAGCACCACGAATGGAAGAAATTGATGTCGTGCGGGACTATCCAGACGTATTTCCTAAAGAATTACCAGGATCACCATCCGACCGAGCTACAGAGTTTGTTATAGATCTTATACCTGGAGTCGCACTAGTATCGAAAGCACCTTATCGAATGGCTCCTACTGAACTGAAGGAATTGAAAGTACAACTACAAGAACTGCTGGACAAGGGTTACATTCGCCCTAGTATATCACCATGGGAAGCGCCAGTATTATTCGTGAAGAAGAAGGACGGTAGCGTTCGCTTGTGTATAGACTACCGAGAATTGAATAAACTGACAATCAAGAATCGATATCCATTGCCTCGGATCGATGACCTGTTCGATCAGTTGCAAGGTGCCAAAGTGTTCTCCATGATCGATCTTCGGTCAGGCTACCATCAGTTGAAGATTAAGGATGGTGATATTCCCAAGACAGCATTCAAGACCAGATATGGACATTATGAATTTTTGGTCATGTCTTTCAGATTGACGAACGCACCAGCAACCTTTATGGAACTTATGAACTGGGTTTTCCATGACATGTTGGATACGTCGGTTATTGTATTCATTGATGATATATTAGTCTACTCCAAGGACGAGGAAACACATGTTAAGAATCTAAACGCCGCTCTGCAGTGACTACGGAAGGAAAAGCTCTACGCCAAATTTACAAAGTGTGAGTTTTGGCTAAAGGAAGTTGTATTTCTAGGCCATGTAGTATCCGCTGAAGGAATCAAAGTGGATCCTAGCAAGATCGAGGCTATTGTAAAGTGGGAAGCACCGAAGAGCGTTGCAGAAATTAGAAGTTTTCTGGGTCTAGCTGGGTATTATCGACGATTTGTGGAAGACTATTCCCGAATTGCCGTACCTTTTACCAGTTTGACTAAGAAGGGTGAGAAGTATGTTTGGACGGATAAATGCGAGAAGAGTTTCCAAACCATGAAGGCTAGATTGATATCAGCACCAATCTTGACCATCCTGATTCCAGGACAACCATTTATCTTGTATACCGATGCGTCAGGACTGGGACTAGGATGTGTACTTATGCAAGGAGAACAAGTAATTGCTTATGCCTCAAGACAACTGAAGACACATGAAAAGAACTATCCTACACATGATTTGGAACTAGCGGCAGTAGTACATGCTGTAAAAATATGGAGACATTATCTGTACGGGGAGAAGTTTCAGATTAAATTAGACCATAAAAGTCTTACTTATCTATTTAATCAGAAGGAGCTGAATATGAGGCAAAGAAGATGGCTGGAACTATTGAAAGACTATGATTGTGATATCCAGTATCATCCGGGGAAAGCTAATGTAGTAGCCGATGCTCTGAGTAGAAAGACAATGATAAAATCTCAGGGAGAGGTTAGCACAACCGCCGTAATGGGTACTACCAGAAAGGTATTCAAACACGATAATGAGCAGTTTGTGATAGATGCACCAGATGGATCAGCCAACCAAGGGTTTATTCATCGATTTTCAAATATGTTTGTCGCATTGAAGATTATACCGGATATAGTTGATGAAGTAAAGACAACTATCAAATCAGACCCTTACCTAAGAACGGTACAAGAGGACATCGAAAAAGGCAAGACTAACCCTGAGTTTACCTTGGACGAAGAAAAGGTACTGAAGTACAAAGGAATAATATGTGTACCCGAAACAGAAAGCTTGGACATTAGACACCTATTGATGAAAGAAGCCCATACCACCATTTATTTGATACATCTTGGAAGTACAGAAATGTATCATGATCTAAAGAAATTATATTGGTGGAGAGGAATGAAAGCAGATGTAGCTAAGTTCGTGTCTCAATGCCTAAATTGTCAGAAAGTAAAGGCTGAACGACAACAACCGGTAGGACTGTTACAACCGTTATCGAAACCAGCATGGAAATGGGACTGCATCACTATGGACTTCGTCACAGGATTACCATTGACTCCTCGAGTAGTTGACGCAGTTTGGGTGATTGTAGACCGCCTGACTAAAACATCTCGCTTTATACCTATACGACCTCAGTATACACTGGAGAGGTTAGCTAAGTTGTATGTGGATAACATTGTGCGATTACATGGGGTACCTGAAAGCATTGTGTCCGATAGAGATCCACGATTTACTTCAAAGTTTTGGGAAGAATTGCAAACGGCTATGGGTACAACACTGAAGTTTAGTACTACATTCCATCCACAGACAGATGGATAGTCAGAGCGTACAATTCAGATTCTAGAAGATATGCTTCGAGCATGTGTAATTGATTTTAAAGGATCATGGGATGAAAAGTTACCATTGATTGAGTTTGCTTATAACAATAGCTATCAGGTTATTATACAGATGTCACCCTATGAAGCACTGTATGACTGAAAGTGTCGAACTCCTTTGTTTTGGAATGAAGTTGGGAAACGTAGTATTGTTGGACCAGAATTTGTTGAAGAGACTTGTCGAGTGGTCGATATTATCAAGGAAAGAGTGAGAACAGCTCAAAATCGTTAGAAGCAATATGCAGATACCCGATCATTACCTTGACTCTGTTAGGGGCGCATCCGTCGAGACCTTGAATTCGTTGTGGGTGATAAAGTATTCTTAAAAGTATCGCCTATGCGAGGATTGAAACAGTTTGGACAGAAAGGGAAACTAAGTCCAAGATATGTCGGGCCATATGAGATTCTAGCTAAGCGTGGAAAAATGATGTACCAGTTAGCACTACCACCATCTATGTCAAGTGTGCATGACGTATTTCACATTTTCTTATTGAAGAAGTATGTCAAGGATCCAACGTACGTTTTGGCAGTAGATCTACCTGGTTTGACTGATGATTTGACATTTGAGGTAACACCAACTGAAATCACCAGCCAAAAGGTTCAACGACTACGCAACCATGATATCTATTATGTTAAGGTCATCTGGAGAAGTAGAGATATGGAAGAAATTACATGGAAAGAAGAGAATGCTATGCGAAAGCAATACCCTCATTTATTTGACTCGAAAGGTATGTACAATTTCGAGGACAAAATTTTTTATAAGTAGGGGGGAGTTGTAAGACCCGTATCAAACTAACCCGGTCTTACCACCTTGAACCAGGTCTACCCATTATGGTCGAGCCAAATGGATCAAGTGCTTGAGGGAGATCGCGATCCCAGGTATTAAACTGACCCAAAAACACTAAAAATAAGGCGAGGGTCGCACACCCAGCTAGGCAGGGTCGGACCCCCCAGTATAAAAGTCAGACCCTGAGTTTTTAACCGGGGGTCGAACATTTAAAAACCAGGGGTTGACGGGATCTCAGACCCCCTCATCGACCCCCAGTCTGCCGACAGAAACCGTGATTTGGAAACTTTTCAAATTTCAATGGGATTCATTTCTAATCTCAATGGGACTTATTTTTGAAGTTTCTACTCTATAAATAGGACGTCCCTAAGCCTCTTTCACTCATTTTAGAACCCTAATTGGATTGAGAGAAAGAGAAGAGAAGGAGAAGAGAAAGAGAAGAGAAGGAAAGTGAAAAAGAAGATCAAAGAGAAGGCTTCAGAGAGACAAGTCTAATTCTCAGGTATGGTTACTATCTCCATGTAATTCTACAGACCTTAGAATGGATAGTAAAGAGGGAATGATCAAGGAGAAACTCAAATCATCCATCCATGGTTAGGTTTTCATGAAAAACCATGGGAAAAATCATAAAAATCATATAGGTGAATGAACTACGGTTCTAGATCATAGAACATGTGTGGAATGGATTGTAGAAGCAAACCATAGGACCCCAAACAAGAATGAATGGACTGAAGGATGAAAATTTGACGAAACCCACAGGGGGTCGCATGGGGGGTCGATGGCTAATCGACCCTACCAGACCCTAACAATCGACTCCCAGTGTTCGGGAAGTCCAGACTGTGGGTGGTCGCACCCAGGGTCAATGGAACCTCCGACCCTCGCATTGACCCCCAGTTAACAGCATGCTTTTCAAAGTCAGAATTAATTCTAATTAAATTCTATCAACTTGATTAGGTTTTCTAGTGTTATAATATCGATATATAGTTGATTCTTAAAGCTTGAAAGAGGACCCACGATCAAGCAAAGGTAAGGGAACAAGACCTAAACTAATTGGTTAATAATAAAATGTTTTACTCTTGAGTCCAATGCCATGATTGATTTTATGCGTGTATGATTGTTATGTGCATTCAACATGTCATCCAATATTTCTATTATTACTGTTCATGCATATTTAATTATTGTTTATAACATGATGATGATGATGATGATAGGAATAGGCATGTGGATGTATGTGTGTGGTTGGTGGGCTTGATGCGAGCGTGTATTAGGGAGAGGTGTCATAGGCGGGGCCTCAACACTCTAGCTCTATCTCTAACTCAAGTCTTGTCCACTGACATCGTCGTATCGACATTACCTTAGCAGAACTATTACGTTGTAGGGTATGAGGGGAGGTGGTCTCGGACCGTGTAGTCTCTGACTCTACCGGGGGGCCTTAGCCCTATCCCTAAGGACGTATTGAGGGATGCTGGGGTGAGACCTTGGATACACTAATTGGCATTAGGATTGGTTAGTTGCGAGCCCAGTTTGCGAGCCCTCGCCAGCAGGGGCTTACGTGTTGGTATGGGCAACAGGTACAACAATAAATGTGACCTTTGCATGTACATTGTCTATGGTGGGTGCATGTGGGTTGACAATAAACGTTATCTTTGGGCGGCTCCACACACTCGTGTATAGAGGTGCGGCATCAATAAACGTGACCTTTGACCACCTATCTTTTCTATAGCACATTGCAAACTTATTTACCAGACCAAATATATGAATTTATGCATGCATATGTTTGTTGCATTGTTTTGTTTGCTCACTAAGCCATGATGTGTTCTCACCCTCTTGACATCGAATATTTTTAGTTGATGATGCAGGTACTACCGTTGCAGATTATATGAATGCTCCGGTGTATGCGCATGTTGCTGCGATGGAAGTTGAAGACTTAGAGGATACGCATGACCCCTCATGCGAGTGCAACTCTTGCGTATTCTATTAGGACTTTATTTGAATTTATAAAATGATGTAATTGATATTTTATTTATTTATGTCTCAGTTGATACAATAATAACTTGATATTTAATTATGATTATTACAGTTAGAGTTCTCAATTCATTTACTATAAGACTTCCGCTATTGTGTATTTATTCTGATTATGGTTGTGGATGTGCATGGTTTTATTTTTAATGGATACCGCCTATTAGAGATCCTGGTTGAACCGTTGGTTTATTAGCGGTTCATCACACCGTTCTGAATGGTGCAGAATTGGGGTGTGACAATATAGGGGGTTTTTTTCATTTATTTTAAGAAACTTTATACAAAGGAAAGATATGAGGGCTGGGAGGAGAGGCGGTAGTCAAACCGCCTTTGACTCCATCTTCACATGTGGGTCCCCTTACCCACGTGAGGAGGAAAACCCAACAACCTCCCCCTCTGACTCACGAGCGGAGATCTATCAAACCCAAACCTGTCATGCTTCTGCAAAAGTCATGCTTCTCCTTGGGTAATGCTTTTGTCATCATATCTGCACCGTTCTTGTCAGTATGATCTTCTTAACCTGTAGTTGCTTCTGTTTTAGTGTTTCTCGAATCCAGTGATGCATGTTGACCTACTCAAGTGAATGGCACTCTGACTGTTACAATGAACAATATACTTGTCTTGTGTCAGACCCAATTCTTTAATGAACCTCTTTATCCACAACATCTCCTTGCAAGCTTCCACTGCAACAATATACTCAGCTTCTGTTGTTGACATAGCGACACTACACTGCTCCCCCTGCAAAAGTAAACAGGTAGCCTGATGTCGATTTCCTTGAATCGAGGTCGGCTGCCATATCTGCATCTGTGTATCCCTGTAACACAGGTTTATCAATACCAAAACATAAACATGATTTGGATGTACCTCTGAGATATCTCATAATCCACTTGACTGCTTCCCAATGGTTTTTGCCAGGATTGGCAAGAAATCTACTTATAACTCTAATTGCATATGCAATATCAGGTCTTGGCATACATTAAACTTCCTACAGCTGATGCATAGGGAATTTTCTTCATTTCTATTCTTCCTTGCTCAGTTGAAGGGCTCTACTCACTGCTCAATCTAAAGTGACCTGCAAGTGGGGAACTGACTGGCTTTGCTTTCTCTATATTGAACCTTTCGAGTACTTTCTATACATACCTTTCTTGTGATAACCAAATTTTACCTGCTTTTCTATCACGAGAGATCTGCATGCCTAAGATCTGTTGTACTGGTCCCAAGTCCTTCACGTTGAAAAACTTTATCAACTCTTTCTTTAATCTGTCAACTTTATTGACATCCTATCCAACAATCAACATGTTATCAACATAGAGTAGAAGAATAATAAAATCACTTTCAGAAAATTTCTAAATAAACACACAATGATCTACTATTGTTCTGGTGTACTCATGATCTATCATAAATGAATTAAACTTCTTGTACCACTGTCTTGGAGCCTGTTTCAAACCATACAAGTTCTTCCTTAACCTACAAACCACGTGTTCTTTACTTTTAACTTTGAAACTTTCTGGCTACTCCATGTAAATCTCTTCCTCCAAATCACCATGAAGAAAGGCTGTCTTGACATTAAGTTGTTGAACTTTTAAATTTAAACTTGCAGCTAAACCCAACACAACTCGAATAGACGACATTTTCACGACAGGAGAAAAAATTTCATCAAAGTCAATTCCTTTTGTTTGTCCAAAACCCTTCACAACCAACCTTGCTTTGTACCTTGGTTGTGATCTAATCTGTTTGGTCTTCAACCTGAATACCCATTTATTCATGAGTGTCTTCTTACCCTTAGGTAGCTTTACTAAATCATAAGTATGATTCTTATGCAAAGAATCCATCTCCTCTTGCATAGATTTTAACCACTCAGCTTTGTGCTCATCAGCTTGTGCTTCTTCAAAGCAATCTGGTTCACCTGCATCTGTCAACATAATATATTCATTTGATGGATACCTGGTAGATGGTTGTGTCACACCCCAATTCTGCACCAACCAGAATGGTGTAATGAACCGTCTATGATCCAACTGTTCAACCAGGATCTCGAATAGGTTGTGTCCTTTTGCTTAAACCAGATACATCCACAACCATAATCAGAGTAAATAAACAATAGCGGAAGTCTTTAATATTAATGAACTGAATATCTAACAGTGATAACATAAATAAAGTATCCAATTATCTCCAAAAGACTAAGACATAAAATAAAATAAATTAATCAATTACATCTTTTGAATAATCCAACAAATAAATCTAATCAAAGACGCATGAGTTGCACTCACACGACGAATCATGCGACTCCATCATAGCTTCCATATCCATCGCCGCAACATGTCCGTACATTGGAGCATTCATATAATCTTCTACAATAGGACCTACATCATCAACTAAAAATATTCAACATCGAAAGGGTGAACACACATCATGGCTCAGTGAGCAAACAAAACAATACAACAAACATATGCATGCATTCAATTCATATCTTTGGTCTGGTTCATAAGTTTGCAATGTGCAATAGAAAGGATAGGTGGCCGCCGCACCTCTATACACGAGTGTGTAAAGCCGCCCAATGGATCAAACACCATTGCCGTCCCACATGCACCCATCATGGAATAGAGATAGAGCTAAAGTTCCCGGATCAAACACCGCATGACACTTCCTCTGATGCCCTACCCTAACCAACACGTAAGCCCCTATTGGCGAGGGCTTACAAACTGGGCTCATAACTAACCAATCCTAATGTCAAATAGTGTATCCAATGCCTCACCCCAACATCTCTCAATACGTCCATAGAGATAGAGCTAAGGCCCCCCGGCAGAGTCAGAGACTACACGGTCCGATACTACCTCCCTTGATGCCCTACGACATAATAGTTCTGCTAAGGTAATGGTGATACGACGATGTCAGTGGACGAGACTTGAGTAAAGATAGAGCTAGAGTCTGGTGACCAGGATGAACCACAGTGTCACATCCTCCCCTTGATGCTCCACTCACATCAAGCACACTAACAACACACATACATTCGCATGCCTAATCTTAGCATCATCATCATCATCATCATGTTATAAATAAACTAAATTAAATATGCATGAGAAATAATAACAGAAATATTGGATGACATGTGAAATGCACAATACACGCATACAAGCATAGAATCATTGATGGCATTGGACTCAATAAATAAAAATAGTTTATTATTAGCCAATTAGCTTAGGTCTTGTTCCCTCACCTTTGGTTGATAGTAGATCATCGTTCAAGCTTTGTAATTCACTCTTAGGCCACTTGGAAACCTAACAAATTTATAGATTTTTAAATTAGAATTAATTCTCATGAATTTAGACTAACAGAAACTGAGGGGTCGCAGGTGTGGTAGCACCTGTGGTCTCAGTTTCTACGACCACAGGGCATGCGGTCGCAAGGTGTGGTCGCATATCTTGCGACCACACGTGCGACCACACCCTCCCTGAAAACTTCCTGAGGGCATGTGGTCGGACATGTGTGTCTCGTGTGGTCACACATCATGCGACCACACATGCGACCACACGTGTGATGGTCGACCTTTCACTCTCAACTCCAATTCCTTCATGCTCAGATTCCTTGGCTTATCATTTTGGTCCTTCCTATGATTGTTCTATTGCTTAGAACTAGTATTTTATACAGAATCCATTGTCCACATAATTTCCTCCCATGGATTCTCTTGGAATTTATCCATGGATTGATGATTTGGGTTTCACCTAAATCCTATCTCTTTCATGAACTATTATAGGCTCTCAATTTAACATGGGGAATGTTTTCATAGCTTAAGCTTATTGAAGATTTAGAGTTTTCTTTGAATTTTCTTCATCCTTAGTCTTTCTCTTCAATTCTCCTTCTCTTCCTTCTCTTCTCTATCTCCCACTTTCAGTTTGAGTTCTAAAAGAATAAAAGAGGCTAAGGGATGTTTTATTTATAGAGGAAAACCTTCCATAATAAGCCCTACTGAGTTTAGAAAATAACCCCCTTCGGATTAGGAAGGTTTCCTAAATTTGGTTATGTCTGGAATCCGTGTGGTTGAAGGTGGGGTCACAGAACCCGTCGACCACACCCTCTAAAACATGCGACCACATGACCAAAATTCTTGTGGTTGTACTATTTTGAGGTGTGGTCGATCACACCTGTTTAGGTATGCGACCACACGCTCATAATTGACTGTTTTTGGGTTAAATTTCATACCTGGTCTTATGGTTTCTTCATGCACTTGGTCCACTTGGTCCGACCATGATAGGAAGACCTGATACAAGGTGGTAAGACCGGTTAGTTTGATACGGGTCTTATAGGTTGTCTCTCCCTAGTAGATCTACTCAATTGAGGCTTAACTGGTGGCTCTAAAGGGGCTGCTCTCCCTGTTCCACATCACCTGTATCATCTATGGGAACATCATCATTACCATTTTGCACATTTCTACCATCATCATGTCCCATGGGTAGAGGAACTAGATCAAGATCGATCAAGTCATCAACAAATGGCTGAGGCTTTTCAATTTCTCGAAGTCTTCAATTGTTTGATCTTCAAGAAAGATAACATCTCTGCTTCTGATAACTTTCTTCTCAACCGGACCCCATAACTTGTATCCAAACTTTTCATCTGCATATCCCAAGAAAATACACTGCTTTGACTTGTCATCAAGCTTTGACCGCTCATCTTTTGGAATGTGCACAAATGCCCCACAATCAAATACTTTCAAATGACCATAGGAAACATCTTTCCCGCTCCACACCTTCTTAGGAACATCTCCATTCAAAGGAGCTGATGGAGATAAATTAATCAAATAGACTACAGTACGCATTACTTCTCCCCAATAACATCGTGCCAACTTTGCCTGTGAAAGCATACACCTAATCCTTTCTATAATAGTATGATTCGTCCTTTCTACTACACTATTATGCTGTGGGGTCTTGGGAACTGTTTGCTCATGCCGAATACCTTGACTATTGCAATACTTCTTAAATGGACCAATGTACTTACCACCATTGTCAGTACGAATGCATTTAAGAGATTTCCCTGTTTTTCTTTCAACCATAGCATGAAAATTTTTAAACATATCCAAAACCTGATATTTGGTTTTCAAAGCATATGCCCATATTTTTCTAGAAGCATCATCTATGAAAGTAACATAATAAGAAGCACTACCAAGTGTTTTCACTTTCATAGGACCACAAACATCAGAATGTATCAATTCCAAAATACTTCTTTTTCTATGAGGATAATTCTTCATGAAAGTAACACGATGTTTTTTACCAACTAAACAATGAACATAACGATTAAGAGGCATACCTTTCATGTCTGGAAGAAGGTTGCCTTTTGTGAAGATCTGCATCCCTTTCTCGCTCATGTGACCAAGTCGTCGATGCCATAAATCTGTAGCGGATTCCTCCTCTACTGTATTCACTTCAGTCTTGCACACTTGTACCTTTGTATTATACAAAGTGCAGCACTTGTTTCCTTTTGCCACCACTAGAGAATCTTTGGTAAGCTTCCATTGATCATTACCAAAGTCACTATGATAACCTTCCACATCTAATTTTCCTGCAGAAATCAAATTCAAACGGAGTTCTGGAACATGTCTTACATCCTTGAGAGTCAATTTACATCCAACATTTGTCTTTATACTCACATCACCTATCTCTATAATTTTTGAAACACTACTATTTTCCATTCTTACAATACCAAAGTCACATGTCTTGTAAGAGGTAAATAATTCTTTGTGAGGGATAACATGGTAAGAAGAACCAGTATCAACAACCCAATCTGAGTCATGACATGAAGATGTAAAACAAGATTCTTCACAACTTCATATAACAATAGTGTCTCCATCTGAGTTGATGGCAACAATATCTTCATTCTTCTCTTTTCCATTATCTTTTTTGGAATCTCTCTTGAATTTCTGCATTCTTTTTTCATATGTCCTACCTTTTTACAGTAGTAACATGTGACTCCTTATCTTGATTTGGATCTCTCTTTTGACTTCCTACGATCTTGAGATTTTCTGTATTTGCTTCTCCCTCGGCTTTTTGTAACAAGTGCATCTTGTTGAGATGAACCCAAAGACTTTCTTCTTGTCTCTTCATTCAACAGACTTCCTATTACTTGACTCATTGTGATTTTTCCATCTGGTGCAAAATTGCTAAGAGACACCACCAGTGTTTCTCAACTGTCTGGTAGTGAACTGATTAGTAATAGGACTTGTAACTCGTCATTTAATGCAATCTTCATGGAGGATAGCTGATTTACAATACTTTATACCTCATTTAAATGTTCTGCGACTAAGTGTCCATTTCTGTACTTCAGGTTTACAAGCTTTCTGATCAGAAACGCTTTGTTGCCAGCAGTCTTCCTTTCGTATAGACTTTTTAATTTATTCCACAGTGATTTTACTGATGTCTCTGTGGAGACATGATGAAAAATTGTGTTGTCCAACCATTGCCGAATAAAGCCAATAGCTTTTCGGTCCAAGGTCTTTCACTCGACGTTAGATAATTTTTCTGGTTTTGCCATTTCATCCTGTACGGGTCTGTATAGTTCTTACAATATAATTAGTCTTCTATCTTAGCTTTCCAAATCATCAAGTTTCTTTCATTCAAACTAATCATCCTTATCGAGGTTCCCTCCATTGTTCACACACGGTTTAGAGCCTAGTTCTGATACCACTTGTTAGGAAAACACAAGAGTATTTTTTTCTCTTGTATGCAAACCAATGGAATATGCAACCACAAAAATATGCATAGATATATAGCAGCGAAAATAAATAGATATAATCAAACCACAAGAGAATACACCAATTTTTATGTGGAAAACCCTTCCAAGGTGAAAGGGAAAAACCACGGGACCTAGTCCAGGTAAATCTCCACTATAATAATAATGGGTACACAATACAATCTTCTCTAGTCATAGCTAGAGGTTTTCAATCTCCAATAGAAATAATCCACTATTGGGTAATACAATAACTTACAAAAACAATTGGTGGTAATCCAATAATGACAAGTATACTCTCACCTCGACGCCGACGTAATAAACATTGAGAAGAATGGTCACCTTTTTCTCTTCCCTGGACAGGGGGAATACTGTCACGCCACACGTACAAAGAATTATAGTCTCTATTTCTTCTTCCTCTCCAATCACTAATAGTAGTGGAGAACTAGAGAAGGAATGGAATCTCGTTTTAGCTCTTGGGGTTCCAAGGCCTTTGCTTTGGTTTGTCTCAAAAGCAAACTCTTTTCCTCATCTTCTTACGGCCTTTAATAAGGCATTTATATAGGGTCTTTTTTTTTTTTTTTTTAAGAAAATTCGTACAAAGGAAAGATATGAGGGCTGGGAGGAGAGGCGGTAGTCAAACCGCCTTTGACCCCATCTTCACATATGAGTCCCCTCACCCACGTGAGGAGGAAAACCCAACAAGGTGCACAATCATACTTGACAATCCTAATACTTCTAGTAGACAGAGTCAAATACTCAACTCTCAGGTGAGCAGGCCCAAAACCATGCGTTTACTTCTCACCAGTTTTCATCCTTTGCACTAAGGTATAGTGCTAAGCAGCATCCCTAACTTTCTTTGATGAAAATATAAATCAAATAGTTGGGCAAAATCTGCCTATCACCGTACGTTCAGGTCACTTGTGTATGCTAGCCTAAACATGTTTGACCCAACCAATTCTTAGATGGAAAGATCAAGAGGTGTGTTTGGACCTCCACCCGACACCCACGCTTACTTGGATACGTCTGGTAATTTATTCCTACCAGAGAACCCCTCTTGGGTAGGCTTACTACTCCTTTATATGTTAATGACAAGACACAATCATAACGCCACTTAAAGCATAACAGGGATAAGCAACCACCTACCAACAACCACTTTCCACCCAACATAAGATCATTTAGAGATAAGATCAGATTTTGAATTTTGAATTTTGAATTTTGTTTCCTATTTCATGGGATTGAATCCCTTATCTCATGGGATTGAATCCAATCAAGACTGCTGTACAATTTAATCCCTTATCTCATGGGATTGAACCCAATCAATACTGCTGTACAATCTCTATAAATTGTGGAATACATGTGTAACACCCCAAGTTAGCAAGTAAAATAGAAAATCTAATTCTTATGTGACAAATGTAGGAAGGGCATTTCAATAATTTCACCATGCCATCAAGAGGTAAATAGTTACTGTGATGAATAAATTACTAAGGAATTTATGTGTATGTTTATTTTAAACTTTAGTTATGGAACTATGGATGGTGGTGGGTAAATAAGTTGTTTATACTTTAAGTTGGTGCATGTAATAAATATCTGATATTCAAATATTTTACGTGTTACAATGTAGTGTTTGGTTTCATTGTAGGCTAATGGTATATTTTTACAGTTTAATGTATTTGCAACCTAAGATCATGAGATCAAGTCTCATGAGAACAAGAATATGGAATTTTATTTTATAAGTTATAAGTGAGTGGGACCCACCATAGATGGCTACCGACTATTGGTGGAAAATGCTTTAAGTTAAATATTAAATGATTTTGGCATGTTGTAAATTGAGAGTTTTGATAGGGACAATCTTGGTCCCTAAATTAAAAGGGTACCAAAACTTGCAAAAAGTGGATGTTTGCATGTCTTTCAAAAAGCATAAAGGAAGGCAAAATACTCTAAGGGGGTGTTTGGTAACATTTCAGAAGTTAGATTCTGACTTCTGAAGTATAAATAGAGTAGAAGCCTGTTTGGTAATCCGGTTCGGACTTCTGGAGAATCCATGGGTGAACCAATTCCAAATGAGTTCCAGAATCCAATTTTTTGGAACATAAAATAGATGTTTTTCGATTTTGGAGTAAAAAAAATCACCCCACACCACTACTACCACCAACCACCACAACCACCACCAGCCACCAGCCACCAGCCACCACCGCCACCACCACCACCACCACCACTGCACCACCACCACCCACCGCCTCCACCACCACCACCGCACCCCACCACCCACCGCCACCACTACCCACTACCATCCTCAACCACCACTACCCACCCACCACCACCCACTGCCACCACCAATCACCGCCACCCACCGCCACCACCACCCACCGCCACCACCAACCACAGCCACCCACCGCCACCACCACCCACCGCCACCCACTGCCACCACCAACCACCGGCACCCACCGCCGCCAATAACCACCGCCACCCACCATCGCCACCACTACCAGCCACCCACCACCACCAGCCACCCACCACCCACCGCCACCACCACCAACCATCACCCACCACCCCCCATCGCTACCACCACCCCCCATCGCCACCACCACTGCCACCACCATCCACCACCACCCACCGCCACCACCACCAACCATCACCCACCACTACCACCACCACCCACCGCCACCCAACCACCACCACCACCACCACCCTTCGCCAGCACCTCTCACCCACCACCACCGTCACCAACCATCACCACTCACCATTAGTGCCACCATCCTCCACCCACCACCACCACTCTAGAGTCCATGACTAAATTAGGTTAACAAACATGTTTCTACTCCTTTATACTCCTAAATCCTTTTGAAGTTGGAGTAGAAATTTGAACCAGAAATAAGAATCCCAGAGTTGAAGTTTTATCAAACAACCCCTAAGCATTTATTTTTTGGATTCCCTAAAAGCATGGGCACCAAACCCATGCATTGGATGAATAATAGGGGCATGTTAGTCTAATCAAATTTTACGATTATTTTGAAATAAAGAAAAGAGGGAAAAATATAAAAGCAAAAGTCTAAACCTAAATGGACTCTTTTTGGTTTCACCTTGGCTAATAATGTGAAAGGGAGAAGAAGAGAGCTTAGCTTTGGAGATCATTTGAAATTTGATTTCTCTAAAATAAATTTGAGGTTTGGTTGCCATTTCGGTTCTTGGAGTTGGATTATTGAGAGGAGATGGACTGGTCCCTTTGGTTTTACAAGAAGGATTTCGGTACTGGTGAAGTTTTGAAGGATTTGCTGAAATTTGGGGTTTTTCTAGCAAATCTCGATTTCAGCTTGGAGCTTGGAGGAGACTATGTTTGGGTTGTGGTTCAAGCTTCCATAAAGGCAAGTACTAAGTTTAATTGCTGTGTATGTTAATGTCAGTAGATGATGAGGAGAATTAATATAAGTTGCAGACCTTGAGCTTTCAGTAGTGGCCGAATTTAATAAAGAAAGAAAAATCAGTTTTAGGCTTCTTTCTTGTTTATGTTTGATAATGGCTTGGACTGTGAATGGTTTTATTTAATCAATAGACCGTGCAAGCATGATTGTAGTGATGTTTTAGTAAATTTCAGACATTTATGGGTCCATTAATGGAGAAGAAAGTTCAGTTTAGATGAAGAAGAAATAGACATAAATGCTGAAATTTTTATTTGTATCATATCATGTATTGTTAAACTTGAACTGTATTATTTCCTTGTTTTGGTCATTGGGCCTTCAAGAGAGATATTTAGAATACATTATCAGAGGTCTAGGGAGAGGGGGATTACAGCCCAAGACCCTGGAACCCTTGTTGGAACCAAAATAGGGTAGTTTGCCCAGGCTGAAACTGAACCAGTCATATTGGATTGCTTTGGCTGATTTTGGGTTGGGTTCTTTTATCAAACCCTTAGGACCTATTCTATGGTTTGAAGGGGATTAAAAGAGGGTCATTTTGCAAGGTTTTTAAACACTAAAATCGTTCCTTTGATTCCCTCTTGAACTAGTTTCATGTAGGTAGTTTTAAAGGCTAAACTTAAGGAGTTGTATTCCAAAGTAAAGTTTCTTGCAACCTTCGGATAGTGGAGATGAGAGGAATTTTTTAGAATGTCAAAATGATTTTTTTTTTATATAGAATTTAAGGCTGAGATGGGCATCAAAATGATTGATTATTCTATTGCTATTTACACATGTATAGGGTTTAAAAATTGAAATCCTAGAAGTCTTATCTATCAAGGGAGCTTTACTTGGATTTTTCTTAAACAGTAAGGTGAGGGGACTACTAACTTGTAGCAAGCTTATTGTAGAGCTATTATACTCGATGAAAATGACATTGATGTGTGCTTTAAAGTCTGATTTGGTTCTTTTTGATAGATGCTACAAATTATAGATTTTGTTATACATTGCTAGGTAGTTTCTGTTGTGACTTTATGTTGTCATTATTGGCAACTTGGCTTATGTGACAGTGTTTGTGAGCATATAGTCAAAGAAATTAGGAGAGAGAGTGTTAGTGTAGGAGAGAGTGTGTCAGTGCAGTGGCAAAGCTGGAGCAACCTCGTAGTTGGGTTTTATAGTGTTCTACATCTCTTATAGTGTGTTTCAGATGGTTTGTAGTGAGTTTAATAGTATTCTACATTGAATTGATGAGAGAGATTGTCTGTGGACCCAATTGGTGATGTGGCATAGTTATCTGGTGATGTGGCCAAGTTTCTGATGATGTGGCAGTGTTTCCATTGGTCTGGCAGTGTTTCTGAAGTGTTACGGCATCTTAAAGAATGAAATAAAGAAAGAAGATGTAGAGAGAGAAGGAGGAGAGAGAAAGTAAAGAGAGAATGAGGAGAGAGAAAATGTTGGTGGGTCCCGCAGCAGGTTCATGGAAATCCGACAGTGGAAAGATATAGAGCGTCGAGTTATCTTTCCAACGCAACTTGAATCACTCAATTCCGACGTCGGATGAGAGAGGTATCGGAATTTCCGTCGGATCGCTTGAAAAAGTCATTAAAACATTTGTTAGGGGGCATTTTGGGTAAGAAGAAATGTAGAAGATTCTAGATCGACGGCTAGAAATGAGCCATGATGCTCAGATCCACTTTGAATGGCCCAGATCAAGGCGGGCTAGGGTGTATCGGAGCCGAAGCGTTGAGATTCCATCGCGCGCCTTCGGATTGGTTGGTTGCATTATTTTATAATGGGCCGCGATCTATTGTGTTACCGCTTGATTCGGTTTAGCGTGCGTACGGTGCGCAGTGGATCAGATCCACATCCAGTGGCTTACGTAATCTCTGATCGCGCCTAACGCGATTTATTCAGATCCGATGGCACAGGTTCAATCCTGCCTTTTTAAGGTTATCCGACGGCTGAAAGCCTAGATTCTGTCTCCGCAAACCAGAACGCGAGAACACATCGGCGCGGTGAGGC
The DNA here is from genome assembly GCA_028583415.1 of Protea cynaroides. NCBI lineage: Eukaryota > Viridiplantae > Streptophyta > Magnoliopsida > Proteales > Proteaceae > Protea > Protea cynaroides. The sequence goes on from CM053268.1 coordinate 23,095,375, forward strand.
TACGATGAGGCGTGGGTGCGCGGTTATAAAAGTAAAGATTCTATTTTGAATCTTTTGGTTGGCCGAACTTCAAACTGCCATAACTTTCTCATCCGAGTTCCAAATCGGTCCGTTCAAGTTGCAGTTTCCATATTTTTTGAATGCTCTACCTATTGGGCCCCGTTGGGAGTCGAATTAGGGCTGAGAGAAATTGAAAAGAGTGTTTTGAAGCTTAAGAGAAGGATTTTCTAGGGTTTCGTGTCTGTGGGAGTGATGAATCACCAACGACCTCTTCGCTGTGCATCAATGGAATGCTAAATCTATGAGAGGTCAGTAGAGCTTTTATTTTCACATTCATGATGATCATGGGTTGTCTGGAAGAGATTGGAAGCCTGTTGATGAGGTGTGCTTTGTGAATCTATCTCTATCATCATTGAAGGTTGTTAGAGAGTATCTGAGAGCAGTGTGAAGCTTCAGAGATATTATTAGCCATTCGAAAGCATTGTTTGTGAGATTTTTAAATTATCTATCTATTTATGCTTTCAATTTATTATATGCTAGCATAGGTGAAATTGTTGAATACCTAGCTAGTGGGGAAAAATTTTAAGGCAAATTTATAAGCCTAAAAAAAATTGTTATTTGCTTCCATGGGTACGGGTTAAGCGTGGTGTACAGCTTGTGCTAAACACTGATACTTGATACCTGAATTCTTGGCACATGTGTACCCTCCTAGTTTTATGCTGTATAAATTGGATGTATGTACTCCCTGCTGTGTAGATAGCAAAAAGAAGTGTATTGAGCATATACGGAGCCCGTTGGGCATTACTCCGTGGACAAGCCATCACACACTGTGTTGGTGAACCACGTATATCCTGTGTTGTGGACTGTCTTTATTTTTTTATATTTTGGAGTGCGTGGAATGGCTTGCAGGATGGGTGTGCAAATCTGGTAGACCTGGCCACTGAGTGGTAGCGAGGTAGATTTGCATGCGTTTATGTGTGTGTGAAAAGTTAGGTCTCCATCAGCTCTGGATAGTAGTAAATAATTAAGGAGAATTTTCAGACACTGATTCACCCCCCCTCTCAGTGTCATATCAAGTTCATCAGTTTCAAAGGTTGATTTTTTTTTGGAGTCATATCAAGTGCAACCTTTTTAAGGCGAAGTTGGGCAGTAAGGTAAGGAGTTTAAAGAACTTGTTTTTCATGTTATGAGTAGGTTAGTAAAATTAAATAATTATTCTTATTTAGTTTTCCCTTAATGTATGTGTATATGTCATAAGTTGCTATTTTTTCCTAATGAACTTTCAAGTATTATTAAAGACTCATCCTTGACATCTAAGGTGAGTGTCTTCCTCCCTTGTAACAGACTAATTATGCCTATATTTCTTGTGATTATTAAATGAAAATGCATGTGAGATGTCTAATAGTGATGTGTTGAACATTTGGTAGCGTGTCGAATGGATCAATTTAATTAAATATTTCTTTAATGACCTAATTAATAAACTGTAAATAGGGTAAGTAAAGGTCGATCCCACAGAGAGTGATTTGATCAAAATTTATATTCTACTCAAACTAAATATATTAATTAATGCTAAGCAAACCAAATGGCGAAGGGGGTTTTAGTTGGTAGAATTAAATTAAAAATAAACGGACAGAATTTAAATAAGAAAATAATTAGATGAGAAGATTCAGTTCTTGTTTGTTCAATATCCACCGACACATGCAATGAGTAAAATTAATCATAACATTAATCTCTCCCTCCCAATTAGAATTAAAGACCTTAAATAACAATATGCTCTGTTACCTGAGTTTTTCCTTAAGTATCTCTATTGAAACAAGCTCTTCAGATAGATCTAACCATTGAACAACAATGAATAAGCTCTCAATGTTTAATTCAATGGTAACATTAAGATGATGAAAATAGATCAATCTAAGCAACAATCACACATAAACAGAGATTTTTTAACTTAGGTTACACTATTCACAATGATGAGACGAAAACTTGAACATAATCATCTACCACTGTTTGCTACTTGTGATTAGAAGCAGGACGATTACTTATGTCACACCCCAATTCCACACTACTCAGAATGGTGTGATGAACCGCTAATAAACCAACGGATCAACCAGGATCTCTAATAGGCTGTGTCCATGTAAACTAAACCATACACATCCACAACTATAATCAGAATAAATACACAATAGCGGAAGTTTTAATAATAAATGAACTGAGGAATCTAACTGTGATAATCATAAATAAAGTATCAAATTATGTTATATCAACTGAGACATAAGTAAATAAAATATCAATTACATTTCCTTAATAATTCAAATCAAAATCTAATCGAAAACGCATGCGTTGCACTCGCATGAAGAGTCATGCGATTCCACTAAGTCTTCAGCTTCCATCGCAGCGATGTGCCCATACGCAGAAACATTCATATAGTCTTCCACCATGGTACCTGCATCATCAACTAAAAAATATTCGACGTCGAAAGGGTGAGCACACATCACGGCTCAGTGAGCAAACAAAACAATGCAACAAACATATGCATGCATTCAATTCATATATGTAGTCTGGTTTATAAGTTTACAATGTGCTATAGAAAGGTTCGGTGGCCGGCCTCACCTCTATACACGAGTGTGTGAATCCGCCCAATGAGTATCGGCACTGTCGTCCCACATGCACTCACCATGGACAATATACACCCCATGAAAATGGCATGGCTGTACCGGTTGCCCATACCAACACGTAAGCCCCTGCTGGCGAGGGCTTGCAAACTGGGCTCGCAACTAACCAATCCTAATGTCAAACAGTGTATCCAAGGCCTCACCCCAGTATCCCTCAATACATCCATAGAGATAGAGCTAAGGCCCCCCGGCAGAGTCGAAGACTACAAGGTCCGAGACCACCTCCCTTGATACCCTACGACGTAATAGTTCTGCTAAGGTAATGGCGATACGACGATGTCAGTGGACATGACCTGAGTAGAACCATGACACAATATACACCCCATGAAAACGGCATGGCTGTACCGGTTGATACCATCCCCTACCCGCACCATATACACTAACCACACATATTCATTCACATGCCTATTCCTAGCATCATCATCATTATCATGTTATAAATAAACAGAATTAAATATGCATGAATAGTAATAGCAGAAATATTGGATGACATATTGAATGCACATACAAACATACACGCATAGAATTAGTCATGGCATTGGACTCAAGAAATAAAAATAGTTTATTATTAGCCAATTAGTTTAGGTCTTGTTCCCTCACCTTCGCTTGAGTGTTGATCTTTTTTCAAGCTTTAAAACCACTTTTATATCAATAGGAAAACCTAACAAGCCGATAGATTTTGGTTAGAAGTCATTCCGGTATCATTAGGATTGTTTTTAAGCACGGGTCGCAGGGTGGGTCGCAAGTAGGGTAGCAGTCTACATCGACCCCCAGGGTAGGGTCGATGCCAGGGTCAGATGTTTCATTGACCCTGGATGCGACCACCCCTATTCTGGACTTCCCAAATACTGGGGGTCGATCCTGTGGTCTGGTAGGTTCAATTCCCAATCGACCCCACGTGCGACCCCCCGTGGGTTGAGTCGAGATTGTCATTTTACAGTCCATTCTTTCACGTTTGGGTCTTATGGCTTACTTCCACAATCCATTTTAGGCTTGATCTATGGCTTAGAACACTAGGTTTCTTCCTTACCTTGTCTACCATGATTTCTCCATGGATTTCATTGAAATCTTCCCATAGGTGTATGATTTGGGTTTCTCCTTGACCATACTCTCTTCATGAACTATTCTAAAGTCTTAGATTATGAAATAGAAAGTTTGTCCATATCTTAGGTTTGCTGAGATTCAGAGATTTCTCCAAATTCTTCAATTCGGTCCTCTTCTCCAACATTCATTATCTTCTTCTTCTCTTCTCTTTCTCTCACTCTCAATTAGGGTTTCAAAAGGAGTGAAAGAGGCTTAGGGATGTCCTATTATAGAGTAGAATCTCCAAAATAAGTCTATTTGAGATTAGGAAGGAATCCCATTGAAATTTAAAAAGTTTCCTATTTACGATTTCTATCGGCAAATAGGGGGTTGATGAGGGGGTCGGAGATCTCGTCAACCCTCAGTTCCTAAGTTGTCCGACCCCCAGTGAAAAATCAGGGGTCTGACTTCTATGTGAGGGGGGGTTGACCCTGCTGGTCTGGGTATGCGACCCTACCCTCATTTTGACTATTTTTGGGTCAGTTTAATACCTGTCTACGCTATTTCCTTCACGCACTTGGTCCATTTGGCTCAACCATGATAGCTAGACCTGGTACAAGGTGATAAGACCGGTTATGTAAGACCCATATCGAACTAACCCGGTCTTACCATCTTGAACTAGGTCTACCCATCATGGTCGAGCCAAATGGATCAAGTGCATGAGGGAGATCACGATCCCAGGTATTAAACTGACCCAAAAACACTAAAAATAGGGGGAGGGTCGCATACCCAGCAAGGTATGGTCGGTCCCCCCAGTATAAAAGTCAGACCCTGAGTTTTTAATCGGGGGTCAGACATTTTAGAACCAGGGGTCGACGGGATCTCCGACCCCCTCATCGACCCCCAGTCTGCCGACAGAAACCGTGAATTAGGAACATTCCAATTTTCAATGGGATTCCTTCCTAATCTCAATGGGACTTATTTTGAGAGTTTTTACTCTATAAATAGGACGTCCCTAAGCCTCTTTCATTCCTTTAAGAACCCTAATTGGATTGAGAGAAAGAGAAGAGAAGGAGAAGAGAAAGAGAAGAGAAGGAAAGTGGAGAAGAAGATCAAAGAGAAGGCTTCAGAGAAACAAGCCTAATTCTCAGGTATGGATACTATCTCCATGTAATACTATAGACCTTAGAATAGATAGTGAAGAGGGAATGATCTAGGAGAAACCCAAATCATCCATCCATGGTTAGGTTTTCATGGAAAATCATGGGGGAGATCATAAAAACCATAGAGGTGAATGAACTACGGTTCTAAGCCATAGAACATGTATGTAATGGATTGTAGAAGCAAGCCATAGGACCCAAACACGAAGGAATGAACTGTAGGATGAAAAATTGACTAAACCCACAGGGGGTCGCACGGAGGGTCGATGGCCAATTGACCCTACCAGACCCTAACAATCGACCCCCAGTGTTCAGGAAGTCCAGACTATGGGTGGTCGCACCCAGGGTCGATGGAACCTCCGACCCTGGCATCGACCCCCAGTTAACATCATTCTTTTTAAAGTCTGAATTAATTCTAATTAAATTCTATCGACTTGATTAGGTCTTCTAGTGATATAATATCGATGTATAGTTGATTCTTAAAGCTTGAAAGAGGACCTACGATCAAGTAAAGGTGAGGGAACAAGACCTAAACTAATTGGTTAATAATAAACTATTTTTTTAATGTCATGATTGATTTTATACGTGTATGATTGTTATGTGCATTCAACATGTCATCCAATATTTTTATTATTATTGTTCATGCATATTTAATTATTGTTTATAACATGATGATGATGATGATGATGATGATAGGAATATGCATGTGGATTTATGTGTGTGGTTGGTGTGCTTGATGCGAGCGAGTATCAGGGGGAGGTGTCATAGGCGGGGCCTCAGCACTCTAGCTCTATCTCTAACTCAAGTCTTATCCACTGACATCGTCGTATCGCCATTACCTTAGCAGAACTATTACGTCATAGGGTATGAGGGGAAGTGGTCTCGGACCGTGTAGTCTCTGACTCTGTCGAGGGGCTTTAGTCCTATCTCTATGGACGTATTGAGGGATGCTGGGGTGAGGCCTTGGATACACTGATTGACATTAGGATTGGTTAGTTGCGAGCCCAGTTTGCGAGCCCTCGCCAGCAGGGGCTTACATGTTGGTATGGGCAACGGGTACAGCAATAAACGTGACCTTTGCGTATACATTGTCCATGGTGGGTGCATGTGGGTTGACAATAAACGTTATCTTTGGGCGGCTTCACACACTTGTGTATAGAGGTGCGACGTCAATAAACGTGACCTTTGGCCACCTATCCTTTTTATAACACATTGCAAACTTATTTACCAGACCAAAGATATGAATTGAATGCATGCATATGTATGTTGCATTGTTTTGTTTGCTCACTGAGCCATGATGTGTGCTCACCCTCTCGACGTCGAATATTTTTAGTTGATGATGCAGGTACTACAGTTGAAGATTATATGAATGCTCTAGTGTATGCACGTGTTGATGCAATGGAAGCTGAAGACTTGGAGGATACGCATGACCCCTCATGCGAGTACAACTCATGCGTATTCTATTAGAATTTTATTTGAATTTATAAAAGGATGTAAATGATATTTTATTTATTTATGTCTCAGTTGATACAACAATAATTTGATATTTTAATTATGATTATTACATTTAGAGTTCTCAGTTCATTTACTATAAGACTTCCACTATTGTGTATTTATTCTGATTATGGTTGTAGATGTGCATGGTTTTATTTTTAATGGATACCGTCTATTAGAGATCCTGGTTGAACCGTTGGTTTTTTAGCGATTCATCACACCGTTCTGAATGGTGTAGAATTGGGGTGTGACAGGTTAGTTCGATACGGGTCTTACAACTCCCCCCTACTTATAAAAATTTCATCCTCAAAATTGTTCATACCTTCCGAGTCGAATAGATGAGGGTATTGCTTTCGCATAGCATTCTCTTCTTCCCATGTGATTTCTTCTATATCCCTGCTTCTCCAAGTAACCTTATCATAATAAATGTCACCGTTGTTTAGTCATTGCACCTTTCGACTGGTGATTATAGTTGGTGCTACTTCAAACGTCAAATCGTCAGTCAAATCAGGTAGATCTACTGTCAATACGTGCGTTGGGTCTCTGACATACTTCTTCAATAAGGAGATATGAAATACGTCATGCACACTTGACATAAATGGTGGTAGTGCTAACTGGTAAGCCACTTTTCCACGCTTAGCTAGAATCTCATATGGTTCGACATATCTCGGACTTAATTTCCCTTTCTGTCCAAACCGTTTCAAACCTCGCATAGGTGACACTTTGAGGAATACCTTACCACCTACGGTGAATTCAAGGTCTCGTCGTCTAATGTCAGCATATTGTTTCTAACGATTCTGAGCCGTTCTTACTCTTTCCTTGATAATATCGACTACTCGACAAGTCTCTTCAACAAATTCTGGTCCAACAATACTATGTTCTCCAACTTCATTCCAAAACAAAGGAGTTCGACACTTCCTGCCATATAGTGCTTCATAGGGTGACATCTGTATAGTAGCCTGATAGCTATTGTTATAAGCGAACTCAATCAGTGGTAACTTTTCATCCCATGATCCTTTGAAATCAATTACACAAGCTCGGAGCATGTCTTCTAGAATCTGAATGGTGCACTCCGACTGTCCGTCTGTCTGGGGATGGAATGCGGTACTGAACTTCAATGTTGTACCCATAGCCTTCTATAATCCTTTTCAAAACTTTGAAGTAAATCGTGGATCTCTATCGGACACAATGCTTTCAGCTACATCGTGTAATCTGACAATATTATCCACATACAACTTAGCTAACCTTTCCAGTGTGTACTGAGGTCGTATATCTATAAATCGAGCCATTTTAGTCAGTCGGTCTATAATCACCCAAACTGCGTCAACTACTCGGGGAGTCAATCGTAACCCTGTGACGAAGTCCATAGTGATGCAGTCTCATTTCCATGCTGGTTCTGGTAACGGCTATAACAGTCCTGCTGGTCTTTGTCGTTCAGCTTTCACCTTCTGACAATTTAGGCATTGAGACACGAACTTGGCTATATCTGCTTTCATTCCCCTCTACCAATATAATTTCTTTAGGTCTTGATACATTTTTGTACTTTCAGGGTGTATCGAATAGGCGGTGGCATGGGCTTCCTTCATTAGTCGGTGTCTAATGTCCAAACTTTCTATTTCAGGTACACATATTCTTCCTTTGTACTTCAGTATCCTTTCATCATCTAAGGAGAACTCAGAAGTAGTCCTACCTTTTTTGATGTCTTCTTGTACCATTCTTAGATAAGGGTCTGATTTAATTGCTGTTTTCACTTCATCAAGTATATCAGGTATAATTTTTAATGTGGCGAACATATTTGTAAACCGATGGATAAACCCTTGGTTGGTTGATTCACCCGGTGCATCTATCACAAACTGTTCATTACCATAATTGAATTCTTTTCCGGTAGTACACAGTGCAGCAGTGGTGCTAACCTCTTCTTGAGATTTCATCATTGCCTTTCTACTCAGTGCGTCCGCAACCACATTAGCTTTTCTCGGATGATACTGGATATCACAATCATAGTCGTTCAATAGTTCCAGCCATCTTCTTTGTCTCATATTCAACTCCTTCTGATTAAAGAGGTAAGTAAGACTCTTATGATCTGATTTAATCTGAAATTTCTCTCTGTACTAGTAATGTCTCCATATTTTGATAGCATGTACTACTGCGCTAATTCTAAATCATGAGTGGGATAGTTCTTCTCATGTGCCTTCAATTGTCTTGAGGCATAAGCAATTACTTGTTCTCCTTGCATAAGTACACATCCTAATCCCAGTCCTGACGCATCGGTGTACAAAATAAATGGTTGTCCTGGAATCGAAATGGTCAAGATTGGAGCTGATATCAATCTAGCCTTCAATGTTTGGGAACTCTTCTCGCATTTATCAGTCCACACAAACTTTTCGCCCTTCTTAGTCAAACTGGTAAGAGGTACGGCAATTCGGGAATAGTCTTCCACAAATCGTCGATAATACCCAGCTAGACCTAAGAAACTTCTAATTTCTGCAACGCTCTTCGGTGCTTCCCACTTCATAATAGCTTCGATCTTGCTAGGATCCACTTTAATTCCTTCAGCGTATACAACATGGCCTAGAAAAGCAACTTCCTTTAGCCAAAACTCACACTTTGTAAATTTGGCGTAGAGCTTCTCCTTCCGTAATCGCTACAGAGCGGTGTTTAGATTCTTTATATGAGTTTCCTCGTCTTTGGAGTAGACCAATATATTATCGATGAATACAATAACCGACGTATCCAACATATCGTGGAATACCCGATTCATAAGTTCCATAAAGGTTGTTGGCGCGTTCGTCAATCCGAAAGACATGACCAAAAATTCATAATATCCATATCTGGTCCTGAATGCTGTCTTGGGGATATCACCATCCTTAATCTTCAACTGATGGTAGCCTGACCGAAGATTGATCTTGGAGAACACTTTGGCACCTTGCAACTGATCGAATAAGTCATCGATCCGAGGCAATGGATATCGATTCTTGATTGTCAGTTTATTCAGTTCTCGGTAGTTTATACACAATCAAACGCTACCGTCCTTCTTCTTCACGAATAATACTGGCACTCCCCATGGTGATATGCTAGGTCGGATGTAACCCTTGTCTAGCAGTTCTTGTAGTTGTATTTTTAATTCCTTCAATTCAGTAGGAGCCATTCGATAAGGTGCTTTAGATATTGGTGCGGCTCCAGGTATCAGATCTATAACAAAACTGTAGCGCAGTCGGGTGGTAATCCTGGTAGTTCTTCAGAAAATACATCTGGATAGTCACGCACGACATCAATATCCTCCATTCGTGGTGCTTCTTTGGTAAGATCGACCACAGATACTAGATACCCAACTGCTCCTTTCTCAAGGCACTTCCTAGCCTTTAATGCAGAGAGTGTGAACTTTCGTTTACGGGGATGTTTAGTTCCTGAAAAACTGAACTCTGCTCATTCTTTGTCTTTAAATGTCAGCTTCTTTTCGACACACAATAGGTTTACAGAATGCTGAGTTAACCAGTCCATTCCCAAGATGACGTCAAAGTCTACCATCTCAAGTTGGAACAAAGTTGCATCCAAAGTCTTTTTATCAATAAGAACTAGACATGGTCCATAATCTTTTTCTAACTCCACTTCTAATCCCATAGGTGATCGTACAAGCAGTTTGTAGTATAAGGATTTAAGGGATAGATTTAGCTTCTTTCCAAATGACACAGATATAAAAGAATGAGTAGCTCCTGAATCAAAGAATACTCTGACGGGAATGCCATTAATAGGTATGATACCTGTGATTTGTTTTGATTTAGTCTACATGCTCACATAATGTAACACAAAATGATAAGATTCAGGTCATACCTGTGACCACATCAGGCGATGCGGCAGCATCCTCAGATGTAACATCGTAAACTCTTCCTTGATGTAGTTGCTTTTTGGGCTTAGTACACTCTCTTGCGATATGCCCTACTTGATTGCAGTTAAAACATCTTATTCCTTCACCATTTTGCTTTGGTTGCGGTTGAGCTGCTGAAGTAGTCTTGGTTGTAGCATTGAAACCTTGAGTACGGAAGGGTTTGAATATCTTTGTGTTCCCTCCGTTGTAAGAATTTCCATTAGGCCTTTTGATTCCCCTATTTTGAGCAAAGTAGCTCTCTTTCTGGCTCGACTCTATCACTTGAGCAATTTGTTCCGCTTCATTATAGATTTTCTTTTCAAGTCCCAGAACATTCTCGCGGATGCTTCCCCTAAGTCCCATGATGAACCTTCGGGTCTTGGTGTTTTCCTCTTGCATACTGGTGGGTGCAAAGAAGAACATCTCTTCATAACGCTGTTGATATGCATCCACGGTCATCTGCCCCTGATATAAACTCAGGAACTCTCTTTCCATAGAATCTCTGAAACTTCTAGGAAAGTACTTCTCAAATAATGCCTCCTTATAAATATCCCAAGTCAGTTGGGCGTGCTTTGTTAATAAATATGTCCTGGTAGACCTCCACCAATGGTGTGCATCTCCTTTTAGCATAAAGGTGGCACACAATACTTTCTCTTCTCCATTTACTGTCATCATCCTAAAATTTCTTTCCATTTCGTCAACCCAGTGTGCCGACCATAAAGGATCTGCTGGCTTGCCATTAAATTCTTTGGGCTTCATTTTCAGAAAATGCTTCACCAGTCTGGAGTGGTCTAGTTGTTACGGGACATAACGCCCCATACATAGGTGGTTGGTATTGATATCCACCTTGAGCTGCCTCAGGATTCTGCACTTGAGCCTGCATGATGGGAGTCTGAGGTGCGTGGGGTACTGTGTTGCTTCCCCCTGGTACCGTGTTTGCCTGTCCTGCTGGCATTGGTGGTGTCTGTGCAGCTGAAAAAGTCATGCCTATGGCAGCTTACATAGTAGCTTGTGCCTGTTGTATTTGTTGTAACTGTTGGGTCAAATTCATTACTACTGTAGCCAGGTCTGTAGATGGAGCTGGCAGATTTATAGGATTTATCTGCCCATTACTTATGGACGGTGTCGTGTTCGTATTCCCCTGTGTTTCCAGGTGTGTCTGGCTGTCTTCCCCTACAGGTGGTGGTGGTGGGATAGAGTTACGGCTTTGTCTGGTTACTCTGCGTCCAGCCATTATCTGTTCTGATAGTGGGAATGCCTAAAAATCATAGAATACGTGAGGCAATCAAGTTTCAAATTTTTCAGATCATTCTGTCGAAAATGCTGTATTTTCACTGCAGGGTCGATGGATGTCCGACCCTCAGTATGCGACCCTGAGGAATCACTGATTCTTCCCGAGAGCCAGGGGTCGATGAGGGGGTCGGAGGATGTCCGACCCAGGGTTCGACCCCTAGTTCTTTGTTAGATTACCGTGAGCCGAGGGTCGATGAGGGGGTCGGAGGGGGGGTCGGATGTCTTGGTCGAATTCTTCGACCCTCGGACTAAAAATCAGGTTTTTATTTCCGACTTTGAATCCATTTCTCATTCTTCCTCCTCCTTTTCGACTCGGCTCGTCCCTTTGAGTTGCTACAGTGTCGACTCGGACTCTTTGGTGCTATTTTCTTCTTATTTCGACATCCACATCTCGTCTAAAGGTATGTTCTCTACATTTTCATGTTTTTAGGTTTTCTTAACTAGGTTTTTGCCCATTTAACTCGTTTTCTTCAAATTAAACTTTTTCCAACAGTAAAAATTCAATTTTTATTGGGGGCTTTTGTTGTTGGTGACTCAATGGAACGAAAGCCCTAAAAAATATTTGAGTTTGGTCGGTTGGTTATCGAGAAACTTGAATTTCCCATTTTTGCCCTAATTTGTCGAGATTTTTGAATTTCTTGAAATTTCTTCAAATACGATCTCTTTAAATGAAATTTCCAACTGTATGAGTCTTGCAGGATTGTTTAAAACCTTTATAAGTCCTCCTGCCCATGTGTATGAGTGAAAAGTGAGGCTTTTGATCAATTTATGTTGTTATACTGCCGAAATTTTTGGGTTTTTCATCTTTACTAACCCAATATTTGTTTCTCTTTGTTTTTGCAGATACTATGGCTCGTACCAAAGTACCCAGGGTTCATGACCCAGTCCGCTTCCGTTCTAACGAGGTGGAGACATAGTATGCCCGCTATTCTGGTAAGAAGGTAGAGGGAGGTCGCCGGGTAGACTTGGCTAGCCTGGCATTGTTCGATGTAGAGAGGGCTTTTGGTGACATGGGTTGGTTTCCTGTGATCACCTATGGTGCCTGCACTCGGCCGGATCTGGTGAGACAGTTCTACTGTAATCTCCAGGTGGTGGGAGATTACAACGATACAGAGAGGGGTAGATAGCTTCGGATCACCAGCTACGTCAAGGGGGTCGATATTTCATTCTATTATCGACAGCTAGCCGACTTATTGGGCATTTCATATGACGGCGCCTTGGTGTTCTGTGCTCCTGGAGAGCCCCAGTTCTTTTCATTGGAGATGAGAGCTGAGATTGATCGCCAGATCTTCAGAGAGGATTGCAGGGAGATGAAAGCGATATGCCTTCGTCAGAAGCCTCGGGTGTACTGCAAGATTATCCAGCACAACCTGATACCTCAGAGTGGGCATTACGAGAGGATCTCCCAGTTGACCCAGTGTCTATTGTACTATATTTGTACTAGACAACCCATCTGCCTTCCTTACATCATCATGTGGACGATGATCAGCGCTACATTGCCCAGTCATACTGGCAACCTGCCATATGGATGCATGATCTCTATGCTACTGACCCGCCTGGGTGTTGACATGACGGATGAGAGGACTCAGGAGAAATCCTTCTCGTCACCTTTGGATTAAGAGGCCATCTGCAAGATGGGCATGCAGGATGCCCAGGTCAGCGATGAGGAGAGGAATGCTCTGGTGCGTCCACGTACTCGAGTGGAGATGGCTGACGCTGAGGCAGCAGCAGCAGCCGCTGGAGTAGGGGTTCATGGGGGTGATGACGATCATTTGTACATGGATGTGGATGCCATACCTCCTCCATCACCTACTCATGCTACAGGAGCTGGTCCTTCACATGCAGCTGGTCCTTCGTATGTACCTTCTGATGACATGATGGGGATATTGCATGAGATACGAGAGCCTCAGCGCATGTCTGATTTGAGGATGGGAGAGCTTCTAGATGCTCAGCGCTTGTCCGATCAGCGAGTGGGAGAGCTTAGGGATGCTCAGCGCGTGACTGACTAGCGGGTGGCTGATCTCACAACTAGTCTCCAGACGACCCAGACTCAGATAACTTGGTTGACTAGAGTCTATGCTGAGGATTATGACAGAGACCTCGAGGCACCGCCTCCCCCATCACCTCCAGCTTCTTGATGTATTTTCTTTTATCTTTCTTTTTGTACGTCAGAGTAACTATCCGGGTTGTGGACTGTACTCTGCTTTAGTCATGTATATATACGTTTGTTCTTCTTTTGGTTGTATATAAATTTGTTTCTCATTTAATAGATTCATTATTCTCTTTCAATTTTGTCTCAAACAACACAGATGCTTATGGTGTGTTATAATTACAGCTTTTAAATTTTTATCCTATCTCAGTTCATGAACTTTTGTGGAAGTATACTGGTTTAACAGACAGGGCCTGAGAGCTCTGATACCAAGTTGTCACACCCCAATTCTGTACTATTCAGAATGGTGTGATGAACCGCTAATAAACCAACGGTTCAATCAGGATCTCTAGTAGGCTGTGTCCATGTAAACTAAACCATACACATCCACAACCACAATTAGAATAAATACACAATAGCGAAAGTCTTAATAATAAATAAACAGAGGAATCTAACTGTGATAATCATAAATAAAGTATCAAATTATGTTATATCAACTGAGTCATAAGTAAATAAAATATCAATTATATTTCCTTAATAATTCAAATCAAAATCTAATCGAAAGCGCATGCGTTGCACTTGCATGAAGAGTCATGCGTTTCCAGTAAGTCTTCAGTTTCCATCGCAGTGATGTGCCCGTACGCAGAAACATTCATATAGTCTTCCACCATGGTACCTGCATCATCAACTAAAAAATATTCGACGTCGAAAGGATGAGCCAGTATCTTCTTCTTCTTCTTCTTCTTCTTCTTCTTCTTCTTCTTCTTCTTCCAGTTTCTTCTTCTTCTTCTTCCAGTTTCTTATTCTTCTTCTTTCTTCTTTTTCTTCTTCTTCTTCTTCTTCTTCTTCTTCTTCTACTTCCTCTTCTTCCTCCTCCTCCTCCTCATCTTGTTCTTTATTCTTCTTCTTCTCAACTAATCAGCCCAACCCCTACGTCTCCCTTCCCCCTCCGATGGTTAGGGTCATTCAAGGTTAGCCCATCCTATCTGGCCTTGAGGACAAGTCAAGGTTGGATTAAGTCCTGAGTCAAGGCCGTGCTAGGCCTAGACCTAACTAAGGGTACTCGGGTTGGACTGAGTTTTGAAAAAAACCTAGCCCAACCTGACCCTATTGTAGTTGTAGAATAGGGTTTGTTATTGGCCTTTATTATCACCTTGGATGGTAGAAAAGAGTTATCCTTAGCCCAATAGGGTTTACCCTCTTAGGGTTTAAATAGTTGGGACAAATATAAACAAGAGTGAGAAAACCAAACAATTATCCACTTAAGAGAAATAGAGAATTTTTCTTAATCATCAAGGAAAATTTTATATCTCTCTCCACCTCACATTGCGATCACCTTTGCACTTATCTAGGACTTTCCCAAAGAGACAATATATAGGCTCGCTAGAAATCTTAATACCCACAAAATTATAATTTTACTCATATACATGTAATGGATTCAAAACTTACCCAATTAACATATACAATTTTAATTAACTATGTTGGCTCATAAATACAAGACACACAAGGATCGTTCTCAATGCAACCAAACCAGGCATCCCAGCCCTACGTGCAATCGAGGATAATTTTGGTATTTAAGGGGATCAAATATTTTAAAGATCGAATGGCTTAGACACCCGATGAAAATCTCTCCTTGTAACTGGTCAATTACAAGGAAACAAAGCCGGACATAATTCCTCAACATAAAAGTCATATTGGCCCATGGGGTGTTAGTGGATAATTATGGTTTGGTATTGGCCTTACTCTTACCCTTTAAGGATAGAAAGTCTTGCTCTCTATCCTCTTAATAAAAAATCTTTCCCTTACAGTACAGATAAGAATCCTCTCATGGTTTAGTGTATAAGGTAAGGGAGAAGGATATGATCTATAGGTTAGCAGGGAAAATGGGAATACAAAAGCGCATCAATAGCTAGTCACTTAAAGGGGAAGGAAAAGAAACCCAGATTTCAAGAAAGAGAGAAATAGAGAAAGATTGCATTAACCATGTAAAACGAGTAAAAAGGCAAAAATAAATCATAGAAGGTCGAATAATTTACAATTTTAATCACAAAAAGGGGAAGTAATTCACAATTCGTTTACAATTAAAAGAAATATCAATCAAACAAATAACTTTACATCACATGGTAAATCTATGAAACAGCAAACATGAAACACATATTTTAACATTAATAATATTTTATTTTATTTTTTACACTGATAAAACAAGTGAAATTGCTAATTTAGTTTTGCTGAAACAGGTAAAATGGATCACAGGTAGAAAAAAATCACTTATCCTTAACCCTAACAACATAAAATTTTTACCCTTGTCCTCCCTTCATAGAGTTGACATTATAAAATTCAATACCCCAATGGTGCAATGCATCTAATGGGCTGAGTCGAACAAGCAACTTCCTTAAACATACGTCAACACTCTACCGTACATGTCATAATCATTGATGAAAGGAATATATAAGAGTTTTATTCACATTGCATGCATCAATAGATTCTACTAGCAAAGGCCCACATAATAGTATTTCATATAATGGATTTTATTTTTATCAAAAAAAAAAAATCTTATGGATTTTTTAACTGGATCAGTTGAGAAAACATAAAAAATAGAAGGGTTTTTTTTTTTTTTTTTTTTTTTTTCTTTTTGGTAAATAAAAAAATGTATTATGTGACAAACAAAGTGAGTTCATGTTCTAAGCCTTCCTCTATAGTTTTTAATTTAATTGTAAACTTTGTTACGACAAGTCATTATCATACATACCATGCAACCAGTTAATTTCGGATTCATAAATTATATATTCAATATGCGCAAAAGTAAACTATCGGGTTGCATGGAACTTGCACCCAGATACTATTTTGTCTTTTATGAAATGAAAAATCTCACTCTTGGTTGTATACCTCTATATGTGTTCTTTTTAGTTCTACGCTAGTGTAAAAGACTCTCAGCTTGATAACGATCTGCTCCTATTTAAAATAATGATATTTTTGTAAATATTAAACAAGCCTAACATCAAATATCAGAATATTATTGGGCAGGAGGTTCCTTATCCGTATGGGAGTGTTTTACCCTTTTTTTGTAAACAATTTTAGGGTTTTTATTTTATTAAAAATCTTTAAGAATCGAAATTGGTTGGAAGATTTTTTGGAACAAGATAAACATTCTTCATGCAAGTGAGTATTCTTATCTCTTGAGCAAGTAGCTTATGAGGGAAAAAAAAAATCCTTTAACTAACATACAAATATTTTATATTTTCTTCTCCCATATATATTTTTTGAAACATGTGTGAGGGTGTAGGGCCCATATTCATTATGGATTCTCAATAACATCGGGTGGTTAGCAGATGTGGAGGAGATTCAGACTGATCTGTAATAAAAATCTATCACTCAACGGCTGACCACGAAAGAAATCTACCTAGCCACGAAACAAATCTAGCTAACAAGTAAGAAGGTAATAACTGCTACCGTAAAAAATAATAATAAAAAATAAAATAAAAAAAATACAAGAACAAGCAGAGAAAAGAATTAATAAAAATTCAAATATTTTATAGTTGGTATAAGATTAAACTCCTAATAAATATTAAATATTTAATTTTAACCCTGTTTTAATATGATTACTTCATGAACGCTGCTTGCATGCTCGGATCCCACGTGCTCATCATTGGCCTTAGTTGGGAAACAATGATAATGAAAGGGAATTTTATTGTTTTTAAATTTCTTTTGGTCGTTAAGAAACATCGTCGAAAATGAGTAAAAATAGATTCACCAAATGAATAATTGAAAGATTCTAAAAAGTGGGACTCATACAGGATATTATCACAAAAATGTCTACCCACCTAGCGTACGTGTGAGTGTTTCTCGAGGAATATGGACATTTCGAGGTATTATAAGTTGGTAACCTTTCGAGATTGGAGTGTGTTGATCTTTCTCTTAAAAAATAAATAAATAAAATAAAATAAAATAAAATAAAATAAAATAGCATATGTAAAATGGAAAGAGAGATATGAACAAAATGAGAAATTCAACATAACTTAAGTACCAAAAAATAAAAAAAAAGAGTCCACTTGCTTATTAACTGTTTCACCAATAAAAGGAAAATTAAAATAAAATTTTCTTATTTGCTCTTTAGCTCTTAGGCTAGAAAAAGTGAGATAGACATGTATAATGATCAATGTTTCATGGATCATTGTTTTGTCTTATGCTATTTTTTCTTTTCTTAAATTCAAACATTGTCTTATAGAACAATTACTTAGGACAAAGTTGGGTTTAAGGCTGCCAAAGTGGTGACCCACCAATTTTGATCATGTAAGGTTTTTACTATTATACTTTTTATGGTCTCCCTAGAGTTATCAATTAACCCATTGCAAGAAAACATTTCAGCAAGGTTTCAATTAACCCTAATATCTCCATACAGTTCCTAGAATACAATGGTAAAAATGTAATCAAAGTAAATGCATACCTGATCGTAGAGATTGATTTTCGTCGTTTGAATACACGCTTTGGTCAAGTCTTCCACAGCCCTTGGGAGATCCCTTCGCTTCTCTCTGTGTATGGGTATAGAGAGAGGAATGACAACTATGGCTGTAGGGGC
Source organism: Protea cynaroides (assembly GCA_028583415.1). Taxonomy (NCBI): domain Eukaryota; kingdom Viridiplantae; phylum Streptophyta; class Magnoliopsida; order Proteales; family Proteaceae; genus Protea; species Protea cynaroides. The sequence goes on from CM053268.1 coordinate 23,113,604, forward strand.
TCTGACCTTTAGTATTTATAATACTAACCGAAACCCTGGACCACCCCCATAATGGACCAAGTTTGTTTATCTCCAACCTGTGACGAACCAAACCAATATCGATCAAACCCCATAACCTAAACTCCCACTTTTCAATGGGCATATTAATTAATCAAGTCCATAAAATATTTTTAACATTCTCTCACTTGAGCTAGATTAATTACAAAGCCACCATGATTAGTGTGGCTATAGAGTTCTATTATCAAATAATTCGTTACAACCTTTGATCCAGCTATCAAGCCTACCAGTGTTGAACTACAATAGAAAATACACCTCAATGTACGACATACAATTTTCTGTCAGCCACACACAATGTTCTACTTGATAGCATAAACAATTCTGAGATAAATAAATGACAACGATGATCGAATTACCACGATCTTGTTATCTTAAAATCCTTATTGGTCAATGAACTTTGATATTATCCAACTCATAGGCAAGCTACCTCTAGTTTGGACTAACATCACACTTTGGCTTACCGCTTTGTAAGTTTGACATATCTTATAAACAACAAAAAATGCATACAAGTAATAAAACTGATGTTTAAATAAACAAAATCTAGGGTTTACCGACTAGATTAGGGTTTGACGGAAAAATATGGTTTAGATTAATACCTCGCTTTGCATGGTATTGATCCAATCATGACTAACCATTCTAGAACACTTAACGTAGAGGAAAGTTTAAGCACTTACCGTTGATTCGCGGTAATGTGTTCTTCGTCCAACGGCAATGGAGGCTCTTCCCTCTCCTTCCTAGCTTCTTCTCCTTCTTCAATCTCTTTCTCCTCTTTAGGGTTTGTGAGGACCAATGAAAGGGATTTTAGGAGGTTTAAGAGTCTTTATATAGGCTAGGATTGAGTTTAGGAAGCCTCCTAACATTAGGAAAGTCCTTCGGTTTGGAATTTAGAAAGTGGGACCCGCAGAGATCCGTTTCCAGATCTAAGTGGTTTGCTACGCAGGCCATACCGGTTGATCGGTACCATCGACCGATATGAAATACTTATCATACATCCGTTTTCATACCTGGTTGTCATCCGTTCGTCCCGTCTGACCCGGTGACGATTGAAAGACCTGTTACGACATGAATGAAAGGTTTAGATCGGGTTCATGGAGTGCGGGTCTTATAACTCCCCCACCCTTAAAAGAAATTTCATCCCCGAAATTTGCAATTAGGTTTCACAACTCCCCCACCATTAAAATAAATTTCGGCCTCAAAATTTGTATGTACCTTGTTTATCGAAAAGGTTAGGGTATTCCTTTCGCTTTGCGTTCTCTTCTTCCTAAGTGATTTCTTCTACATCTTGGCTTTTTCAATGCACTTTCACATAATGGATATCCTTGCTTCCGAGATGTTATACCTTTCGGCTTGTGAGCACCACATGTACCACTTCAAATGTCAAGTCCTCTGTCAAGTCTGGTGGGTCTACTGTCAAGATGTGCGATGGATCTCTGACATACTTCTTCAATAAAGAAACATGGAACACATCATGAACGCTTGACATGGATAGTGGTAGAACCAGTTGATATGCCACATTACCACATCTGGTCAAAATCTCGTATGGTCCCATATACCTGGGGCATAGCTTTCCCTTCTTACCAAACCGTTTCAGACCTCGCACAGGTGATATCCTCAAGAACACCTTATCACCTACTGCAAACTCCAGATCTCGACGTCGATTATCTGCATAATACTTTTGTCGAACTTGAGCTGTCTTCACTCTTTCTTTAATTTGATCAATCACTTGACAAGTTTCTTCGACAAACTCCGGTCCTACAATCCTTATTTCTCCCACCTCATTCCATAACAGAGGTGTACGACATTTCTTCCGATAGAGTGCCTTATATGGAGCCATTTGGATCGTAGCCTGGTAACTATTATTATAAGCAAACTCAATAAGCGATAGCTTCTCATCCCAAGCTCCTTTGAAATCTAGGACACACGCTCTGAGCTTATTCTCTAAGATTTGAATAGTTATTTCTGACTACCCATCTGTCTGAGGATGAAAAGTTGTGCTAAACTTCAACTTGGTTTCCATGACTTTCTGTAATCCTTCCCAGAACTTTGATGTAAAACGAGGATCTCTGTCAGATACTATACTTTCTGGGATGCCATGGAGTCTGACTATATTGTCCACATATTGCTTGGTCAGCTTCTCCATGGTATACTGAGGTCTGACAGTGATGAATCGAGCTGTCTTGGTAAGTCGATCGACTATAACCCATACTGCATCCACCGACCTTGGTGTCAAGGGTAGGCCAATGACGAAATCCATTGTGATACAATCCCACTTCCATGCTGGCTCCAGTAGTGGTTGTAGTAAACCCGCGGGTCTCTACCTTTCTGCTTTAACTTGCTGGCAATTCAGACATTGGAATACAAATTGAGCTACATCCGCTTTCATACCCCTCCACCAATATAGTCTTCTTAAATCATGGTACATCTTGGTGCTTCCTGGATGTATTGAATATGAGGTATAATGAGCTTCTGTCATAACTTTATCTCTGATGTTTGAGTTCTCACTCTCAGGTATACATAATCTTCCACGATACCTGAGTACCTTGTCTGAATCCAAGATAAAATCAGGGTTGCTTTTACCCTTCTCTAGATCTTCTTGCACAGTCTTGAGGTGTGGATCCTGTAAGATTGCTACTTTGACCTCATCTATTAGATCCAATGAGATTTTCAAGGCTGCGAACATCCATGTAAACTTATGAATTAAGCCATGTTCCACTGGATCTCCTGCAGTCTCTAGTATATACTCTTTATCATCCTCTATTGAGCCAGAGACTGCAGCACACAATGCGGCATTTGTACTAGGTCCTGCCTCAGGTTTCAATGCCCACTTTCTACTTAAGGCATCGGCCACAACGTTTGCCTTACCTGGATGGTACTGGATGTCACAATCATAATCTTTTAATAGCTCCAGCCATCTCCTCTGTCTCAAATTCAGGTCCTTCTGAGTGAAAAGGTAAGTTAAACTCTTGTGATTCGACTTAATCTGAAACTTTTCACCATAAAGGTAGTGTCTCCAAGTCTTGATTGCGTGAATGACCACTGCTAACTCCAGATCATGCGTAGGATAGTTCTTCTCATGCTCTTTCAACTGTCTTGATGCGTAGGCAATCACCTATTCTCCTTGCATCAATACACATCCAAGACCCAACCCTGAGGCATCCGTATATAGGGTAAATAGCAAGCCTGGTGCTGGGATGGTCAAGATAGGTGCAGAGATTAGTCTTGACTTCAAAGTCTGAAAGCACTTCTCACACTCATCTGTCCATATGAACTTTTCTCCTTTCTTGGTTAGTCTGATAAGTGGAACGGCGATCCTTGAGTAGTCTTCCACAAATCTTCTATAGTAACCAGCCAATCCAAGGAAACTACGAATCTCCGCAACTGATTTCGGTGCATCCCATCCTACTATAGCTGCGATCTTGCTTGGATCTACCTTGATACTGTCTGCAGATACTACGTGACCCAAGAAGGCCACTTCCTTCAGCCAAAATTCATACTTCTTAAACATGACGTAAAGCTTCTCCCTTCTTAGCCGTTGTAGGGCTGCTCTCAAATGTGTTGCATGAGTCTCATTGTCCTTTGAGTAAACCAAGATGTCATCAATGAATATGATCAAAGTGTCCAACATGTCATGAAATACTCGGTTCATCAGTTCCATGAACGACGCTGGAGCGTTAGTCAACCCGAACGACATTACCAGGAACTCATAATGCCCATACCTTGTTCTGAAAGTAGTCTTTGGAATATCTCCTGCCTTGATCTTTAATTGGTGGCACCCTGATCTAAGATTTATCTTCGAGAAAACCTTTGCACCCTGCAACTGATCGAACAGATCATCGATCCTAGGCAAAGGATATCGGTTCTTGATGGTTAACTTGTTCAACTCTCGGTAGTCGATACATAGTCGTACGCTACCGTCCTTCTTCTTGACAAATAATACAGGTGCTCCCCATGGCGATATGCTTGGTCGTATGGAGCCCTTATCTAGTAGCTCTTGTAACTGGGTCTTCAACTCCTTTAATTCTGTAGGAGCCATCCTGTATGGTACCTTAGACACTGACGCCGACCCTGGCATGAGGTCTATCACGACCTCTGTAACCCTGTCTGGAGGTAGACCTAGTAGATCTTCTGGGAACACATCTAAAAACTCTCGTACCACATCTAGATCCATCTTTGGAACCTCTGTAGTGATGTTGACCACAGATACTAAGTACCCCACTCCTCCCTTCTCTAAGCATCTCTTAGCTTTTAGGGAAGAGAGGATCAGCTTTTGCTTCCTAGGTAACTTGGTTTCAGTGAAGCTAAACTCCTTTCCCTTCTCATCTTCAAACACAAGTTTTCTTTCGCCACATAATAAGCTAACTGAATAATGGCCTAGCCAATCCATTCCCAAGATGACGTCAAAGTCTGCCATCTCAAGTTGAACCAGATTTGCTTATAGGTTCCGGTCCTCAATACTAACTGTACACGGCCCATAGCATTCATTCAATGCCACTTCCACTCCCAACGGAGAGCGAACTATCAAGCTTGGGGTTAAATACTTGATAGGTAATTCCATTCACTTCCTAAAAGACATAGAAACAAAGGAGTGCGTGGCCCCATAGTCAAAGAGTACTCTGGCGGGTACACCAACTATATTTACAGTTCCTGAAATTTAATTATCCCTTAGTTCTATATGCTCACACACAACAAAATAATAAGCCAAATAGTAAGGGACGTAATCATACCAGTAACCACATCAGGAGATACGGCTGCCTCCTCAGTGGTGACTGCGAACATCTTTCCTTGCTGTGGTAGTTGCTTCTTAGGTAAAGTACAGATCTTTGCATAATGACCTAATTATTGACAGTTGAAACATTTGACTTTTGGGTTTTGTCCAGCTAACTGGGAAGATGGTGATGCAGTAGTATTCCTTACTGGCACCACAGTAGATTGAGCCTTGTATGGGCGGAATGGTCTAGTGTTCCCTCCACCCGAAGTCTCAGTAGCAGGCCTTTTCAGTCCCTTGTTTTGAGCAAAGAAGATGTCTCTTTGGCTTGATTCAATTACCCTAGCAATCTGTACGGCCTCGTTATACACTTTCTTCTCCAAACCCAAGACATGTTCTCGGATACTTCCTTGTAATCCCATGGTGAACCTCCATGTCTTGGTTTCTTCCTCTTGCATATTTACCGGAGCGAAGAAAAATAACTCTTCATATCTCTACTGGTACGCATCAACAGTTGACTAGGATTGTTGTAGATTTAAGAATTCCTTCTCCATTTAATCACGAAAGCTCTTTGGAAAGTACTTATCAAAGAAGGCTCCCTTGAATATTTCCCAATTGATCGGAGTGTGCTTTGTCTCCAAGTATGTCCGGGTAGAATTCCACTAGGCATTAGCGTCTTCCTTGAGCATGTGCATAGCAAACAACACCTTCTCATCCTCCGTGCAAGTCATTAGACGGAAGTTCTTCTCCATCTCAACAACCCACTATGCAGGCCATAGTGGTTTTCCTGGTTTCCCTGTAAAGGTAGGGGGTTTCAACTTTAAAAACCTATCCACCGCTCGGCTTAGGTCATTCTACCCTTGTGTATTTGTTCGATACCATGGTGGTGGGTACGAATAGATTCCTTGATAGGCAGTGGTGGTTGTAAATTCTACCCTTGGCCCATCAGCCCAGTACTACCATCCATTGGTAGTGTGGTGTTATTTTCCCCAGACTTAGGCATACCTTCTGTAGGAATATATTTCGGTGGCCTGAACATCTTCAGCATCTCATTCACGAACGCTTTCTGCTGAGCTTCTATCTGATAAACCAAGTTCATCACAATTGTCTCTGAGTTAGTGTGAAGAGGTCCTGGGAAATTTGTTAGTGCTCTGGGACTCTGCCCTTCTCCACCTTCCGGGTTTAGATTTTGCTCATCAATAGTTTCTGTTTTCACATTGTCCTCATCTTGGCGCACCCTAGAGTGGTGATGCTTTCGTGAGCCTCTACGATCGTTCCCGCCTGCCATCTCAGATTAGTTTTTCCTGCTTGGATCTGAGAAGAAGACATAACAAATGAGGTACAATCGAATAGTCATAATAGTGTTAGTCTTTAACAAGTGCAAGGCGAAACTCAAAGGAAACTTAAATCAAAATTTTAAAAATTTTCCCAAAATTTTTCTGAGCTTGGAATGCATGTCTGGTCGCAACATACCGGTCGTGGCACTGTATATGATAGTGCGACCGGTATGTCTAGGTGGACAAACCTCTCGGAGTTTTCGAGAGGTACCGGTCGATGTACCAATCGCAACCCTGTAGGTATGGTGCGACCGGTATAGTCGACCAGTCAGGATTTTTCTCCTGACCGAGAGGTACCGGTCGACCTACTCAGGGGGTACCGGTCGACCGGTATGGGCAAAATCATCAATCGATATGCCCAAATTGCCTTTAAAAATCGCAAAAAGTGAGATTTTTCTCACTTTTCTTCTTTCAATTCTCTCCGGTGGCGATTCCTCTCTGGCTTGGTGAGTTGCTACAGTCCAACCAGTGATCTTAGAAGCGATTTTGTTCCGATCAAGACCTTGAACATCGTCTCCAAGTAAGTTTCTTCCTTTCATTCTTCCTTTTTACATCGTTTCTTCATGGTTTCTTGTCCAAAAACTAGATTTTTCTTGGTTTAGAAGATTCTAACCATAGGAACTCTTTTTCTTCAGCTTAGAAAGAGTTTAGGGACCTCTATGAGCAAAATCCCTCAATCTATTTGAGGTTCCACCGTATGGTTTTTCTAAAAATCAAAATTTTGGGCTTTTGACCTAGGTTTTGGTCAAAAAATCAATTTTTTTCTTGAAATTTCAAAATTTCTTGTTTGTTTGATGGATGCTTGGTTTCCATATGGTGTTAGATGGTTCTGTAAGTCCTCCTCCCCAGATTTTGGGTGAGTTCGAGGCTTTTGCTTCCATTACTATCGTTATGCTACCGAAATTTCAGAAATTCTAACCAAATTCTCATTATTTGTTTTTGTTTTGTAGTTCAAAATGTCTCAACGCCATGGTGCTGGTAAACATGCATTCGGTCCTGGCATGAACCTTCCGCATCCGCCGGTTTCACTGTAAGACCTGTGTCAATCTCACCCGCTCTTACCACCTTGAACCAGGTTTACCTATCATGGTCGAGTCAAATGGACCAAGGGCGTGAAGGAGATCGAGATCCCAGGTATCAAATCGACCCAAAAACTAATTTAAGGGGAGGGTCGCATACCCAGCCAAGTAGGGTCGGACCCCCCAAAACAGAAAGTTAGACCTTCAGTTTTGAAGGGAGGGTTGGACTCATTAGAAACCTAGGGTTAACGGGATCATCGACCCTCCCATCGACCATTAGTTGCCTCCGAAACTGAAATTAGGAAATTTCTTAATTTTCAATTAGGATTCTTTCCTAATCTCAAAGGGACTTATTTTAGGAAGTTCCTACTCTATTTAAAGGATGTCCCTAAGCCTCTTTCACTCCTTTCACAACCCTAATTGAATTGAGAGAAAGAGAAGAGAAGGAAAAGAGGAAGAAGAGAAGCAATGAAGAGAATTTAGCCAAAAGAGAAGAGTTGCAGAGAAGGATTATTCTTCTCAGGTATGGATACTAATTCGATGAGTTTCTACATACCTTAGGTTAGATATTGATGAGAGTGTGATCTCGGAGAAACCCAAACCATCAATCCATGGTTAGGTTTTCATGGGAAACCATAGGAGAATGTATGAAAGCTATTTTAGGTGGATGATTCATGGTTTCAGACCATGGAATGAATGTAGAATGGAATATAGGAGCATGCCATAGGATCCCAAGCACGAAGAATGGACTAAAAGAGGAAAATTGACCAAAGTACACCGAGGGTCGCACCGAGGGTCGATGACCATCCGACCCTAGGTGATCTTAACTATCGACCCTCAGTGTTCGGAAAGTTCAGAGTTTGGGGAGGGTCGCACCCAGGGTCGATCATGACTCCGACCTTACCTCCGACCCTCAGTTAACAGAATGATTTTTAAATTCAGAATTAATTCTAATTAAATTCTATCGACTTTGTTAGGTCTTCTAGCAATACAATAACAATATAAAGGTGATTATAAAGCTTGGAAAAGTATCTATTAGCAAGCTAAGGTGAGGAAACAGAACTCTAAACTAATTGGTAATAACAAACTATTTTTTATTTTCTTGGGTCCAATGCCATGCTTGATTCTATGCGAATATGTTTGTAATGTGTATACAACATGTCATCCAATATTTCTATTATTTATTCATGCATATTTACTTTATTGTTTATAACATGATGATGATGATGATGATAGGAATAGGCATGTGATTGTATGTGTGTGGTTGGTGTACTTGATGCGAGCGAGTATCAGGGGAGGTGTGATGAGAACGTCAATAAACGTTAACCTTTGGCGGGTCTCAGCACTTTAGCTCTATCTCTAACTCAAGTCTTGTGCATTAGCATCGTCGTATCGCTATCACTTTAGTAGAACTATTATGTCGTAGAGTATCAAGGGAGGTGGTCTCGGTCTTTGTAGTCTCTGACTCTACCATGGGGCCTTAGCTTTATCTCTATGGACATTCTAAGGGATGCTGGGGTGAGGCCTTGGATACACTGTTTGGCATTAGGATTGGTTAGTTGCGAGCCCAGTTTGCAAGCCCTCGCTAACAGGGGCTTACGTGTTGGTATGACACTATATAGCAATAAACGTTAACCTTTGTTATATAATGTACATGATTAGGGTGGATGGGGACGACGATAAACGTTAACCTTCGGGTGGACTTCCACACCCTGTGTATAGAGGCGGGGTCAATAAATGTTAATCTTTGACCACCTAACCTTTCTATTGTGCATTGCAAACTATAAACCAGACCAAAGATATGAATTGATTGCATGCATATGTACTGTTGCATTGTTTTGTCTACTCACTGAGCCGTGATGTGTGCTCACCCCCTCGACGTCGAATATTTTTAGTTGATGATGCAAGTTATACCGTTTAAGATTATATGAATGCTCCAGCATACGAGAACGTAGCGGCGATGGAAGCTGAAGCTGAAGTAGATACACATGACTCCTCTTGCGAGTGCAACTCATGTGTATTCGATTAGATATTTTTTAGATTTTCTTTATTTGGATTTAATAAAGACATGTATTTGATTATTATTTATGTCTCAGTTGATACAGAATAATTTGCTATTTAAATATTAATATCACAGTAGATTCTCAGTTCATTTTATTATAAGACTTTCGCTATTGTGTATTTACTCTGATTATGATTATGGATGTATATGAGTTTAGATAACACGGATATAGCCTACTCGAGATCTTGGTTGAACCGTTGGTTTGCTAGCGGTTCATCACACCATTCTGAATAGTGCGAAATTGGGGTTTGACAACTTGGTATCAGAGCATCTCAGGCCTTGTCCGCTGAACTAACATACATTCAAGACAATTGTGAACTGAGATAGGATAAAAGTAAAAACAGTAATATTAGCACATTATAAGCACAAGTGATGGTTGAGACCAAAGTTAAAAAGAGAATAATGCATCTATTAAAGGGGAAACAAGTTACATACAAGGAGAGAGAGAAAAAAAACGTATATACATAACTAAAGCAGAGTACAGTCCACAACCCAGACAGTTACTCTGTAGTACAAGTAAAATAAAGTACAATCAAGAAGCTGGAGGTGAAGGAAGAGGCGGGGCCTCACGATCTCTGTCATAGTCATCAGCATAGACTCTAGTCCACCAGGCTATCTGAGTCTGGGTCGTCTGTAGACTAGCTGTGAGATCGGCTACCCTCCGATCAGTCGCACGCTGAACCTCTATGAGCTCTCACATCCGTGTGTCTGATATGTGTTGGGCGGCTAACAGCTCACCCACTCTCACACGCTGAGCGTCTAGTAACTCCTCCATCCTCAGATCAGATCTGCGCTGAGCCTCCCTGATCTCCTGCAACATCTCCATCATGTCAGGAGGTGGGCATAAAGGACCAACCACATGAGAAGGACTAGTCTCAGGTACAGGATCCGCCACATACATATATATATATAATATAATATATATATATATATATATATATATATATATATATATACATATATAGATATACATATCTTATGGATATATTACATATTATATATATATATATATATATATATATATATATATATATATATATATATATATATATATATATATATTAGGAAAGATAGAGGAAAGTGAGGCCGTGGAAAGAGAGAGAAAAGAGAGGCCATAGGAAAGAGAATGGGAGAAAGAAAAAAAGGAAAGAGAGAGAAATAAAAGAAAAAAAAAGGGGAAAAGATTCCCCTTCACGTTTTCTAGAAAGAAAACGTGAAAGAGAGAGGGAGAAAGAAAGAAAGAAAAAAATGAAGGAAATAAAAAGGAATGAAAAAAAAAAAGAAAAAAGGAGAAAAAGAAAAAAAAAAGAAAAAAAGGAAATATTTTCTAAGAAAGAAAATGTGAAAAGAGAGGGAGAAAAGAAAAAAGGAAAGAAAAAAGGAAGGAAAAGAAGGAAGAAGAAAAGAAAAGAAGAAAGAAAGGAAAGAGAGAAGGATTTTTCTAGAAGAAGGAAGGAGAGAAAGGAAAGAGAGAAGGGGTTTTCTAGAAGAAGAAGGAGAAAAAGGAAAGAAAGGAAGAAGAAAAAAACGTGGGAAGGAAGAAAAGAAAGGAAAGAAGAAAAAATGGAAAAAAAATTTCTAGAAAAAAGAAGAAAAGGAAGGAAGAGAGAAGAAGGAAAGAGGAGGAGAGGATTTTCTAGAAGAGGGAGAGATAGAGAATGTGTGGAATGGAGAAGGAGAAGAGAAAAAGGAAGGAAAAGAAGAAAGGAAAGAAGAAAAAGGACGAAAAAAAGATTGTCTAGAAAAAAGAAGAAAGGAAAGAAGGATCTTCTAGAAAAGGAGAGAAAATTATAAATAGGCAAGAGAAGAGAGAGGAGGGTCTCTTTTTCCAGACCATAGAGAGAGGAGAACATGGGTGAGGGAGAGAAAAACGTGAGTGAGAGAGAGAAAACGTGAGAGAGGGAGAAAGAAAGAGAGAGAAAAGAGAAAAGAAAGAAAAGAGAAGAAGAAAAGAGAGAAAGAGAAGAGAGAGAGAGAAGCAGAAGAGAGGAGAAGGAGAATTCACATTAAAAAGGGGTTGACACAACCTCCAACCACCCTTCATCAATGGTTTCGCTCGATTTGAGCCCAAGGTTAGTACTCTAAACAAATTTAGAGGTCGTTATAATGCTTGAATGCCAATTTTGCTTGAAAAAAGCTAATTTCCATGAAATCTCAATCATGAATGCTCTATTACATGCTTGTTAATGTTAGGATGCCTATGTCTAACATTTTTCATGAATGATAATTTGTCTAAGCTATTCAATGATAAATTTTTGAATGATATACAATGATGTTTGATGTTTTTTGTAAATTTCATAAAGTAATTTTTTGATATGAAAATTCTAGATTTAGGGTTCAAACTTAGGACGTACATCATATGTATTTTTTCTAATCTTTTGAAGCCCAAAATTTTATGGGAGTCTCTCTGATATGTTATAAGACTATCCTAAAAATTTCGTTCCATTTGGAATTGGGAAAATATATCAAAATATTTATCTTTGACATTGCTATTTTTCTCGGATGTAATGCAATCCTCCATCAGAAAGTCTCTAGACAAAGGCCTTATGGCCATAATCAGAAACTCCACTTAACATGAACTTTTTAGAAATAAAAGTCTTCTAAAAAATGGCACTAGTTTTATATTTGTTCCATTTTTTGTTGAATTGATATCAATTTTTAAGTGCATAGTGCTTTGATTTTAAATCTGTCATGATGTACTGATTTGTATGATTGAAAAGAGTCATTTTTTCACAAAGAAAATATACTGTTTTAACTTATTTTTCTTAATGAAATTTTAGATCAGACAGTTATCTACATAGACATATGTCTATATTTAATTTTCATTAAGAATAGAATTTTATTTGGAATTTATGGTGCAACTGGTCAAAATTTGGAACAGATTTGACCAGTGCACATGTTTGGTCTTAGGGCATATCTTTGACCTATTTTTACTTTCTTTTGGGATTCAAATCCTTCATATGAAATATAATATATTAAGTCATATTTCTATGAAAAAAAGTTGAACTTGATTTGAGTTTCGAAAGACCTATTTATGGTCATTCTTGTATAATGTGACAAATCTGAATACAGTTCATAGTTTTGTCCATTATCTAGAACCTTGTGTCACAATTTTCACAGTTTTGAGTCATTAATCTTCTCAAATTTCTTCATAATAATTAAAATATTTCAAAGAACATTGAACATATATTTGTTCTGATAATTTTGTACTTTTCAAAAAAAAAGTTTCATTGATGTCTCATTCATTATAACATCAATGATTGTTTAAATGAATTATGTCATATTTGGATAAATGGCTATATTTGGAGCATTCATATGCTTTATTTGGATTGTGCATACCATGTTTGCCACATTCCATGTATTGCTATTTTTGATAGAATAGATAAATTTTTATCATATTTTAACAAAATCTTAATTTTTTTTAAGTCTTACTATGCTTAGAAAATAACATATAAGATCTTTCTTTTTTTTTTGAAAAATTCATATCATATATGCATTCTATGATTGGTACTTACCATATTGATATATAGATGCATATTAAATCTTTCCATATTAGATCTTGCCATGCTTAGATCTTGCCATATTAGATCTTGCCATCTTAGATCTTACCATATTAGGCTCTTGCCTTATTTGCAATACATACCATATTTGAGAGATTTTAAACAATCTTACTACATGTAAATTTTTTATCATAAATATTTTATATGCCATATTTAGATAGAATATTCTATTTTTGATAATAATTTAATTTATGCAACACCCTAGTCGAACTGCCATATATGCACACTTCTAGAAGACAATCTAGGTGTGGGGACGTGCATTTAGGCACCCACATTCTTGTGAAGGACATAATAGGAATAATAAAAGCCTTAATAAAGAAAGAAAAATATTTTAGTAAACCTTCCAAAATTAGAATTCAGGATGAAAAGGATAATTTAGGATGATTTTTGCCCCTCGGTAAACCCTAAACCTAGAATAGGTTCTCAACCCTAAACCTAGAATAGGTTCTCAACCCTAAACCTAGAATAGGTTTTCAACCCTAAACCTAGAATAGGTTCTCAACCCTAAACCTAGAATAGGTTCTCAATCATTAACCTAGAATGGGTTATCAATCCCGAACTACGTGGATTCTGATTCCTAGGTCAAACCCTAGGATACGTAGGCCATTTGGGAGAAATCCAAATTCGGATCCACAATTTAGTCCACTCGGACTATCTATAGATCCACTAGGATATTTATCCACACCTTAGTCCACTTGGACTATCCATAGATCCACTAAGATATTCATCCGTATTCCAACCCAAAAAGGGTTATCCAAACCTTAGTCCACTTGAACTATCCATAGATCCACTAGGATATTTATCCACATTTCAACCCACATAGGGTTATCCACATTTCAACCCAGATAGGGTTATCCATATTTCAACCTAAATAGGGTTATTCTTAGATCCACTAGGACTATCTATTAGTCCACATGGACTATTCAGATCCTAACCCATATGATTTCTCAACCTTTCAAGCATAAACTTCCACTTGAACAATGAACTTAATCATGCACAAGCATAAATCATAGCCATAAACTTTAATCACACCTGAACTACGATGGTAAACCTGATTTTTGAAATAATTCCTTGATACGTAGGCAATCTGATGGATACAGATTCGGTTCAATGATATCAAACCACTTGGTTTGGTTTGGTTTAACAAATAGAGTCTAGCATAGGAAATGTATAGGAGACCGATTTTGATCGGGCGGTTTGGGTGCCTAACCCCTTCCTATAACCGTAACCTGACGCTTACCCAATCTCTGATAGACCAGAATTCCAATCTAAGGGTCATGAGTCAATCGAAGTCTTACCTTGGGGTGAGATTTCACATTTCTAAGGTCCTAGACCTAAATCTAGGTGGCGACTTCAAAAGATTTTCATCTTTGTCCTCACACCCACACTTAAACTTTATTACCTTATATGATTCAAACACTAAGTACACATATTTAATTAGAAAATCTTGTTATATCTTCCAAATATACCTTTCCTTAAAGCAGACCCTATGGTAACAAATTGGTAACCAAGATCTAAGATTTAGAGCATATTTGATCATATTCAAATATCAACATTTATATTTCATATTTCTTTTCTATATTCTTTCTCTCTAAGCTATTTCACTTTAGTTGGCTTGAGAAGTACGGGGGGTTATGCATTCTCATGTTACTTATGTAGTTTTAGCATTTTGCATATATCTTTAAGGACATTGATGCTAGAAAGTATTTTTTTTTTCAAAAAATCTCATCCAAGGAATGTCAATCAAGACACCTCAATTCTTGAGGGAAAATGCCTTATTTAGTTTCAAAAACATAAATTCTTCTTCTTCTTTTTTTTTAATTTTTTTAATTTTTTTTTTTTTTTACTGATAAGGTCTCAACTTTTATTAAAGGCTTAAATGCCAACTAGCTCCATAAAAGGTTCATACCTTTAAGTCAGGTAATATGTATTTTCTAACTCGATTCTCATCTCAAGATACAAACTGGGTATTATCCTCACATAGGCTTTTATTACATTGCATGTGATGGTATCCTAAGTCTCTCTCCTTTCGTTTTGTGTCAAAACCATAGAAAGAGTGTATGATTTTACCAAAAATCAATGTTAAAAATATTAAAATTTTCCATAAAAGCTATACTCAAAACACATTGACACTAAAAGAAACTAAAAAAATAAAAACACGACCCTAAATAAGGCTAAAAATAAAAAATAAAAAAAAAAGCTCTGTAAAACATAAAACTGTAAGTAAAACTAAATTTCCTATAACAGATCCTAATTTCCCCCCTCCTACACTTAAATCTAACATTGTCCTAAATAGAAAATAAGAATACAAAAGAAAGCAATTAATAGAGAGAAGAAAGATAAATCTATTTTCTTGGATTGCCTCCCAAGCAGCGCATTTGTTTAATGTCGTTAGCTCCAAATAAGGGAGGTGGGAGGCTTTGCACCTTTTTTAGGATGAGATGTTCCAAACCATCTCTCTCCTTAGCTAAGGGTTATACCAATGAAACATTCTCTTAGTTCAATTAAGATAATAATAGAAAAAAAATAGTGATAATGATGTTTCACTAAACTTCGTTACTATATATAGATAAAGGAAAAGCAATATGATTATTTCCTTAATAGGATGTCAACGGATAGAATGGTGTACGGATGCATGTTTGGCCCTATTAGCTCGCCCGTCCTTAGTCCAAACAAGGTATAGGTTGAGATACCCTAGGCCTGAGGGTGAGTCAGAGCTGGAAATTTCTAGCCTTGAATCATGGTTCGGTCGGTTCGGACTAGGCCAGGGTTGAGGCCTTGGGGTGAGCCTGCCTGGTTCTGTCTTCTTCTTCTTTCTTCTATTTCTTATTCTCCTTCTTCTCCTTCTTCTTCTCTCTCCTTCTTCTTCTTCCTCTTCCTCCGGTTCCTTATTCTTCTTCTTTCTTCTTTTTCTTCTTCTTCTTCTTCTTCTACTTCCTCTTCTTCCTCCTCCTCCTCCTCATCTTGCTCTTTATTCTTCTTCTTCTCAACTCAGCCCAACCCCTACGTCTCCCTTCCCCCTCCGATGGTTAGGGTCATTCAAGGTTAGCTCACCCTGTCCGGCCTTGAGGACAAGTCAAGGTTGGATTAAGTCCTAAGTCAAGGCCGTGCTAGGCCTAGACCTAACTAAGGGTACTCGGGTTGGACTGGGTTTTGAAAAAAACCTAGCCCAACCCGACCCTATTGTAGTTGTAGAGTAGGGTTTGTTATTGGCCTTTATTATCACCTTGGATGGTAGAAAAGAGTTATCCTTAGCCCAATAGGGTTTACCCTCTTAGGGTTTAAATAGTTGGGACAAATGTAAACAAGAGTGAGAAAACCAAACAATTATCCACTCAAGAGAAATAGAGAATTTTTCTTAATCATCAAGGAAAATTTTATATCTCTCTCCACCTCACATTGCGATCGCCTTTGCACTTATCTAGGGCTTTCCCAAAGAGACAATATATAGGCTCGCTAGAAATCTTAATACTCACAAAATTATAATTTTACTCATACACATGTAATGGATTCAAAACTTACCCAATTAACATATACAATTTTAATTAACTATGTTGGCTCTATAAATACAAGACACACAAAGATCGTTCTCAATGCAACCAAACCAGGCATCCTAGCCCTATGTGCAATCGAGGATAATTTTGGTATTTAAGAGGATCAAATATTTTAAAGATCGAATGGCTTAGACACCCGATGAAAATCTCTCCTTGTAACCGGTCAATTACAAGGAAACAAAGCCGGACATAATTCCTCAACATAAAAGTCATATTGGCCTATGGGGTGTTAATGGATAATTATGGTTTGGTATTGGCCTTACTCTTACCCTTTAAGGATAGAAAGTCTTGCTCTCTACCCTCTTAATAAAAAATCTTCCCCTTACCCCATAGAGTACAGATAAGAATCCTCTCATGGTTTAGTGTATAAAGTAAGGGAGAAGGATCTATAGGTTAGCAGGAAAAATGGGAATACAAAAGCGCATCAATAGCCAGTCACTTAAAGGGGAAGGAAAAGAAACCCAGATTTCAAGAAAGAGAGAAATAGAGAAAGACTACATTAACCATGTAAAACAAGTAAAAAGGCAAAAATAAATCACAAAAAGTCGAATAATTTACAATTTTAAACACAAAAAGGGGAAGTAATTCACAATTCGTTTACAATTAAAAGAAATATCAATCAAACAATTAACTTTACATCACATGGTAAATCTAAGACGCAGCAAACATGAAACACATATTTTAACATTAATAATATTTTATTTTATTTTTACATTGATAAAACAAGTGAAATTGCTAATATAGTTTTGCTGAAACAGGTAAAATGGATAACAGGTAGAAAAAATCTCTTATCCTTAACCCTAACAACATAAAATTTTTACCTTTGTCCTCCCTTCATAGAGTTGACATTAAAAAATTCAATACCCTAACGGTGCAATGCATCTAATGGGCTGAGTCGAACAAGCAATTTCCCTAAACATACGTCAACACTCTACCGTACATATCATAATCATTGATGAAAGGAATATATAGGAGTTTTATTCACATTGCATGCATCAATAGATTCCAGTAACAAAGGCCCACATAAGAGTATTTCATATAATGGATTTTATTTTTATCAAAAAATAAAAATCTTATGGATTTTATAATTGGATCAGTTGAGAAAACTTAAAAAATAGAAGGGTTTTTTTTTTGGTAAATAAAAAAATGTATTATGTGACAACCAAAGTGAGTTCATGTTCTAAACCTTCTTCTATAGTTTTTAATTTAATTGTAAACTTTGATACAACAAGTCATTATCATACATACCATGCAACCAGTTAATTTTGGGTTCATATATTATATATTTAATATGCGAAAAAGTAAACTGTCGGGTTGCATGGAACTTGCACCCAGATACTATTTTGTCTTTTATGAAATAAAAAATCTCACTCTTGGTTGTATACCTAGGTATGCGTTCTTTTTAGTTCTACGCTAGTGTAAAAGACTCTCAGCCTGATAACGATCTGCTCCTATTTAAAGTAATGATATTTTTGTAAATATTAAACAAGCCTGACATCAAATATCAGAATATTATTGGGCAGGAGGTTCTTTATCCGTATGGGAGTGTTTTACCCTTTTTTTGTAAACGATTCTAGGGTTTTTATTTTATTAAAAATCTTTAAGAATCGAAATTGGTTGGAAGATTTTTTCGAAGAAGATAAACATTCTTCATGCAAGTGAATATACTTATCTCTTGAGCAGGTAGCTTATGAAAGGAAGAAAAAAAAATCCTTTAACTAACATGCAAATATTTTATATTTTCTTCTCCCATATATATTTTTTAAAACATGTGTGAGGGTGTGGGGCCTATATTCATTATGGGTTCTCAATAACATCGGGTGGTTAGCAGATGTGGAGGAGATTCAGACTGATCTGTAATAAAAATCTATCACTCAACGGCTGGCCACGAAACAAATCTAGCTAACAAGTAAGAAGGTAATAACTGTTACCATAAAAAATAATAATAAAAAAGTAAAATAAAAAAAATACAAGAACAAGCAGAGAAAAGAATTAATAAAAATTCAAATATTTTATAGTTGGTATAAGATTAAACTCCTAATAAATATTGAATCTTTAATTTAACCCTGTTTTAATATGATTACCTCGTGAACGCTGCTTGCGTGCTCGGATCCCACGTGCTCATCATTGGCCTTAGTTGGGAAACAATGATGATGAAAGGGAATTTTATTGTTTTTAAATTTCTTTTAGTCATTAAGTAACATCGTCGAAAATGAGTAAAAATAGATTCACCAAATGAATAATTGAAAGATTCTAAAAAGTGGGACTCATACAGGATATTATCACAAAAATGTCTACCCACCTAGCGTAGGTGTGAGTGTTTCTCGGGGAATATGGACATTTCGAGGTATTATAAGTTGGTAACCTTTCGAGATTGGAGTGTGTTGATCTTTCTCTTAAAAAATAAATAAAATAAAATAAAATAAAATAAAATAGCATATGTAAAATGGAAAGAGAGATATGAACAAAATGAGAAATTTAACATAACTTAAGTACCAAAAAGAGAAAAAAAAAAAGAGTCCACTTGCTTATTAACTGTTTCATCAATAAAAGGAAAATTAAAATAAAAATTTCTTATTAGCTCTTTAGGTCTTAGGCTATAAAAAGTGAGATAGACATGTATAATGATCAATGTTTCATGGATCATTATTTTGTCTGCTGTTTTTTCTTTTCTTAAATTTAAACATAGTCTTATAGAACAATTACTTAGGACAAAGTTGGGTTTTAGGCTGCCAAAGTGGTGACCCACCAATTTTGATCATGTAAGGTTTTTACTATTAGACTTTTTATGGTCTCCCTAGGGTTATCAATTAACCCATTGCAAGAAAACATTCCAGGAAGGTTTCAATTAACCCTAATATCTCCATACAGTTCCTAGAATACAATGGTAAAAATCTAATAAAAGGAAATGCGTACCTGATCGTAGAGATTGATTTTCGTCGTTTGAATATACGCTTTGGTCAAGTCTTCCACAGCCCTCGGGAGATCCCTTCGCTTTTCTCTGTGTATGGGTATAGAGAGAGGAATGACAACTATGGTTGTAGGGACTCTGACCTTTAGTATTTATAATACTAATCCAAACCCTGGACCACCCCCACAATGGACCAAGTTTGTTTATCTCCAACCTGTGTCAAACCAAACCAAAATCGATCAAACCCCATAACCTAAACTCCTACTTTTCAATGGGCATAGTAATTAATCAAGTCCATAAAATATTTCTAACGTTCTCTCACTTGAGCTAGATTAATTACAAAGTCACCATGATTAGTGTGGCTACAGAGTTCTATTATCAAATAATTCGTTACAAACCATTGATCCAGCTATCAAGCCTACCAGTGTTGAACTGCAATAGAAAATACACCTCAATGTACGGCATACAATTTTCTGTCAGCCACACACAATGTTCTACTTGATAGCATGAACAATTCTGAGATAAATAAATGACATCGATGATCGAATTACCACGATCTTGTTATCTTAAAATCCTTATTGGTCAATGAACTTTGATATTATCTAACTCATAAGCAAGCTACCTCCAGTTTGGACTAACATCACACTTTGACTTACCGCTTTGTAAGTTTGACATATCTTATAAACAACAAAAAATGCATACAAGTGATGAAATTGATGTTTAAATAAACAAAATCATACTCACCAATAATCTTATCCATTAAACCATAGACAACATAATCAACCATAGATAAACAATAAAATACCAGATCTCTTACTAACCAAGCAGATCTAAAAATTTCCACGGAAAAAACCTTTTGTCTCTACTCTGATATAGAGATCCCACAATTCATTATAAATAACAAGAATAATTAAACTAATAAAATACTTTCATTTAAATTTTAATTCAGAATAATGTCTCCTCCAAATGTATCAAAATAAGGTCTTTCAAAAACAAATAATTAATTGTGTAAGACCTACTCCGAAATCCTCATATTTCGGATCTCTCAGTATCTGGTTTGACCTTTGACCATCCATATGGTATGGGGTCTATTTCTTAGATCACTTAGTAATGATAAGACATGTGGAAATGTTATCCAAGAAATGTAGAAGACATCCCCACCAAACTAGCCTAAACTAATTTTTAAGCCCGACTGGAGGCACAACCGGATGAACATTCATTCGTTTGACAGCAACCAATTGAATGCTTGATTTGGGTTTTTATATCTCTACAGGTTCTACAAAAAGGAGGGCCCAACCTCCTTTCCTTCCATTTGGAACCGAGAGAGTGAGAGTGGGAAAAGAAGAGAATGGGAATAAGAACTTAGAGCTCAAGGAGAAGAACTCCAAATCCTAGCCTCATTCCTTGGAGGTAAGTTCACCATCCTCCATCCCCTCTTTTGGTTTATGGAATGAGAACTAAAGACCCAAGGTGGTTGATACCATTAATGGTGGTCACCATTAAACCTAAATGTTAGGTTTTCTCTACCCAACTCCATATGGAGCTTAATGGAGTTATAAATGGCTCCTATTGTACGTAATAATGGTGGAAAGATGATTCCCACCAACTAAAATGAAAATCATGGAGACATCAATGGGTTTAAACAACTCCCATTGTGTGTAAATATGATGGGAGAATGTTTTTCATCACTTAGAGTGAAAGAAACCAACTGGAAAAAACCTTTCCCAAGAAAGGAGAATGTCTCTAGTTCATGCTTGGCTTTTGGGACTGAATCGGAAGCACAAAACCAGTGGCACGGAACCAGTTCACAAAACAAATTGCATGAACTGGCAGCATGAATTGAAGACATGAACCAGTAAACTGGCAATGGCCTTAATACCAGTTGACTCACAATTTGTCTACCGCTAGGTTAAATAATGTAAATCATTAGACTAAGTAATATCCCAGTACCACCCTAACCGGTATCACGAACCAGAAGAATGACCTGTCAGGTACATCACACCGATATGTACAAGGTATCATTGGTCATGCCTCCGCATAGGCTTAATCCCAAGTGGAGCCACTGCCGGATGACCGACCATCCGGCATAGCTTCTAAAAAACACACTAGAACCCTAATACTATAAACAGTATATGAAGCGGATGACCAACCGGATGACCATTCATCCGATCAATCTTTTGATTCTATATATGAAAGAATTGACTAAGTGTTAACCGGTACTACATTTCGATAGAATGCATAACCAGTCCCTTCTGCTAGTTCAGTCAGTATTGACTTATAAGCCTAGAAATGACTAGGAAGACTGTCCTTTCGGTTCCCAACTTATCTTGGGACCTATGCATGGACTCTAGGACCTGTCTATGCTGGTTTAAAAGATATTCACTCACCTAATGAAACTTATTTAATTAAATTAGATAAAATACAACGAGTAGTAGACGGAGCCTTCTGTTGGCTTCAAGGTTTAGCAACACCACTGGTGTCTATAGATAAGGGGTTGGGTCACGTAGAGTTTGAGCATGTGTTTGATGGTTGTGTATTGTTGTTTTATTTATAACATGTCATCTAATGAAATGTATATAATTGTTCATGCATTTGCATTAACTATAACTATATATGATATAATGGTTGTTACCATGGTAGAGACATGGTAAACCATGAAAGTGGAGATCGAAGGTTCTCTACAAGGGGATTGTTGTTGACGTAGTTATTGTATGCATAACCATGTATGATGGTGCATGTGACGTAGGGGATGGTGCATGTGACGTAGGGGAGTATGGGCATACGTACCATGTTGATGTGTCGGTGTTATATTGGACACATGGAGAACCATGGGAGTGGGGATCAGGGGTTCTCGGTTGGGATGTCATCCATGTATGGTGGTTCATGTAACGAGTGACCTCATGAATCACATTGGGAGTAGCTATACCTTAGTGGAGGCACAACGAACCATGGGAGTAGGGAGTTAGGGTTATCTGCTAGGTGCAGTCTGGTTGAGACCATGTATGATGGGCGTGTAGAGTATGGGAGTACGATACACGTGCCATGCTGGTACTCTATGCTCTAGTGGAGACACGACCAGTCCATGGGAGTGGAACGAAGATTCTTACTGGAGTATAGTTTTACTTACTGTGTGCACATGCCATGTTGAGTGATTGTTGCTTTGCATATGCTTATGTTGTGGGGTATATGATTGTGTGGAGTATGGGAGTGCGATGTACAGTCATATGCCTGGTTACGCCTTATACGGTCAGTCTATGGGAATGGAACGGGGATTTCTACTAGGGTATAACTCTATTTATTATATTCTCCTACATCCTGCATCAACTTGGTCAAATGACTTGTGCTTTAGCAAAAATGGGTGAACAAGCCACTGATCTGCATGGGTCTGCCTCGGGATTAGGGGTGTCATTGATTGTCTGGGTCTGACTCGAGATCAATGACAGTTCATCCAGTGACAAGCCACTGATTTGCATGGGTTTGCCTCGGGATCAGGGGTATCATTGATTGTCTGGGTCTGACTGGAGATCAATGACTGTCGATTGAGCTAAGGTACAGGCCGCCCATGATTGCATACACATTTGATTGTCACTCACAAATTGCTTATTTATTTGCTTCTGTACTACATAAATTATTGCATAGGATTGCATTGGATACCTGACTTCTCGCTGAGGTAGGATGGGAGCTCACCCCTCGATATCAAATCTCTTTTTAGTTTTGATTGCAGATACTCTTCTGTATCTGCTGCTATGAATCCTGTCGATGCTGAAGGCGCTTCTCTTGGTAGTGGGCTACTAAGGGGTTATGTCGAGGGCTGTATGTCACACCCCAATTATGGACTAACCAGAATGGTGTGATGAACCGTCAATAAATCAACAGTTCAACCAGGATCTCGTATAGGCTATTCCAACCATGTTAAACCAAAACACATTCCACATTAATCAGAGATAATAAAGTAAATAGCGAAAGTCTTATTAATAATGAACTGAGGTCTAATCATGATAAATAATTAATATTTCAGTTATCTCAAAGTAACCAAAATATAATTTAATACATATTACAAATATCCAAATAAGAAAGTTAAACACTAAGCGCATCCATAGTTGAAACGCTCGCTTAACGAATCATAATAGTCCTCCATAGCTTGCTCATCCATAGCCGCCACCTGTTCATATGTTGGCGTGTCGACAAAATCTCCAACCATAATACCTGCAACATTAGAAACTAAAAAGAATTGTGTGCGCGAGGGTCAGCTCTCTAACTTGAGCTCAGTGAGTAAACAAAACAATGCAACAAATATATGTATGCATTCAATTCATATATTTGGTTTGGTTTATAAGTTTACAATGTGCTATAAAAAGGTTTGGTGGCCGCCGCACCTCTATACACGAGTGTATAAATCCTCCCAATGGATCAAACACCATTGTCATCCCACATGCACCCATTATGGAATAGAGATAGAGCTAAAATGTTTAGATCAAACACCGCCAATACTTCCCATGATGCCTTACCCATACCAACATGTAAGCCTCTATTGGCAAGGGCTTGCAAACTGGGCTACAACTAACCAATCCTAATGCCAAACAGTGTATCCAAGGTCTCACCCCAGTATCCCTCAATAAGTCCATAGAGATAGAGCTAAGGCCCCCAGCAGAGTCAGAGACCACAAGGTCCGAGACCACCTCCCCTGATGCCTTACTACGTAATAGTTTTGCTAAGGTAATGACGATATGACGATGTTAGTAGGCAAGACTTGAATAGAGATAGAGCTAGAGTCTAGTGACGAGGTCAAAGACCACCATGCCACGTCCTTCCCCTGATTCTCCGCTAGCATCCAACACACCAACCACACACATACATTCACATGCCTATTCCTAGAATCATCATCATCATCATCATGTTATAAATAAACGGAATTAGATATGCATGAACAGTAATAGCAGAAATATTAGATGACATGTGAGATGCACATTACAAGCATACAAGCATAGAATCAATCATGGCATTGGACTCAATAAAAATAAATAGTTTGTTATTAACCAATTAGTTTAGGTATTGTTCCCTCACCTGTTAGCAATTCTCGATGTCCTTCTAAGCCTTGAAATTCTCTTTGAATTGATTTAACAACCTAAAAGTTATATGAATTTAAGTTAGGGTTCATATGTGACATGTTACAGTAGTCAAAAATCAAAACAGAGCACTGATAGGTGTCTAATTAGTCCTATGGTCTCATGCTGTATCGACCTTACTGTCTACGGTTGATACACTACGGTCGCATATGGTATGCCCGTAGCTGTGACCATATGATTTTTGAAATCTTTCCAAATGCCTATGGTCGATCCTTTGGTCATACTGGTCATGCTATGGTCGATCGTAGCTGCGACCTTGAGATTTCTGGTCACAATCTACATGAAATTCAAGTTCTTCCTGAGTTAATTCTTCTCCTTAGCTGTTCTTCTTCTCCTTCTCTTCCTTCTCTTCTTTCTCTTTCTCTAGGGTTTAATAATGTTTTAAAAGAGTGAAAAAAGGCTGAGGGACGTCCTTTATATAGAGAAAAACTCTCCATATAAAGTCCTCTTTCAATTAGGAAAGCAATCCCATAGTTTATGAAAGTTTCCAAAACTCAGAGTCTGACCTGGGTTTTCATGGTCGATCATACGGTCACATAAACCGTCGATCGTAGGGTCAAAATCATCGACTGTGGGGTTTTGGATTTGAGATTTTTGGTTCCATTCCTTATGGTCGACCATATCCACCCAGGCATGTGACCTTAGGGTATGTTTTTAGTGTTTTTAACTCAATTCTCATACCTGGTTTGTGATCTATCTTCACACGCTCTGTCCACTTGATCCAAGAATGATGGGAAGACCTGGCACGACACGGTTAGACCAAGTTAGTGGAGTGCGGGTCTTACAACCCCCCCTTATATAAATTTCATCCTCAAAATTTGTACACACGGATCTCACACTGTACCTGTAAAAACTGTGTTTATGGGACTTGAGTCAACGCCTCACTTCCATGATTTTGATGTCAGTAGATAGATGCACTTTGGTCTATCTATATTATTTTATCCAGATTTACTCTAGTTATTTAGTACGAGATATATGTAATATGAATATTAGTTGTTAAGAGGTTTGTAAGACAAAATAGACTTATTATATAATGATAACATTAGTAGCATATGTTCTCTATTATGATTCCATTGCAACTCTTATTATTCCTCTACAATGATTATTAGTTATTGTTGATTGTTGTCACACCCCAATTCTGAACCAACCAGAATGGTGTGAGTGAACCGTCACTGAACCAACGGTTCATACCAAGATCTCAATAAGACCGTGTCCACTCATACAAACCATTGCATATAACCACAATCAGAATATAATAAATACAGCGGAAGTTTTTAAATAAATGAACTGAGTATTCTATTGATAAATTTAAATAAGTATTCAATTATCCAAATTCTAAACGTAATTAAATATCTTTACATCACTTTAAAAATAACTGAAACGAGTAAAACAAAATCAAAGGCACACGCAGAAAGGGCACTCGCATGAAGCGTCATGCTCGTCCTCTCCTGCCTGTACGTCCAAAGCAGCAACACCTCCATACGTCGGAGCGTTTATATAGTCATCCACCGTGTAACCTGCATCAACATCTAAAAACAGTGTATATACAAAGGGTGAGCTCACAACTTACTCAGTAAGACAATCAGACAATCTAACAATATTATATGCATGAGTAACAATCATTTTATGTTGTGGTCTGGTTTAAGTTTGCAATGTGCTATAGAAAGGGTTGGCGGCCACCGCACCTTTATACACGAGTGTGTAGCATCGCACAGTAGATCACACCCATGTCGACCCACATGCACCCATAATGGAATAGAGATAGAGCTATCCACTACCTCCTCTGATGCTCTACCCATACCAATACATAAGCCCCTACTGGCTAGGGCTTGCAAACTGGGCTTGCAACTAACCAATCCTATATGTCATCACCGTAGGCTCTATCCCAGTACAGCTCCCTATGGCATAGAGATAGAGCTAGAGCGTGGTGGCCAGGCCGGAGACCACAGTGCCACGACCTCCCCCTGATGCCCTACCCGCACCAAGCATACTAAGATAAAACAATACGCAAGTAGACTCTATCCCAACATAACTCCCTATGGCATAGAGATAGAGTTAGAGCGTGGTGGCCAGGCCGGAGACCACAGTGCCAAGACCTCCCCTTGATGCCCTACCCGCACAAAGCATACTAAGACAGAACAATATGCAAGTAGACTCTATCCCAACATAACTACCTACGGCATAGAGATAGAGCTAGAGCGTGGTGGCCAGGCCGGAGACCACAGTGCCACGACCTCCCCCTGATGCCCTACTCTCACTAAACATGCTAAGATAGAATACTACAAAACAATGCTACTGTGAGGAATGATCCCAGACCCCAGGCCCTTCCCATTCCAGACACTAACGAAAACAATCACATGTCTAACAATCACATCCAAGCATATGGAATATGCATGAACAATTATAATAACTGAAAATAACAGATGACATGTGAGAATGCACAAACATCATATCAAAGATTCAAGGTTATTAGCAATGGTTTACTGTCCATTAATTATTAGGGTTTAGGTCTGATTTTGTTACCTGACGCTCGTTTGGTAGCTTGCTCCACATTGCAAGATCTAAACGTGCTATCACAAAGTCCTACATGATATTAGGGTTCAATTAGAATAGTTTCTTAGGGTTTACGTTGGTCAGAAACCAACGATGTTACAAAAATTACACTCACAGAGCTGACTGGTCGTCTGTACCGGTAGCAGCACTGTGGGAAAACCTACGATCAGTATGGTCAGCTGGTCCCCACAGGCCACTCCCTGAGATGTACCGATCGCGGTACCGGTCGCATGGGGTGCGACCGGTATGTCTCCGGAAGACCATACACTTGGTTTTTCGACTGTCGTCGATCACTTTCTATTGATTCTAGGGTTTCTCCTACACATTCTAAGTCTGAGCTTTGAGTTAGGGTTGTTTCCAACTCCATTCAGGTCTAGTTTTGATGATATTCATCCTAGAACTCGAATCTAGCGTTTAACAACTAAATTAGGGTTTGACCGCAAAGTAGGGTTTAGGTCAATATCTGCTTTGCATGGTATTGATCCAAGCAACCCAACCATCCTAGAGTGATAATGTGAGAGGGAGGGTTTAAACACTTACCGTCGATCGGCGTAAGGTGTGCGTCGTCGAACGGCAACGGCAGCTCTTCCTTCTTCTTCCTAGCTCCTTCTCCTTCTCTAATCTCCTTCTCCTCTCTAGGGTTTGCGAGGATCAATGGAAGGGATTCTAGGAGGTTTAGAGGGGTTTAAATAGGCTATGAATTAGGTTTAGAAAACCTCTTAGGATTAGGAAAGTCCTAGGATTCAGAATTAGGAAAGTGGGACCCGTAGAGATCCAATTTCGAATCTTGGTAGACTGCTGCGCAGACCATACCGGTCGACCAGTACCATAGACCGGTACCATCGACCGGTATGAATAAAATTCATACTTAAGTTGGTCTGTTTGGTCTGATTTCGTACCTGATTGGCATCCGCTCGTCCCGTCTTGCCCGGTGATGATCAGAAGACCTGTTACGACATGAAATCAAGGTTTAGATCGGGTTTATGGAGTGCGGATCTTACAACTCCCCCACCCTAAAAAGAAATTTCATCCCCAAAATTTGCATGTAGGTATCACAACTCCCCCACCCTTAAAAGAAATTTTGGCTTTGAAATTTGAACGTACCTTGATCGTCGAAAAGGTTAGGGTACTTCTTTCTCATCACGCTCTCCTCCTCCCAAGTAATTTCTTCGACATCTTGGTTTTTCCAATGCACCTTCACATAATGGATCTCCTTGCTTCGAAGTTGTTGTACCTTTCGGCTTGAGAGCATCACAGGTACCACTTCAATTGTTAAGTCCTCTGTCAAGTCTGGTGGGTCTGCTGTCAAGATGTGCGATGGATCCCTGACATACTTCTTCAATAAAGATACATGGAACACGCCATGAACGCTTGACATGGATGGTGGTAGGCCAGTTGATATGCCACATTACCACGTCTGGTCAATATCTCGTATGGTCCCATGTACCTAGGGCATAGCTTCCCCTTCTTACCAAATCATTTTAGACCTCGCACCGGTGATATCTTCAAGAATACCTTGTCACCCACTGCAAACTCCAGATCTCGACGTTGGTTATCCGCATAGTGCTTCTGTCGAACTTGAGCTGTCTTCAGTCTTTCCTTGATCTGATCAATCACTCGACAAGTTTCTTCGACAAACTCCAGTCCTACAATTCTTCTCTCTCCCACCTCATTCCATAACAGAGGTGTACGACATTTCTTCCCATAGAGTGCCTAATATGGAGCCACCTGGATTGTAGCCTGGTAGCTGTTGTTATAAGCAAACTCGATAGGCGATAGCTTTTCATCCCAAGCTCCTTTGAAATCTAATGCACAAGCTCGGAGCATATCTTATAAAATTTGAATAGTCCTTTCTGACTGTCCGTCCGTCTGAGGGTGAAAAGCTGTACTAAACTTCAACTTGGTTCCCATAGCTTTCTGTAAACCTTCCCAGAACTTTGATGTAAAACGGGGATCTCTGTCAGATACTATACTTTCTAGGACGCCATGAAGCCTGACTATATTATCTACATATAGCTTGGCCAGCTTCTCCATGGTATACTGAGGTCTGACCGCAATGAATCGAGCTGTCTTGGTAAGTCGATCGACTATAACCCAAACTGCATCCACCGACCTTTGTGTCAAGGGTAGGCCAGTGACGAAATCCATCGTGATACAATCTCACTTCCATGCAGGTTCCGATAATGGTTGTAGTAAACCTGCGGGTCTCTGCCTTTTCTCTTTAACTTGCTGGCAATTCAGACATTGGAATACGAAACGAGCTATATCTGCTTTCATACCCCTCCACCAATATAATCTTCTTAAATCATGGTACATTTTGGTGCTTCCAGGATGTACCGAGTATGGAGTGTAATGAGCTTCTGTCATAACTCGATCTCTGATATTTAAGTTCTCACTCTCAGGTATACATAATCGTCCACGATACTGGAGTACCTTGTTTGAATCCAAGGTAAAGTCAGGATTGTTGTTACCCTTCTCTAGATCTTCTTGTACAGTCTTAAGGTGTGGATCCTGTAGGATTGCTACTTTGACCTCATCTATGAGATCCGATGAGATCTTCAAGGCTGCGAACATCAATGTGAACTTATGAATTAAGCCCTGTTCCACTGGATCTCTTGCAATCTCTATTATATACTCTTCATCATTCTCTGTTAAGCTCGAGGCTACAGCACATAATGTAACATTTGTACTTGGTCCCGCCTCAGGTTTCAATGCCCACTTTCTGCTTAAGGCATCAGCCACGACATTTGCCTTACCCAGATGGTACTGAATGTCACAATCATAATCTTTTAATAACTCCAGCCATCTCCTCTGTCTCATATTCAGGTCCTTCTGAGTGAAAAGATATGTTAACCTCTTGTGATCTGACTTAATCTGAAACTTTTCACCGTAAAGGTAGTGTCTCCAAGTCTTGATTGCATGTATTACCGCTGCTAACTCCAAATCATGTGTAGGATAATTCTTCTCATGCTCTTTCAATTGTCTTGATGCATAGGAAATCACATGTTCTCCTTGCATCATTACACATTTAAGACCCAATCCTGAAGCATCCGTATATAAGGTAAACGGTAAGCTTGGTGCTGGGATGGTCTAGATAGGTGCAGAGGCTAGTCTTGACTTCAAAGTCTGAAAGCATTTCTCGCACTCATCTGACCATATAAATTTCTCTCCCTTCTTGGTTAGTCTGGTAAGTGGAACGGTGATCCTTGAGTAGTCTTCCATGAATCTTCTATAGTAACCAACCAATCCAAGGAAACTACGAATCTCCGCAACTGATTTTGGTGCTTCCCATCCTACTATAGAAGCTATCTTACTTGGATCTACCTTTATACCATCTTCAGATACTACGTGGCCCAAGAAAGCCACCTCCTTCAGCTAAAATTCACACTTCTTGAACTTGGCATAAAGCTTCTCCCTTTTCAGCCTTTGTAGGACTGTTCTCAAATGTGTTGTATAAGCCTCCCTGTCCTTTGAGTAGACAAATATGTCATCGATGAATACGATGATCGAAGTGTCCAACATGTCATGAAACACTTGGTTCATCAGTTCCATGAACGACGCTGGAGCGTTAGTCAACCCGAACGACATTACCAGAAACTCATAATGCCCATACCTTGTCCTGAAAGCAGTCTTTGGAATATCTCCGACCTTGATCTTCAATTGGTGATACCCTGATCTGAGATCAATCTTGGAGAAAACCTTTGCACCCTATAACTGATCGAACAGATCATCGATCCTAGGCAAAGGATATCGATTCTTGATGGTTAACTTGTTCAGCTCTCGATAGTCGATACATAGCTGTACACTACCGTCCTTCTTCTTGACGAACAATACAGGTGCTCCCCATGGTGATATGCTTGGTCGTATAAAACCCTTATCTAGCAATTCTTGTAACTGGGTCTTCAACTCCTTTAATTTTGTAGGGGCCATCCTGTACGGTGCTTTAGATACTGGTGCCGATCCTAGCATTAGGTCTATCACGAACTCTGTAGCCCTGTCTGGAGGTAGACCTGGGAGATCCCCTGGAAACACATCTGGAAACTCTCGTACCACATCTAGATCTTCCATCTTTGGTACCTCAGTAGTGATGTCAACCACATACACTAGGTACCCAACTCCTCCCTTCTCTAAGCATCTCTTAGCTTTTAGGGCACATAGGATCAGCTTCCGCTTCCTGGGTAACTTGGTACCGGTGAAGCTAAACTCTTTTCCTTTCTCGTCTTTAAGCACAAACCTCTTTTCTCTACATAATAAGCTGGCTGAATGCTGGCCTAACCATTCCATTCCCAAGATGACGTCAAAGTCTGCCATCTCGAGTTGAACCAGATTAGCTTCTAGATCTCGACCGTCAATGCTAACTGTACATGGTCCAAAATATTTGTTCAACGCCACTTCGACTCCTAGTGGGGAGCGAACTATCAAGCTTGGGTTTAGATGCTTGACAGGTAATTCCATTCGCTTCCCAAAAGAAATAGAAACAAAGGAGTGCGTGGCCCCAGAGTCAAAGAGTACTCTGATATTTACAATTCCTGAAATTTAATTGTCCCTTAGTTCTACAGTTTCACACACAATAAAATATTAAGCTAAATAGGAAGGGACAGAATCATACCAGTGACTACATCCGGTGATGCGGCTGCCTCTTCAGTGGTAACTGCAAATACCTTTCCTTGCTGTGGAGGTTGTTTCCTAGGTAGAGTGCAGGTCTTTGCAATATGACCCAGTTGCTGACAGTTGAAACATTTAATGTTCGAGTTTTGTCCAGCGAACTGTGGCGGTGGTGGTGCAATAGTGTTTCTTACAGGCACCATGGTGGACTGAGCCCTGTATGGGTGGAAGGATCTATTATTACCGCCACCTGAAGTCTCAGTAGCTTATCTCTTCAGTCCCCTGTTCTAAGCAAAGAAACTGTCCTTTTGACTTGATTCAATCACTCTAGCAATTTGTACAGCCTCATTATAGACATTTTTCTTCAGACCCAAGATATGCTCTCTAATGCTTCCACGCAGTCCCATAGTGAACCTATGGGTCTTGGTTTCTTTTTCTTGCATGCTTGCCGGTGCAAAAAAAATAGCTCTTCGTACCTTTGTTGGTAAGCATCCACTGTAGACTGAGATTGCTGTAGGTTGAGGAATTCTTTCTCCATCTAATCCTTAAAGCTCTTCGGAAAATATTTATCGAAGAAGGCTCCCTTGAATATAGCCCAATCAATCTGAGTGTGCTTTGTTTCCAAATATGCCTGTGTAGAATTCCACTAAGCGTTTGCATCCTCTTTTAGCATGTGCGTAGCAAACAACACCTTCTCATCCTCTGTACATGTCATCAGACAGAAATTCTTCTCCATCTCAGCAACCCACTGTGCAGACCACAGTGTTTTCCTTGGCTTCCCTGTGAATGTAGGGGGTTTCAGTCTTAAGAATCTATCCACTGCTCAACTCAGATCGTGCTGACCCTGTGCATTGTTTCCATACCATGGTGGTAGGTACGGGTAGACTCCGTGATAGGCAGACGACGATGGAACTTGGTGTGGTTGTTGTACATTCTGTCCTTGGCCCATCGGCCCAGAGCTACCATCCATTGGCAGTGTAGTATTATTTCCCCTATGTTCAGGTGTGACCTCTGTGGGGATATATCCTGGTGGCCTGAACATCTTCAGCATCTCATCCAGGAATGTCTTCTGCTGAGCTTCCATCTGGTAAACCAGATTAGTCAATATCGTTTCAGAATTTGTGTGAGGAGGGCCAGGTAAATTGGTGGGTGCCCTGGGAACCTGCCCTTCTCCACTCTCTGGATTCTTGTTTTTCTCTTCAACATATCCAGTTTCTACATTTTCCTCAGTTTGGCGCACCCTGGAGTGGTGACGCTTTCATGAGCCTCTACGACCATTTCCGCCTACCATCTCAAATTAGTCTTGTTTGGATCTGAGAAGAAGACGCAACACATGAGATACAGTAGAATAATAATAGTAGTATTAGTCTTGAACAATACAAAGCAAAAAATCAAAATGGAAACAAAAATTGCTAATAATTTTAAAATTTTTCCCAAAAAAAAAAAAATAAAATTTTCTGGCTCTTTTCTAGTTGACCGGTCGCAACATACCGGTCGTGACTCTGTAGAAAAATGGGCGACCGGTATAGTCTACCGGTCAGAATCCCCATCTGACCGAGACATAGCGGTCGACTATGCCAGGGGGGTACCGGTCGACCGGTATGGGCAAAACCGTTGACCGGTATGCCCAAAAAACTCTTTAAAGTCGCGAAAAGTGAGTTTTTCTCACTTTTCCTCTTCCTCTTTCTCTCTGGTGGTGATTTTTCTCTGGCTCCTGAGTTGCTACAATCCGACCGGTGATCCTAGAAGTCATTTTCTTCCGAACAAGACTTAGAATCTCGCCTCCAAGTAAGTTCTCTCCTTCCATGCATCATTTTCATATCATTTTTTCATGATTTTAAGCTTAAAAACTATGATTTTTATTGATTGGAAGATTCTAACCGTAGGAACTCTTTTCCTTTGGTTTACAAAGAGTTTAGGGACCCCTAAGAGCAAACTCCCTCAACTAATTTGAGGTCTCACCGAAAGGTTTTAGGAAAAATCAAAATTTTCTAGTTTTGACCTAGGTTTTGACAAAAAAATCGATTTTTCTTAAATTTTCTAATTTTCTTGTTGTTTGTTCTATGTTTGGATTCCATGAAGTGTGTGGGGGTTTAAGTAAGTCCTCCTCCCCATATTTTTGGGTGAGTTCGAGGCTTTTTTCTTAATTTTCTGTCGTTATGCTGTCGAAATTTCGACAATTTTAATCATTTCTCCTTGTTTTTCCTTGTTTTGCAGCTCTAATGGCTCTATGCAGAGGTGCTGGCAAGCGCTCTTATGGTCTAGGCATGCACCCCCCCACCCACCTGTACCACAACTCGATGAGTAGTGGTTTCGTTCTGAGGCGGCACAAGCCCGCTTCCTTGGTTCGAAGGGAAGAATATCGAGTCAGGGCGGTGTGCCAATTTGGAGCAGTTGCAGCGGTTCGATGTGGAAGCCGCTTTTGGCAGGCTTGGTTGGTTGTTGGTCATCACATACACGACGAGTACCCGTCCCAACCTCGTCAAACACTTTTATGCCAACCTGGAAATAGATGGGGATGTCGACGACTTCAATCAATGTCGAGTGCTCCGCATCACTAGTTACGTCAAGGGTGTCCCCATCTCTTTCGACACCCACGAGCTTGCTGATCTTCTGGGGATTCCCAACGATGGGGACTTACTCTACTGTGCCCCTAAGATGAAGGGCTTTCTCACTGACGATCTGCTCCAGGAGATCTCAGAGCAACTTCTCAAACCTGGGGCGCCCATGAAGGCTGCTAGTTTGAAGCCCTTGCCTCGAGTTTATAGCCTCATCATCCAGCACAACATTATGCCCCAGAGCGGCCATTATAGTGAGTTATCTCAGCTCACTCAGTTCCTGACTTACTGCATTTGCATTGGGGAGCGGCTTTGCCTTCCCTATATCATCATCAGGACCATGCATCAGGCTACACTACCCGGTCAGGCCAGTAACCTTCCTTATGGCCGGCTCATCACCACTCTCCTATAGTGACTACGAGTGAACATGAGGGGTGAGATCGCTGTGGAGGATACTATAACCTCTGACATCGACTGGGATGCCATCCTACGGATGCAGATGGTTAACCTACCGATCAGCGATGAGGATTTGGAGGCTCGCCCTCGCCCACTCAGGAGGGTAGTAGCCGCGGCAGCAGCAGCAACAACCAATGCTGCTCATGCAGCAGAGGCAGCGGGTGATGACGAGGGTGGCGACGATCATATGGAGGATGTTCCAGCACCAGCACCACAGCCCACTTATGCAGCGGGACCATCTCAGCCTCCTCTGGACACCGTGATGGGTATGTTCACGGAGCTCAGGGACGCTCAGCGTGAAATGAGCTGTGACTTGGGGCACTTGGCTCGTAGCCTCAGAGTCACTCAGGATCAGGTGCATTGGCTTAGGGTCGCCTATGAGCGAGATTATGATATTGCCGACCCTATTCCTCCTAGGCCCCCTACCCCATGATTGTCTCCTTATTTTTCTCTCTCTTTACAGTTTATATAACAGGGTAACTGTTCAACTTGTGGACCGTACCCTGTAGCACTTTTAATCATATCACTCTTGAATTATTTTAACAGTAATTTATGGTTTTTGGCCTATCTAGAGCATGTGCATTTGTTAATTTCATGTTTAGTATAATATGTTATGCTCTTTCTTATATAGTCTCAGGTATCAAACAATGCTTAAGGTGTGTTCTTATTAAAGCTTTTAATTTTTCCTATCTCAGTTCATCGACTTAGTTAAGTGCAATATGGTCTGTTGGACAGAGCCCGAGAGCTCTGATACCAAGTTGTCACACCCCAATTCTGAACCAACCAGAATGGTGTGAGTGAACCATCACTGAACCAACGGTTCACACCAGGATCTCAATAAGGCCGTGTTCACTCATACAAACCATTGCACATAACCACAATCAGAATATAATAAATACAGCAGAAGTCTTTAGATAAATGAACTGAGTATTCTATTGATAAATTTAAATAAGTATTCAATTATTCAAATTCCAAACGTAATTAAATATCTTTACATCACTTTAAAAATAACTGAAACAAGTAAAATAAAATCAAAGGTACACGAGAAAGGGCACTCGCACGAAGCGTCATGTTCGTCCTCTCCTGCCTGTACGTCCAGAGCAGCAACACCTCCACACGTCGGAGCGTTTATATAGTCGTCCACCGTGTAACCTGCATCAACATCTAAGAACAATGTATATACAAAGGGTGAACTCACAACTTAGCTTAGTAAGACAATCAGACAGTGTAACAATATTATATGCATGAGTAACAATCATTTTATGTTGTGGTCTAGTTTAAGTTTGCAATGTGCTATAGAAAGGGTTGGGGGCCACCGCACCTCTATACACGAGTGTGTAGCATCGCACAGTAGATCACACCGCTACCGACACACATGCACCCATCATGGAATAGAGATAAAGTTAAGGCATCTACTACCTCCCCTGATGCTCTACCCATAAGCCCCTAATGGCTAGGGCATGCAAACTGGGCTCGCAACTAACCAATCCTATATGTCATGACTGTAGGCTCTATCCCAGTACAGCTCCCTACAGCATAGAGATAGAGCTAGAGCGTGGTGGCTAGGCCGAAGACCACAGTGCCACGACCTCCCCCTGATGCCCTACCCGCACCAAGCATAATAAGATAGAACAATACGCAAGTAGACTCTATCCCAACATAACTCCCTATGGCATAGAGATAGAGCTCGAGCGTGGTGGCCAGGTCGGAAACCACAGTGCCACGACCTCCCCCTGAAGCCCTACCCGCACCAAGCATACTAAGACAGAACAATATGCAAGTAGACTCTATCCCAACATAACTACCTACGGCATAGAGATAGAGCTAGAGCGTGGTGGCCAGGCCGGAGACCACAGTGCCACGACCTCCCCCTGATGCCCTACTCTCACTAAACATGCTAAGATAGAATACTACAAAAAAAATGCTACTGTGAGGAATGATCCCAGACCCCAGGCCCTTCCCATTCCACACACTAACGAAAACAATCACATGTCTAACAATCACATCCAAGCATATGGAATATGCATGAACAATTATAATAACTGGAAATAACAGATGACATGTGAGAATGCACAAACATCATATCAAAGATTCAAGGTTATTAGCAACGGTTTACTGTCCATTAATTATTAGGGTTTAGGTCTGATTTCCTTACCTGACGCTCGTTTGGTAGCTTGCTCCACGTCGCAAGATCTAAACGTGCTATCACAAAGTCCTACATGATATTAGGGTTCAATTAGAATAGTTTCTTAGGGTTTACGTTGGTCAGAAACCAACGATGTTACAAAAATTACACTCACAGAGCTGACCGTTCACCTGTACCGGTCGCAGCACTGTGGGAAAACCTGCGACCAGAATGGTCAGCCAGTCCCCACAGGCCACTCCCCGAGATGTACCGATCGCGGTACCAGTCGCATGGGGTGTGACCGGTATGGTCGACTGGTATGTCTCTAAAAGACCATACACTTGGTTTTTCGACTGCCGTCGATCACTCTCTATTGATTCTAGGGTTTCTCCTGTACATTCTAAGTCTGAGCTTTTAGTTAGGGTTGTTTCCAACTCCATTCAGGTCTAGTTTTGATGTTCATCCTAGAACTTGAATCTAGGGTTTAACGACTAAATTAGGGTTTGACGGCAAAGTAGGGTTGAGGTCAATACCTGCTTTGCATGGTATTGATCCAAGCAACCCAACCATCCTAGAGTCATAATGTGAGATGGAGGGTTTAAACACTTACCGTCGACCGGCGTAAGGTGTACGACGTTGAACGGCAACGACAGCTCTTCCTTCTTCTTCCTAGCTCATTCTCCTTCTCCAATCTCCTTCTCCTCTCTAGGGTTTGTGAGGATCAATGGAAGGGATTCTAGAAAGTTTAGAGGGGTTTAAATAGACTAGGAATTAGG
Organism: Protea cynaroides; assembly: GCA_028583415.1. NCBI lineage: Eukaryota > Viridiplantae > Streptophyta > Magnoliopsida > Proteales > Proteaceae > Protea > Protea cynaroides. The sequence continues at coordinate 23,151,008 of CM053268.1, forward strand.
TTTAGGAAACCTCTTAGGATTAGGAAAGTCCTAGGATTCGGAATTAAGAAAGTGGGACCCGCAGAGATACAATTCTGGATCTTAGTAGTCTACTTTGTAGACCATACCGGTCGACCAGTACCATAGACTGGTACCATCGACCGGTATGAATAAAATTCATACTTAAGTTGGTCTGTTTGGTCCGATTTCATATCTGATATTCATCCGCTCATCCCATCTGGCCCGGTGATGATTGGAAGACCTGTTACGACATGAAATCAAGGTTTAGATCGGATTTATAGAGTGCGGGTCTTACAATTGTTATGGATATTATTTATGTAGAATATGGGGTTTGCTGGTAGATCATTTTGGTTTTCGGTCATTGGAAGATTTGGGTTGTCTCTTGGATGACTCGGATATCACGTTTGATTCTTCAGAATGGGCTGTGACAACACTAGTATTAGCTGACTCTACCTACAGACTTACCTTGCACAAGCGTTTCCATGGGTCGGAATAGATGCCTAGGTTAATTAAAAACTTTTATGAACCAACAAGTAGTAAGTAAGAAAAACAGTAAGTTAAGCTATATTCCATTACAAGAACTAAAACATTCCATTACAAGAACTAAAAAAAGAGTTAACACACAATATGAATTAAGAACAAGCAAAGAAATATATATATATATATATATATATATATATATATATATATATATATATATATATATATATATTATATATATATATATATATATATATATATATATATATATATATATATATATATATATATATATATATATATGCATATCTGATTTAAGCATAAAGGTTGAGATACAATTCATAGTCCGGACCGTTATCTCAAGATACAACTCCTAATCAAATGAAAGGTAGATACAAGCACTGTCAAAATAAGAAGGAAAATGTACATGTATAAGATAAATAGTCATGATGTATATAAGACAAAAGTAGGGTACAGTCCACACCTCGGACAGTTACCCTATGTACATATTAGGTCGAAAGAAAAGTAAACAAAAGCCAAGAAGAGGATTACTAGTCTGCTTGCTGAGGCTCACTCGGTGAGGCAGAAGGCTGAAACACAATCGGTGGTGCAGATGAAAAAGGGGCATCCATAGTAGGAAATAGCTGAAATCTACTAGTGGGTGCAGGTACTGTAGGTATCTCTTAAGTCACCAGATGGCCTTGAAGTTTGTTCAGCTGTAGGTGATCTCGACGTACGAGCAGCATAAGAAGGTGAACCCATGTTAGTCAAAACCCTGCCCTGAAGGGTCAATGGCTCTCTTAGGGGTCATGTCACCCTGCCCTGAAGGGTCAATGGCTCTCTTAGGGGTCATGTCACCTATGAAAAGGGAGTCAAAATGGGAGTTAGTGTAACTGACAAATCAAAGTAATTACTAAAGGATAAGACAGAAAGAAATAGTTTATGCAAGGAGACCATAAGGCTCATGATAGACTAATGATTGATTTATTGCTTCTCCTTAGGGATGACAATCACCGGTTACCATCAGATGCGATAGTGACAAATATTAATGGGCAAGGTCAAGTAATGCTCATTAGTACAAGGGAATAGTACCCCACTGTCCAAGAAAAGGAGTCAGTAATGACCTTGGTCCGATCCTTATAAATTGGAGATCAAAGGGATGAATCTACCTCTGGATGGGACCAAGATAAACATGTGCGAGACTAAGTTAAGTGGGCTAGCATGAATGTAACTTAGATGAAGTGAGAAAAAAATTTCACTCATGGGAACCCCAAACCATGTGAGTGGACTTTAAGGATCAAATTAGTAGCCCTATTAACCCTATAATGAGGTGACTGCGATCTCACTATGGATGGTTCTAAACAAGTCATACAATAGAAGGGAATTAATTCCACTAAAAGTTGGTGGAGTACAAATTCAATTCATGGCTAAGCAAGGACATAAATTGTGTATTGCTCGCTAATGCAAGTGGGCCAATTAGACCATTGTTAGGGTCAGTAGTGAGAATGAGTACCCTAGCAAATTAACACAAGTAATACATAATGGACATGTTGTAATTGGTCAATTAAGCAAAGGCAAGAAGTCTCTTAATTATCCTGATCTACTTTTTAAAAATTGGGGGTCAGCAGCCCAAGTTTAATCAAACCCCAATGAATGAATGGGATGGTGTTATGAGATTATGACTATACCTAGGGATGGTAGGAGACTTTCAGGTAACCAAATGGATTATAAGGCCCTTTTCACCCTATTTTAGTGGTGATGGCTGAGAAAAAACCAAGGATCTCAGTTATATAATGAAAATGATGGTAACGTGAATAAGCTCAAATGAGATGACAAGAATTATAATGGGTGATCTATCCAAAATTTAGTACCACACCAAAGTGGGACCATTCTTGCCCAAGGCAAGTGTATGGTGTTACAACTACTGACCAACTCCAAGCCAACCCCAATGGACAGTCCCATATGAAATCATGGGTGATCAGTGAATGGCTTCCTCGGGTGTATGCACCTAAGCCAAAGAAAATGTGACCAACCAATTTGGGGTGCATCACATGAATAGGCTATGAACTAACATCCATAAAAGTGTTAATAATATTCCATTGAGGGGGTCAAGGTCATACCCAAAAGGGAAGCCCTAGCTAGACAAGCATTCCATTTGGCCACCCATATGGCTGGAATCCTAGACGAGGAAATTACCTTGGATTATTTAATTGTATGTACCTAACCGCTATACGATCAACAACAAGGGGGCAGTATTTGTGCATGAGGTGCCCAATGTTAGAGCATGGGTATAATCGATTGTGATTGACTATACACCCAGCCATTACAAATGTGAATTATTGGTATGTGATGTATTAAGTGGGCAGGCATATGAGTTCGGCAAACTCTAGGACGCAAGCAAACCGATGGGTTAATCAGTCTTGCCAGTCATTAAGGTAAAACCAAAAATGGGGTGTTTTCCATGATTGATTGGGTGTTAGGATGTAAGGGTTCACTCATACTCCAGTGGGTGATAACAAAAATCCTAGCAGGGCTACTTGGACAACTGATTCTAAGCAACAAGGTAGTAATATCTACATGATGGGGCTTCATAGGATGCTGCAATCAATTGTGCATGGGATTCCCTCCCGTTGCATGGGTAGTAATATAAAGGACCCTAAGGATGAAGTGAAATGGCAATGCAGGAAATGAAATTAATGAAAAAAGGATATTTTGGCTTATTTTAAATGGGGATTTTTGCCAGGCCACCCTACCTCTTTACATATGGCCTAAATTCTTATAAATTGGACGTACCCCAATTAAAGATCTGGTATGTTAACCAATTTAGTGCCCTGCCCTACGGGTACCACTTAGTCAATGCAACAGTATCATCTTAAATTGATATGTGTGCCCTGCAACTTTAGGAACTAAATTTTGAGACTTATGCTTGTATAGGATATATTGTAGTACTCCTTGGATTATTGGGATGACTTAATTTAACCTTGATTGGTGGGACTCCACCTCTATCTAAGGACATTCTATCTCCTCAGTAGCAGACTCATCTTACTATGGCAGGAATGGCAGCTCAGTCCCCCATGGATGGTGTTAGAGTAATGAAATAGTTTCAGATGATGACACCACTGAAGTTCACAGGGGTAGGTACAAACCCCATGCAGCAGGCCATTTGGATACAAGCCATGGATAAGGCTTTGGAGACACTACTTATATGGCAAAAGGTTTTGTATAATGTCAGATCACAAGAGTTTATTTTACCTATTCAACCAGGAGGAATTAAATATGAAATAGCAAAGATTGTTAGAGCTGTTAAAAGATTTTGACTACATTATCAAGTATCAGCTTGGCAAGGCCAATGTGGTGGTTGTTGCTATCAGTCGGAAGGCAATGGTCATCGTAAAAGGGAAACCTTTGAGTCAATTGAACACAAGGATGGGCACTGTATGGCCCATACAATGGTTATTGCACCTCCTCTAGAAACATAACCCTCTATTACTGGCACTGTTATGACAGAATGGATAAAAGCGATAGTTGAGCTGCTTTATACCTTGACTATTCAGTCTACCCTACTAGAGAAGATCAAGGATGCCACTAACAGTAATGCTCATCTGAAGACTCTCAAGAATCACTTTGAGAATGGAATACAAGACCTAGACCCTCCGGTTGAATAAAAAGGGGCCTGTTTGGATTGGGGTTTTGCCAGATCACCTTACCCCCTTACATAAGGCTTTATTTTTATAAATTAGGGGTACCCCAATTGAAATTTTGTATATGGACTGTTGGCACCCTGTCCCATGACTATCGTCTAATTTAGGCTATCATGCCATCCAAATTAATGTGTATGCCCTACAAAAGTTTTTGATTCATTTCTCAGTCTTCCTAGAAGTTTATGTGGCATGTGAAATGATTCCATGGGATTAGTGGGATGAGCTGATCTAAACCTTAGGTGTTCAAATTGTACCTTTTTAGATTTCACCCAAGGCTAGCTAATGTGTTGCCACCCAAGCTCCCTAATACGAGGCTTACCCCCAAGGTCCCCACATCGAAAAGTGAACTAGAAGAACATCAGCACATCATCTCCAACGTGTTGGCAAACCACCAACCCACACTGGTCAGTGAACCTAATGGGTTGAATGGAGAATTACTACCTTTCTTTCCATTTCATGGAGTAGCCCGAACACCACATATGACACTATGGAGAGCTTTCAACAACTGATCCAAAACAATTCAATGGGTCCTGTGTAAGTTCCTTCCACCCAAGGAATTGGATTTAAACCATGGAAGAAACTATTGGCAATCTCCCCTATTTTGATACACAAAAGATAATGTGTGCTACCTACCAGCTGGTGGGTGCACCATATGAATGGTGGCGAATGACTCAGCCCACTCTCTACGATGCCATGGATTCATAACTTGGGGACATTTTTCGTGAATCCTTTTTGGCTCATTATGCTCTGCAACGTAGGGAACCTAACCCAATGTTGCTTGAAACCATTCGAAGGATCCAAGCGGGCTTACCTATACAAAAATGTTTCGTCGAGATGAGGGCTGACTGTTGCAATACTTACCTTGGGGAAAGTATCAATTTGGAGCCATGCGACCAAGGTAACCTCTAACTGGTGAGTTATTTGATTTTTCCTAATAGTGGAAATAGAAAGGCTTAATGAATGCTTTAAATACAGTCACAAGATTTCACTTGCATAAGGAATTAGAATGTTGCCTCCATCAAGTATTCCAATTCCTTTACGCAAGCTCATCATGCAATGTATCAAATTATGTGATGACATAAATGGATTTTGAGGGAGGACGTAGTTTAAATTAGGAGAGTCAATCATGATCATATGATTACTGACCATCCCATGGTTGCATGTGAAGAGTAGATAAGTGGCATAGTTACGAAGATAGGGGATTATGCGTAAGCCAATAGAAGCCAATAGAAATGCATGATATGTATAGGAGCTAAAGAATAGCGAGGACAGAGAATGCACAAGTGTCATGGCCAAGATGCCCTTGTTACACTTGGGTGTAGTATTCGGAGTGTTATGCCTCTATGTGAGCGTGGGACTCACGCTAACTTGAGGAAGTTTTGATAAATGGATATGCCTTGCACTCCCTTGATTATTAAATACCATAGTTGATATTTGTTGATCTCAGGAGTTATGATGCATAATAAACACCCATATGTATGGGATAGAAACTTACAACTATGACCTGATGTCAGGAGAAAAATCCTTATAAATTAAGGGTATTGTAACACCCACTCTGAAATCCTCACATTTTGGATCTCTCAGTATCGGGTCTTACTGTGCCAACCCTTGGCACCTGGACCTTTGACCATCCATATGGTGTGGGGTCCACTTCTTGGATCACTTAGTAATGATAGGACATGTGGGAATATTGTCTAAAAAAACCTAGAAGGCATCCCCACCAAACTGGGCCCACCAAACCAGGCCTAAACCAATTTTCAAGCCTAATCGGAGGCACAACCGGATGAACGTTCATCCACTTGACTGCAACCGATTGAACACGCGATTTGGGTTTTTCTCTCTCCACGGGTTCTATAAAAAGGAGGACCCAACCTCCTTTCCTTTCATTTGGAACAGGGAGAGTAAGAGTGAGAGAAGAAGAGAAGAGGAAGAAGAACTTGGAGCTCAAGGAGAAGAACTCTAAATCCTAGCTTCATTCCTTAGAGGTAAGTCACCATCCTCCATCCCCTCTTTTGGTTTATGGAATGAGAACTAAAGACCCAAGGTGGTTGGCACCATTAATGGTGGTCACCATTAAACCTATAAGTTAGGTTTTCTCTACCCAACTCCATATGGAGCTTAATGAAACCATAAATGGTTCCTATTGTACCTAATAATGGTGGGAAGATGATTCCCACCAACTAAAATAGATATCATGAAGTGAGAATCAAATCTCCATTAATGGAGACTAAGCCTGACCTAGAAAACTTAGGTTATCATCCCCCCATGAATGGAGACATCAATGGGGTCTAAACAACTCCTATTATGTGTAAATATGATGGGAGAATGTTTCCCACCACTTAGAGTGAAGGAAACAAAGTGGGAAAAACCTTCCCCAAGGAGGGAGAATGTCTCTGGTTTGTGCTTGGCTTCTAGGACTAAATTGGAGACACGAAACTGGTATCACGGAACCGGTGGCACAGAACCGGTGTCACAAAACCTGTGGCATGAACCGATGGCATGAACCAGAGGCACGAACCGGTAGACTGGTAGTGGCCCTAATACTGATTGACTCACGACCAGTCTACCGCCAGGGAAAATAATGTAAATCATTAGACTAAGTAATATCCAGTACCACCCTAATTGGTATCACGAACCAAAAGCTGTTGGGTACGTCACACCAGTATGTACCAGGTACTGCTAGTCATGCCTCCGCGTAGGCTTAATCCCAAGCAGAGCCATTGCTGGATGACCGACCATCAGCCTAACTTCTGAAAAACACACTGGAACCCTAATACTATAAACAGCATATGAAGCGGATGACCAACTGAATAACCATTCATCCGATCAATCTTCTAGTTCTATATATGAAAGAATTGACTAAGTGTTAACCGGCACCACATATCGATAGAATGCACAAAAGGTCCCTTCTGCTGGTTCAGTCATTATTGACTTATAAGCCTAGAAATGACTAAGAACACTATCCTTTCGATTCTTAATTTATCTTGGGATCTGTGCATGGACTCTAGGACCTATCCATGCTGGTTTAAAAGATATTTACTCACCTAATGAAACTTATTAAATTAAATTACGTAAAACACCCTAGGTAGTGGATGGAGCCTTCTGCTAGCTTCAAGGTTTAGTAGCACCACTAGTGTCTACAAGTGAGGGTTGGGTCACGTAGAGTTTGAGCATGTGTTTGATGGTTGTGTATTATTATTTTCTTTTATAACATGTAATCCAATGAAATGTATATAACTATTCATGCATCTACATTATAACTATAACTATGTATGATGATGGTTGTTGTTACCTTGGTAGAGACACGAGGAACCATAGGAGTGGGGACATGGGGTTCTCTGCAAGGGGGTTGTTGTTGACATAGTTGTTGCATACATAACCATGTATGATGATACTTGTGACGTAGGAAAGTACAGACATGTATACCATGTTGGTGTGTTGATGTTCTAGTGGAGACACGAGGAACCATGGTAGTAGGGAGCCAAGGTTCTCCGTGGGGATGCCACCCATGTATGGTGGTTCAAGTAACGTGTGATCTCATGAATCATTTTGGGAGTGGTTGTACCTTAGTGGAGGCACAGTGAACCATGAGAGTAGGGAGTTGGGGTTCTTTGTTGGGTACAGTCTGGTTGAAACCTTATATGATGGGCTTGTAGAGTATGGGAGTACGATACACGTGCCATGTTGGCACTCTATGCTCTAGTGGGGACACGGTCAATCTATGGGAGTGGAACAGAGATTCCTGTTAAAGTATAGTTTTACTTACTGCGTGTACATGCTATGTTGAGTGAATATGATCGTATGGAGTATATGAGTACGATGCACAGTCATATGCCCAGTTACGCCTTAGTGGGGACACGGTCAATCCATGGGAGTGGAATGAGAATCTCTACTACGGTGTAACCCTATTTATTATATTCTCCTGTATCTTGCATCAACTTGGTCAAATGCCTTGTGCTTTAGCAAAAATGGGTAAACAAGCCACTGATCTGCATGGGTCGGCCTCGGGATCAGGGTGTCATTGATTGTCTGGGTCTGACTCGAGATCAATGACTGTCGAATGAGCTAGGGTACAGGTTGACCATAATTGCATACAGATTTGATTATCACTCACAAATTGCTTGTTTATTTGCTTCTGTACTGCATTCATAAACTGTTGCATAGGATTGCATTGGATACCTGACTTCTCGCTGAGCTGGGATTGGAGTTTCTCCCTCAATATCGAATATCTTTTTAGCTTTGATTACAGGTACCTCTTCTGTATCTGCTGCTATGGATCCCGTTGATGTTGAGGGCGCTTCTCTTAATAGTGGGCCACTATGGGGTCATGTCGAGGGCTGTACCTGTAAAGACTATTTTTATGGCACCTAATTTAAAACATCGCTTCCATGATTTTGATGTTTGTAGATAGATGCACATTGATCTATCTATAGTATTTTATCCAGATTTATTCTAGTTATCTAGTACGGGGCATATGTAATATGAATATTACAAGTGAAATGATTTGTAAGACATAATAGACTTATTATGTAATGATAACATTAGAAGCATCTATTTTCTATTATGATTCTGTTGCAACTCTTATTATTCCTTTGTAATGATTATTAATTATTATTGATTGTTATGAATATTGTTTGTGTAGACTGTAGGGTTTGCTGGTAGATCATTTTGGTTATCGGTCACTGGAAGATTCGAGTTGTCTCTTGGATGACTCAGATATCACGAAGGATTCCCTACAATGGGCTATGATAAATTGAATATAAGACATTAAGTAAATATCCAAAATTCATAAAAAGTCAACTAGCAAATATAATGAAAATTAACTAGTTCTACAACTTCAACTGTACCTAATGTCATCATCACTTAGCATTTTCTTTCTTTGAGGTCTCAGTTTCTTTCTTCATTTCCTACCAAGCTTATCTTTACTTGCATTCTTTCTTCATATATCCATTCTTATGGCACCAGAAACATTCCACATTACTCATATTTTTATCATAAGGCTTTCTTTCCTGATAGAATGTTTATCTTTCTTTTGGGGTCCTACCCCAACTTTTCTTTTACCCTTATCATTTCTGAAATAATGATTTGTGAGTTTGATACTTTTAACATTTTTCTTCAGCCTTAGTTCTTTTCGAATGTGAACTGAGATTATTTATTCATGTCCCAACAATCTTCTTCCTGAGTATTATAAGCTACTTAAATATGGTAATACTCTTCAGGTAAAGAAGACAACGTACAATAAATCGTAAATTCATTATCCACATTAAGTCACATGGCTTTGATCTTCTCAGCAACAGTTAAAAGTTCCATGAAATGTTCTCTGATAGTTCTAGCACTATCATATTTCACATTAGTGAGTGTGTTCATCAGAGAACTTCTTTGTCCTTTATCAGAAATTTCAAAATTTTTCTTGATTTCTTTCAAATATTCCTTGGCCATCTCCTTCATCTGAACACCATCACGCATGGTTTCGGAGATGGATTGCCTCATGATCATAATAAACTTTTTGTTTGCAACTTTCCATTTTTTTCATTTTTTGAATCTCAGTATGGGTAAGATCAGTAGGTTTTTCCTCTTCTATCGCCAAATTTAAGTCGAACAAAGCTAGACTAGCTTCTAGTTGTTCATACCACCTTTTAAAATTTATTTCAAATAAGGAGATAATTCAAACTACCAGGCCACCTAGAAAGTTTAATGGGAAAGACATCTTGGGAAATACATACCATCATAATCATATGAGTCTAAACACAAATATCATGTAATAGATAAATGACACAAAACTCATAGTAAACAATGCAATTATATTTACTTATATTGTGTCCCAGTGAGAAAAGAATACAAATTAGAAATCAACACATTTCCAGGGATAACCATCTTTAGATGATACATCAGTATATGAATCTAAATACAATATCAAACAGTAGAAGACTCATACACTCTATTTACCTGCATTATCAATATCAAACTATCCATACAAGTAAATATTCTTTTTCAAGAGTTAACCAATGATAAATTTTCCTAGTCTCTTCAGAGTCTGTACAGTAAATGGCGAAAGAATAATCACCTTCAAAAATCTCACCACCTTTGGTTAATGAGACCCCTAAATCTAAAATTCTTTCATCTTATATTCATGAACATACCTTTAAAATTTGACAATACCACCTTTGGGTTAACATTACCTTTCTTAGCCACATTCACATTATGGGAGTAATGATGTATTAAATAATATATCCCTTTACTATATCTATAAATGCATAAATTTGGGGTTTAACTATGTTACCACTTTGGTGGATTCCACCCAATTCACACATGACACCAACAAATCCTAATTTGAATAAAACATGACAATATCACCTTTGGGTATACATTGCCTTTTCATAAGCATTTACAAATATATGAAACTTGAATTTAAAGACATCATGATGAAACTAACTGTACTACTTTGGTGGGTACCACCTAATTCTATAATAATATCTCCAAACTATACTTTGCAACACTATATGGGTTAATAAACCAAACCTCATGCACATCTAGCCTTCTACATGCATCTGGAATAAAATCCTTTGACTAACTAATAGAAAAACTATAAATCGGGTTCCCTTAGGGCACCTTTTGATAAAAAAAAACATATTTCCCAAACCACTGAAATATGTTAAATAACATACCACAATGTAAAATACGAAAAGACGGATGCAACGCGACAAACCGTGTCAAAATCTGATGCTCCACGCATCCATACAATTTGTTCAAAGTCGACACGTGATTTCACTCACTTGAATTGGTTCTTGGGCTGTTCTATCTGGCCTGAGTTTGGTCTGGACATGGTTCGATTTGATTCTGTTCAGATCGAACCGACTGGTTTCCTTTTTTTAATTCCTTTGGTTCGGACCTAAAGCGCATAGGTCTGGTTCACAACGAACCACTGGTTTCATTCAGCAGTTCAACCACCTATTCAATTTGGTCCAACCATCCAGGTTGTCATGTCAAATGATCGGATTTTTGAGTCAGACTGCTAAGTCAAAAATCCGGGTCATTGGGTCAGACTGTCGGGTCACAATAAAGGGTGATTGGGTGGGGCCTAGATTGGTTTTGGGTTGATCCCTTGGATCTGTTTTCAGCTCGGGTCTGACCAACCCAACTCAAATCGTCCTAGCCCTGGGTTGACCCAGAGTAGACTCGGATTAGGGTTTCATTCGTCGTCTATGGATTAACCAGGCGATGAATTGGCTACGGCCAAACTTTTTTTTATTATTAAACATAATTGAGCTATCTAATATCCTAGTTGAGCTGGGGTGTTACACTGCGTCACCACTCATTACCTGATATGCCTGCTTTACATACTTATGTAGACGATGTCAGTGTACCTGGTCGGGAAACTACCCATACGGCAGACTACTCACACATTTGTTCAGGCAGGTAGGTGTAGACATCATGGGTGAGGAGGCAGTAGAGCACTCGGTCCACTCAGACTTCGGTTGGCATGCACTTGGATGCATGAAGGGTTATAAGACATTGTTCTCAGTGACGAAGAGCTCGAGGCTAAACCTCTACCAGCAATCATTCCTGTGGCATTTGGGGCTATAGAGGAGGAGACTGCACATGCTCATGCATAATCGATAGCTGTAGTGGGAGATGAGGCAGAGGATGTTCCTATGGATTCTTCTGATAATGATGATGATGATGATGACCAGCAGGAGAACATTCCTCCAGCAGAGGTCAGAGAGCAGTCATTTGATCAGGTAGAGGTTCATAGCTCGACACCTACTATACCAGAGCCAACGGTTAGGGATCTCTACACTATGATGTAGAGGCATTTTGATCGTATCAAGGATGACATCCGACAGTTGCAGGGTGCCATGACTACAGCTGGGTTCATCTTTTCGTTTGATAAGGCTTAGAGTTCTCATGCAGTTATTGGGCGGCATGATACTTTTACTGGTAGTGACCAGTAGCAGTCTGTCTGGGTCTCCCTATACATTATCTTCTTTTTTATTATCAGTCTATATATATTTTCTCTTTATTTCAGTTCTTGTTATGTTTGTCGAGTAATAAAACTGGTTGTGGTCTATATTTTCTTGTACAAAACACCTTTAAATTTAATGAAATCATGATGTTCTATATTTTTAGTGTATTATGCTCTTGTTTATAGTTTATGCACTTGGTCTCACATAATAGATGCTTAGTTATGGTTTTCTTATAAGCTTTTAGTTAGTTCTAACTTAGCTTTAGCCCTGACTCAACATCTGTTCATCTGAGGGATGAATTTTACTTGCAAATACAGTGCAATAATGTTCTAATAACATGTTTTGTCACACCCCAAAACTGACATTGTTTTGGTATGATTGGATTCCCTGTAGTGTCAGGATATTCATATTTAGGATCACGTTGCTTTGCTCACTCACAAAACCGTTATCCATTCACATTCACAAATAATGATCAAAATCAAAGGTAATAATTAATATGGCAGAATCATATTCAATAAAATCAAAACTGATAACTAATGTGATTATATTCATACTAGAAGTTTATCCATCTGTAACCAAGGCATAAAAATAAAACTAACACATAAGCGAATGCTAGCCTAGTTATCACGAGTCAATTTCACTCGAGGACAATTAATAACTGACCAAGCTAACTATATCAAGTAAAATGAAACTAACTACATCAAGTAGTATCATGTCCCTGGTCCATAGAAATAGTCTGCACACTCGCATGTAGGACCATGCGACTCTTTTTCAGAATCTCCATCTTCTAACATAGCAACAGTATAAGAAATATCAGTAGTACCACAACACAATCTAAAAATACATATGTACGAAAGGGTGAGCTAACCACATGCTCAGTGAGGAAATCAGTACATACAAGCACTCAAATGTATGGATACGTTATTAGTGGTTTGGTCTGTGAACAAGCATGTACTGTATTAAGACACACCAAGCACAGGCATGAACTCTCAAGCACGGGTGAGGTGAATGATCTATAATTATTCACTCTGCATGTGAACTATTATCCAAAGAATGAAGATAAATACCAAAGGTTACGCCAAGATACCTACCAACATTACCCCAAGATAGGCTTCGTCCTGGCATCCAATCCTAAGCCTCAACACACTTCCTTGGGTAAAAGCCTAGTCCATCGAGTAAAGCACTTAGAACAGACATCATCCCTATGTTTCATTATGGAAACACTAGAGGAAACTCACAAACTCATATCTGGTTCACTCCCTTCAATAGCTGGACCTCTTGTATATAAACCTATGTCAATACCTAAACCACTATTATCAAGGGTTGCAAGTCACGGGATGTTACAACCTTACCATGTACATTACTAATGCAAGTAACCATACCCTAGCTTAAGGACCAAGGTGAACCATCTCATTCCAGCCATCCAGATCCACTAGGATACAAGCATATGCCAACCAATCATGTTATCACACAATCCAATATGTTACCAAATCAAGAATATAATATTATGCAATAATGCATGACAGTTATAACAGATATTTTATGACAAGTTATCAATCAAGATTCAATCCAAAAATATTGTATACGCAAGGAAAACAATAAAATAAATCAAGTTAATCCCCTCACATGTGAAGGTGAGCTATATACTACTCTATTGGAAACAGAGTGGTTCCCTTGTTTTCCCATCTCAGTTTACCTATTTGCGATTGATATATGATTAATGCTTTAAATTGTTTGTTTATGCTTTAAATAGGTTTAGGGTAAACTCATTAGTCTTAGAGTAATATTCTAAGAACAATTGGTTAGGTCTTATAGTCAATGGTCGAGAAAACTGATCAAAACAGAGTTGTGGTCAATGTGCAGTCGATGGGTGTGGTCGACCAGCTTGTGTAGTCGATCAAACACCTTTTGTCGACCTGACAGTCCTTTTCAACTTGGTTTTGTTCAATTTAAGTTCCAGAGCTTATACCTCACTAGATGCATGTCCATGGAGGGTTTACAATGTTGTGGGGTTACATATCAAGGGTTGAATCCCTTCCTACAGTTTATATACATGTATAGTTATCGACTGTGAATGTTGGCTATGCAATCGTACATGTCTACACCCTTAGGAAAGCATTCAAATTGAATTATCAATTTTACATGGTCCAAAATATGTCCTTTAGGTGCTAAGTAACGTGCACCAATAATGACAAAATGGAAGCAAGGCAAAGAAAGGACACCTCTCTGTGATAGAGCGGTCGATCAAGCCCACTTAGTCGACCTGGCCCATCAACCTGACTATCACAGTGAGCTCGGACTTTACTTCTTGATCCGATCTCTCTGGTCCGTCATCGACATTGCTTCCAGAGGGTCTGTAAGGGTTTGTAAATTATTGGGGAATGATTCCCATCACTAATTTAGGATTATAAACTCACAATTCAATTCGAAATCCTACCTTTACATCAGTTGATCAATTCTGGTCAACATTCATGGTTTCGACTTTAATGGCCATTAGTGGCTGAGGGAAAATGTTTCCCACATTACCAGAGGTTGAGGATAACCTCTGAGGTTGAAGGTTTGATAGTCGAACCATTAAAGTAAGGCTCTGTTACTTACCTAAGAGTTATTTTGCTTAGTCCAATATTGAGAAGCTTGGGCGAGGACCTTCAATAGAAGTTCTTCCTTTTTCTTCTTCCTTCGATCTTCTCCTATGCCTCTCTCTCCAAAATGTGCATCAGAACTTAGTAAAGTTTCCACTTGTTTTGATTGTTTAAAAGAAGAGGGAGGACAAGAGTTTGAGTTGGAGTCCAACTCCAACCCTCAATCCAAGTTCTAATTCAATTATGATCAAAGAGGGTTCTAGGAAATTGGCAAAACAATTCATTCAAGGATAGGTCCCACATGTTCTTGGGTTGCCCAAGAGAGGTTGGACATGAATGGAACCAAGCCTAAACCACTAAACACAAATATTGACAAATTCTATGATCGTGCGGTCGATTAACTTGAGCGATTGACGGGACTCATTTCATTAACCTGACCAATCAACCGCATGGCCTATTTGGTTCAGATCGGCCATGCTTCAAATGGGTCGACATTTTAACAAGTTTTTTAATTGTTCCTATATGTCATAGGCTTGATCTAAGTTTTACCTAAGATCCGTTATGCTTCTAAACTGGTACGGATACTAAAGTGGTGTCAATGGGAAGATCTGTCATACAGCGAAAAGCTCAAATTAGTCTGAAATTTTAGGTGCCGGTTTAACATGGTACCTTGTTGGCATGGGAATGTTTATCGCTCTTTTTTGTTTTTAATTTTTTTTCTGTAAGCAATTCTCAGCATTTTATTTTAATAAAAAGCTTCAAGACTTTGTATTTGTTTGGAGAATCTTTGAAGAAGGTAAACATTCGTCATGTATGCTTATATTCTTATCTTTTTATTTTCTTCTCTTTATAAAGAACTAGTCATATATTTTTTTTATTCGTACATCTACATCACCCATGAACTTCTACAAGCTCTACAACTACTTGGAGAGGAAGAAGTGCTTTAATGAACTCAATGATACTGGACTACTGGAGAATTGAGACCACTTGGGCCTACGTCTGCACCCAACTGGTGGACTTCCTACCAATTGCGTTATCAGTTGTTCTCTGTAAATAATTTACTGTATTTGATAATTAAGAAAATGATGGCTGCATTGTAGGTGTCATGTGTCCACCTACACACTCTTTCCTCCCTAAATATCTAGATCGGCTTAACAAACTGTGTAGCGTCCCTCCCTTGCTCATGGGAGATTCCATTCCCTTAATAATTATAGATCTTGGATTCAAAGTTGAAAATGAATCTCAATTTTTTAAAATAATTTAGCAATTGAAAGGAAAAAAAAAAGAAAAAAGAAGTAACTGCCCCCAAAAAGGAAAACGCTGGCGAATACATTACCTACGTCTGCCCTCACATCGTAAATGCGCCGCTAATAGTGATGTTGTAGTTGAGTTTTGGAGTTTCTTGCAAGCTATTGTGTAAATATGTTTTTGACGACGTTTTTCTATTATATAGTTTATAAACAAAAGGATAAAAATTCATCATAACGTGATCAACTTGCTAAGTACTCTTATGGATCAATTTATTTGAATGGGACAAGTTAGGTCAAGAAAACTTGTTTTGCAAACCCTAGATCACCAAGTGATGATCCACCAATTCTAGTCCCCATCAGCCTATGGGTCTTATAAATTATAAATTTAAGAGTAGAGTATTTTTGTTATAAAGATCCCCTAAAATGGAATTAACTTGGCCAAGTGAAATTTATAAGATTTATTACTCTATTTGATTCATTTTCACTCACATTTTATTTATTTGTTTTTTTTGGAAAAAAAGATTCAAGCTCGAGAGTAATGTGTACCTGTGCCTAGATACAAACGGGTGAAATGACCACCCGCCCCGTAGGCTGGAGTTCACTCAGTGCGCATACCAATACATCAGTATGCTCACCGGGTGAACTCCACCCGTGCAATCATGGTTGGAGGGATTGGGTGATAAGAGACGATTTTTATCCTAGTTTGATACATGTATGCACTCTAATTGATCTCTGTATTGATACAAGAGCCATAAAATTGAACAGAAAACCCTTTCCCTTATTATTATTATTATTTTTTAATTTGAGCTCTAAAATGTCCACCATAGGGCTAGAGATTGTTGTAGTTTATTTAAAAAGTAGTTTCTAAAAATACTATTCCTAGCTGGTTTTAATACTATTTATAGCTAGTTTGTTTTTTTCCTTGGAGTTATGTGAGATTGATGAGATTGGAACCTAAGACCCCTTGGTTATTGCTTCTTGCAATGTGGGTCTATTTTCTTAGTCCCACATGGGAAGTGGAAGTGACCTTGGGGGCACACACACACACACACACATATATATATATAGTTGTGGGAATTATAAGGGACAAAGTTATAAGAGGAAAGAATCCCTTCTCCCATGTGTGTGGCCATTTTTGGATTTCGGGTGAGCAGAATTTATTTTTCTTTATGCAATCATTGGGTCAGAAACGGTTTACTCCTCTTGACCCAAACCGGATCCATTAGTGAATTGACATGTCTTTTCCAAGGGACACACCCTTACCATAGAGGTGCGATCCTGTTGCTTGGATTAGAATCAGATGATCAGAATTGTTAGATTGGCGTAGACCAAAGAGGCACATCTGATCCTAAGGTTGTATCTTTATGAAAGAATGTGATCTCTTACTCTATAAATATAGGAGGAACCCTTATGGCTACACGTTTTTTTGGTACAAAGTGTGAATTGTTCTCTCTCCCCCTTTCCCTTTTTACGTGCATACTCCATTACCATATATCAAATCTCTACTTTGCTAGTTTGCATTTAGCCTGAGCACAACTTTGAAGTACTCTAAGGGATGTCAAACAAGTGCATGTTAGCTGCCAGAACCCAAGGCTGTTTTATCTTGGAGTCAAATTTGCATTGTCAACCCGGTTGCATCTGTAGGGACAAATACTGACTTTAGGACAGTGCCGATTATGGCACGTCTCAGCTTGTGATCACTTCATCTTGGTACTACTACATTGTTCATTTCAACTACAATTGCCACCAAGTAAGTCGTTTCTCATTTAAAGTCACATCATTTTACAACAATTCTAAAGTCAGTATTTATACTTTATCTGAGACTCGAGGATGGCTTCCATTATTTCTGGTATGCAAAATCTTAAATTATTGACTGATTTTGACAAAGTTAAAATCTTTTGATAATACAAACTATAAATGGTGGAAATACAAAATTTTATTTGTTCTCAATAAATTAGTTGTTTCCTTTGCATAGACCATTCCCATACCTGATGAGAGTGATGATCATGTTAAGAAGAAACTGAGAGAAGAATGGGTTAATGCAGATTGTCGATGCAAAAATTGTATTCTAAAAACTCTCTCTCTCTCTCTCTCTCTCTCTCTCTCTCTCTAACTCTATGGTATCTATGCTTCCCATGAATTTGTTTCATCAATATAAAAGCAATAGACAATAAGTATTTATTAGAAGATACTAGGAACAAGAAGTATGTTATTGCAAACATCCTTGATTTGCAATAGCAAAGGACAAGAGCATTTCAACTCAAATTGATTAATTTTATATTCTTGTGGTGTAAGACCCGTACTCCATGAACCTAATCTAAACCTATATTTTGTGTCGTGACAGGTCTTTCAATCATAATCGGATCAGATAGGACGAGCGGATGACGAACCACAAGTCCAGGTATGAAATAGACAAAACGAATTTAGGAATCTCACATACTAGTCTCATGAACAGTCAAACGGTATGTCTAGACGGGCTGACAGTTTAGATTTGGGAACGAATCCCAGTGGGTCCCACCTTTCAAATCTCAATCCTAGAGACCTTCCTTACATAGGAAACTCTCCTAAAACCCATCCTAGTCAATATATTGACTCCTTAACCTCCTTAGATCCTTTTGATTGATTCTCACAAATTCTAGAGACGAGAAGGAGATCTAAAGAGGAGAAACAAGCTAAGGAAGATTGAAGAGGAGATTCTATTGGAAGAAGAACATCGTAGTTCATAGACCAATGGTGAGTATTTTACCTACCTTGCTCTTAGGTTTGATTAGATTGTGATCAATACCATGAGAGACTAGGTATTGATTCAAAATCCTATTTCGACAATAAACTCTAGTTCATTCGATGAACCTTAGATAGGAATTCTAAACTAAAGACTTGAATGGGAGACAAAACAAACCCTAACACGTTACTCAGGCCTAGAATGGTTAAGAGAAATCCTAGAAATCAAGTTGAAGACTGACAGAAAAGGAATGGTTGATTGGTGGACTTACGGAGTCTGTCCAGTCGACATACCGGTAGCACATATGTGAGACTGGTATGTGTGACCGGTACCTCTCAGAAAGTTTTCAGATCTGTCCGATCGAACATGCAGATTGCATCATCTGTACAGTATGATCGGTATGTCCGATCGGCATGTACAGAATGGGGTGGTTTTTGACCCAGTTGGTTTTCGACCAATGTAAACCCTATGAATCTAATTCTAACCAAACCTTATGACATGTAGAACCTGTTGACAGTCAAGTTGGACTCTGTGACACAAAGGAAGCTTGTAATCAAGCATCAAATAAGGAAATCAGACCCAAACCCTGCTTAACTAATAATAGTAAAATGTTGCTAATTACCCTTGCTTCTATGTGTAATGGATGTGCATTTAAATATGTCGTATCTACTTTCTGTTATTATTATGTTCATGCATACTCGCTATGCTAGGATTGTATTGTTAGGCATGTGATTATTTTGTTGGTGTGTGGAATGGAAAGGGCCTGGGGTCTTGGATCATTCCTCACACTAGCACATTTTCATATCACTACTATCTTAGGATGCTTGGTACGGAAAGGATATCAAGGGAAAGACGTGGTATTGTGGTCTATGACCTGGCCGCTAGAGTCAAGCTCTATCTCTATTCCATAGGGAACTATACTGGGATAGTGCCTTGGATACTGTGATGACATATAAGATTGGTTAGTGATGAACCCACTTGCAAGCCCTTTCCAATAGGGGTATACGTATTGGTGCAGTGTAGGGTATCAAGGGGAGAACGTGGCACTATGGTCTCCGGCCTGACCACTAGACTCTAGCCCTGTATCTATACTGGAGTGAGTGATGTAGGACGACAGCAGTGTGTGATCCGTTGGGCGAGCTTACACTTTCGTGCATGGAAGTGTAGAGTGCAACCTATTCTTACCATAGCACTGTGCAAGTATACCAGACCAAAAGTAAATGTTACTCATGCATTTTGTGTGTTGCATAGTCTGATTTTCTTATTGAGCTAAGTTGTCAGCTCACCCTTTTGTATACACTATATTTTAAATGTGGATGCAGGTTACACTGTGGAAGACTTTGTTGCCACCCCAACTTATGGAATTGTTGCTGCTTTGGATGTGCAAGCAGGAGAAGATGAGCATGACACTTCATGCAAGTGTCCTTTCTGGATGTACCTTTAGGATTCTTTAGTTATTTTATTTTCAGTTGGATTTATAAACAATGTAATAGTATTTATTTACA
Organism: Protea cynaroides; assembly: GCA_028583415.1. Taxonomy (NCBI): domain Eukaryota; kingdom Viridiplantae; phylum Streptophyta; class Magnoliopsida; order Proteales; family Proteaceae; genus Protea; species Protea cynaroides. Next base: position 23,171,212 of record CM053268.1, read on the forward strand.
TTTTAGTACTTGAATAATTTGATTATTTTAATTAATTAATAATAGAGACTCAGTTCATTTATGTTAAAACTTTGTATCAGAGTAAGTTCAATTTGTGAGTATAATGCCGAGAGGTAGAGCAAAACAAGCATTTCTTGAGGAAGTTTCACTCTGAGATGAGTTGAATGAGCTATGAGAAACAAATGCCACTATTCAAAGGACAATGGAAGAAATCTTGAAAATGCTATCTTCGTCTAGCAATTCACCACCTCCACCATTTCATGTTCCATTTGAAGTCCTTAATTTTTATAAAGAACGAGATAATATGTCAAGTTCAATTTCACAATGATCAAACTGATCATTGCAATCTCCATCACCACCTCCATAAGTACAATCTGCATGAGAGAGACTTGTACGTGCCCTTAAGATTGCCGACTAAAGTATTCGGGTAAATGTTTTGGATGGTAAACTCGATCTTGATTTATACTGATTGGATTGCTTCACATGAAACATTTTTTTTAAATGAAAAGAAATGACTGAGCAAAGGAAGGCTGATTTTATTGCTACCAAACTTAAGGGTCATGCCCTACTTTTGATAACAACAATATCAATTGAGGCGTGATAAAAGAAGAAACCGTCCCATTAGGACTTAGGTAGAAATGAAATTAAAATTAGATTACAAATTTCTCCCAGATGATTACTCTCAAACCTTGTACTTAAGCTTTCATCATCTTCGTCATAAAATTGATCAAAATGTGAATGATCATACGGAGAAAATTTTTAAATATTTAAGTAGGCTATCTTATGAAGAAATCGATAATCAATTAGTGGCTAGGTACATTAGTGGCTTGAAACAAAATATTCAAGATGAAATTTATCTACACCATGCATCTTGCATTGACAAAGCTCGTCGGTTAGCTTTCAAAATCAAAGAAAAATTGAAATGCATATCATTTAAAGGATTTGATAAATTTTTTCAAAATAAAAATGAGACCCCTGAAGAAAGAAATACACAATCCTTCAAAAATAAAGTCCAAATTACCTGAATGCCCAGTGGGTTCTCTTCCGATTACTTTCGGTGTAGAGAAAAAGGTTACCGTATGCATGAATGTCTCAAGAGAAATAATAATTGTTATTTAAACATAATTGAGGATATAGAGAATGATATTGACCATAAAATCGATAATAAGGATGTTAAACCTCAAGATGTATGTGACCATGATGGTGGAGCGAAAAGCCTTGTCATACGATAGGTTTTAATTGTCCCCAAAAATTTAGATGATGACCATTGGCTAAGAACAATATTTTTTTTACTTATTTCATTGCTTATGATTAAAAGTGTTTACTTTTAATTGATTCCGATAGTTATGAAAATATAATGCCTAAGAGTATGGAGGAAAAGTTGAATTTGAAATGTGAACCCCATCCCAACCTATATAATATTGCTTGTTTTAAAAAGGGGGTTGAGGTTCCCATTAATGAAAAATGTTTAGTAAAATTTTCAATTGGTATTGTGATGAACTTTGGTTTGATGTTTTACCTATAAATGCCTACCATTTTTTACTTGAAAGACCTTGGTAATTTGATTGAAAAACACAACATGATGGGAAAAAGAATTCTTATACTTTATCATTTGATGGGGTAAAATATATTTTGACTCAATTAAAGAAGTTGCCTCCAAAGACCATAAGAATGACAAGCCCAATTTATTGTTGATAAAAATATTTGAAAATATTTACAAAGAGATTCTCAAGCTTATGTTCTAATTGGTAGGGATGTGAGCAAAGAGAAAAATGAGGAAGTACCTAGTGGCATGAAAGGGCTCCTTCATGAGTTTGCTCTGGAGCAAAAAAATTACCCAATAATTTACCTCCCATGCAAGATATTCAACATAGAATTGACTTGGTTTCTGAAGTAACATTGTTAAATTTGTCATAATATCTGATGAGTACAAAAGAATATGTCAAACTCCAAATACAAGTAGAGGATTTATTAAAGAAAAAATTTATTCAAGAAAATCTAAGTTCATGAGCCATTATGGCCCTTCTTACACTAAAGAATGAAGGCTCTTGGAGGATATATATTAATAGTTGGGCCATAAATAAAATTATGGTAAAGTATAAATTCCCAAAACCCCAACTTGATATGCTTGATATGCTACATGATGTGAAAATATTTTCAAAACATGATCTTAGAAGTGGATATCACCAAATCCGCATCCAACCAGATAATGAATGGAAAATCGCTTTTAAAACTCAAGAAAGACTTTATGAATGGTTTGTCATGCCATTTGATTTATCTAATGCAATAAGTACTTTCATGAAACTACTGATTCAATTTCTTAGATCTTTCATTGAAGAATTTATAATTGTTTATTTTGATGATATTCTCATTTTTAACTCTTCTTCTAATGAACACATTAACCATGAGCGCCAAGTTTTTGATGTTTTGCGTAAGAAAAATCTTTATGTCAATCTCAAGAAGTGTTCATTCATGACCGAGAGTGTATCCTTTTTAGGGTTTATTATCTCTTCTCGAGGAATCAAAGTGGATAAGGTCAAGATTAAAGCAATTGTGGATTGGCAAACTCCAAGATCAATTACTGAAGTTTAAAGTTTTCATGAATTAATCACATTCTACAAACGGTTCATCAAGAATTTTAGCACCATTGTTGCACCTATGACAAATTGCTTGAAGTCCAGAGAATTTGTGTGTACTAATGAAGCTTATGAGAGCTTCAATTTGATTAAAAGGAGATTAGTTTAAATACCTATATTTGTTTTATCCAATTTTGAGGAAGTCTTTAAAGTAGTGTGTGATGCATCCCATAGAAGGATTGGGGGTGTTTTAAGCCAAAAAGAACACCTTAGTGCCTATTTTAGTATAAAAAAACTCAATAATGTTAGGATGAGATACTCTACTTACGACCTTGAGTTTTATGCCATGATGCAAGCCTTCAGGTTTTGACGGCATTACTTGATTTATAAGGATTTGTTTTATGCTCAGACCATGAGGTCCTTAGATTCTTTAATACCCAAAAGCGACTTAATAATAGACATACTAAGTGGGTTTTTTTTTTATTCAAGAGTATTACTTTGTGGTCCGTCATAAATCTGAAACTATGAACAAAGTAATGGATGCACTTAATCGCAAGCTCCATCTTCTTTAGACCATGTCTTATGAAGTAATTGGGTTTGACATTTTACCTAGTAATTATGAGACGACCTGTATTTTGAACCAATTTGAAAAGAATGCAAGAATAATCAAAATTATGAATTCACGATTTTAAACAATTATTTTTTTCAAAAGGACCAACTTTATATTCCCAAAGGTTCTTTAAGAGAAAATATCATCTCTAAATTACATGTCGGAGGTTTAAGTGGCCATTTTGGTAAGGACAAGACCATAGCTTTGGTTACTGATCATTACTTTTGGCCTAAATTAAACTATGATGTAGAACGATTTGTTCAAAATTGTTTAGTATGTCAAAAGACCAAGGGTGGGACCCAAAATTTTGGACTTTACCAACCTCTACCAATACCTAAACACCTATTCGATGATATTAGTATGAATTTTATTCTTAGGTTGCCTAAAACTCAACATGATTTTGATTCAATCTTTGTTGTTGTTGATAGATACTCAAAGATAACACACTTCAATCCATGTAAAAACATTTTCGATGCCTCATGTATTGCTCACCTCTTCTTCAAGGATATTATTCGACTTCATGGAGTGCCAAAGTCCATTACCTCCAAAATTAACACGAGATTCATGAACCATTTTTGGCATACTCTTTGGAAACTCATAGGCATAAAACTCTAATTTTTAAGTGCCTATCATTCTCAAACTGATGGACAAATCGAAATAATTAATTACTCTCTTGAAAATCTTCTTAGATGTCTTGCAAGTAATCATCCAAAGCAATAAAATTTCATTTTACCTCAAGCTAAAATTGCCTATAATAGTTCAAAGTATCAATAACACAAAGAGCACCATTTGAAGTGGTTTATTGTGAGAAATCAAAGTCATATTTTGGATCGAATATCAATTTCTAATCCTAGAAGAATTAACATGGAAGCCAAAGAATTAGTCAAACACGTCAAGGATGTGCAAGAGCAAGTGAAAATCCAACTACAACATGCCAACAAACGCTACAAGGAAGCTTATGACTTTCGACGTCAACACCTTAAATTCAAATAAGGAGATTTGATTATGGTATACTTGAAGAAAGAAAAGTTTCCTAAGGGGACATACAATAAGCTCAAAAATAAAAAGATAGGACCGTACCGCACTCTCAAGAAGTTTGGGCCTAATGCATATCATAATGAGCAACCCAATGGAGTTGGAATTAGTCTCATCTTTAATGTCGCCCCAATCTTTACCCTTTCCATGGAGATCCCAATTAGCATATACCCAATGATATAGATGTGAATCTTTCACCAATTAATTTTCATAAGACTTTAGAGGTTCTTGTTTCAAGATCTACTACCACTAGAAATGGAACCTACACACAATACCTTGGTCGTTGGAAGAATAAGTCCAATTCGAAAGATACATGGATTAATGAGTATGAGTTAAAAACACTTGATCATGACACTTGGGGAGAGGGAGAGCAATCTTATCTGCTTGTTATATTTTGAATATAATACCTCATAGTAAGACAAGCTCTATTCCTTTTGAACAATGGCCTAAAAAACCTAACATGTGCTATTTAAAGATTTGAGATTGTTTAGTTAAAGTAGGAATACCTGAACCAAAGAAAAGAAAATTAGGACTTAGAACTTGTGATTTTGTTTTTATTGGATATGCTAATCATAGTGCTAACTATAGTTCATGGTGCTTAAATCTATTGATGGTATTTTTAATGTTAATAATATAATTGAAACAAGAGATGCTAGTTTCTTTGAACATGTTTTCCCTATGAGAAATGATTTGTCTAGTAATGTATATATTTTTAATAAAATTGTAATACATGAAGAAAAGGATAATGATAATCCTATGTTAAATACTGGACAACCTAGTGGTGAAATTAAATTAAGATGAAGTACAAAGCAAAGAAGGGAAGCAAATATGGGTGATGATATATTTACATATATAGTTATGAATGATCCCTTAACATATCAACAAGCAGTTACTTCTTTTGATTTAGTTTTTTTGGAAAGAGGCAATTAAGAGTGAATTAGAGTCTATTATTGCTAATCATAATTGGGAGTTAGTTTATCTCCCACCAAGTACTAAGGTTCTTGACACTAAATGGATTTTTAAAAGAAACTAAAAGCTCATGGATCTCTTGACAAATTAAATGCTAGGTTGGTAGTCAAAGGATTTTTTTAGAAAAAAGATATAGACTTTTTTGATACCTTATCTCCTATAGTTAGAATTGCCACAATAAGATTAATGATTGTGATTGTATCAATATATAAGTTTGTCATACAATAAATGGATGTTAAAACAACATTCCTAAATAGAGATTTAAAAGAGAAAATTTATATCAAAAAATTCGAAGGATGTGTAATTTCAGGTCTAGAGCACAAGGTCTGTAAATTTATACACTATTTATATGGGTTTTAAAGCAAACACGAAAATAATGGCATGAAAAATTAATAGTGTTTTAATTTCAAATGGTTTTCTTATAAATGATTCTAAAAGGTGTTTATATAGTAAATTTTATGACAACAAAGATATATTCATAATTTTGTATGTGAATGATATACTAATTATGGGAACAAGTCTTAACAAAAGCATTCCTCATGTTCAAGTTTGACACTTAGAATATGGGAAAAGCTGATGTTATTTTGAGAATCAACGTTATAAGGAGATAAAATAATATAATTATGTCTCAAGCACACTAAGTAGAAAACGTACTTAGAAAGTATGATCACTTTGTTGGCAAACCTTTAAGCGTTTAGTTGTCAGTTAATTCCCATTTATAGAGGTATGAGGGAGAACCTATAACTCAAGAATTGTATTCTTAAATTTTTTTATTCGGTTTCATATTTAATGAATTGTATTCGACCTGATATTGCCCTCGCTATAGGGAAGTTAAGCCAATTTACAAGGAACCCAGGACTAAAACATTGGGATGCCTTGATACCCTTATTAAGGTATTTAAAGGATACCATGAATTATGGTTTCCACTATAGTAGTTACCCGATAGTTCTTTAGGGATTTTATGATGCCAATTGGATTTTCGATTCGAAAGAAACCCTTGCTACTAGTGGCTATGTGTTCACTTTAGGTGGAGGTGTGATTTCCTAAAAATCAATCAAACAGTAATCATGTGGGACAAGTTCCACCATGAAAGCTGAGTTTGTATCTTTAGAAAAAGTCGGTTCAGAAGCCAAATGGCATAAGAATCTAGTAGCAAATATACCATTATGGAAAATGCCTATGCCACCTATTCATATTCACTATGACAATCAGGCAATGATTGCTAAAGCTAAGTGCAAGGTGTAGAAGATGGTACATTTGCTATAAACTTTGTTAAGTTGGAGGTAAATATAGCAAACATGCTAACAAAGTCGCGGTCCACCAATATTATCTATGATACATCTAAAGGAATATGCTTAAGGTCCATGATTCATGAATCAAGGTGATGGACACCTAACTTATGTAAAAGGAGATCCCCTTTATTAAGTTCAAAGGATAAGAACAAAGTCACTGTATAACTTGAATAGTACTATCGATTATTTCTTATTTCGGTTAGATGGAAAAATAGTACTCACCATGATGATTTGAGGATGAGTTTTAAAACTCTTAATCAAAAAAGCTCATGAATTATGGGGGTATGTTAACCGTGGTGCATACTATGTGCTGACCTAAGGAGGTGTGGCCTCCTTTGATTAGAATTTTTATGGACGAATTCTCTAAATATTCATGATCCAAGATGGAGATAAGGCCAGAATGTCCATGGGTATACTGAAGGGTTAAATGATGGGACATGGTTTGTAGGTCAGTCAGCTACACCAGTAAGGAAAGGTTCAAAGAGTCTGACTCAATCCGAACTTTATCGCATGGCTTACTAGACCTAGTATAAAATCAAGTCCAAAAGACATCTGTGACAATGTGTCTTATTGTTCTAATGTGCTCAGGTTATCATTTGTTTATTGGATTTTTGGAAATTGTGGGGGAATTTTTGTAGTTTATTTAAAAAAATAGTTTATAAAAATACAATTCTTAGCTGGTTTTAATACTATTTATAGCTGGTTTTTTTTTTTCCATGGAGTTATGCTTGTTAGGTGAAATTGGTGAGATTGGAACCTAAGACCCCTTGGTTATTGCTTCTTGCAATGTCTGTCTAATTCCTTAGTCCCACATGGGAAGTGGAAGAGACCTTGAAGGATATATATATATATATATATATATATATATATATATATATATATATATATATATATATATATATATATATATATATATATATATATATATATATATATATATATGCGAGCCAAGCCAACCAGCTGGCTAAGCGTAATAGGGTGTCGGTGTGGGTGAGCCAGAATTATTCTTGTTTATGCAACCATTGGGTCGAAAATGGTTTAATCCGCTTGACTAGGACATGTCCATCAGTGAATGGACATGCCTATTCCAAGGGACACACCATTATTATAGAGGTGAGGTCAAATTGCTTAGATTGGAATCAGATGAGCAGAGCTATTAAATTAGCCTAAATCAAAGAGGCACATCTGTTCCTAAGATTGCATCCTTATGAAAGGATGCAATCAAGATCATTTGATTTGGATATTCAGATCTAAACCGTTGATTAGAAGGAACACACCCCATAGTAGGGCTGCCTTGAAGAGTCATCTCCTACTCTATAAATTGAGGAGGAACTCCTACTCTATAAATTGAGGAGGAACCCCTCATGGCTATACATTTTTTTTGGTACAAAGTGTGCACTCTCTCTCTCTCTCTCTCTCTCTCTCTCTCTCTCTCTCTCTCTCTCTCTCTCTAAGAGCATACTCCATTAGCATATACCGAATCTCTGTTTGTCAGTTTTGCATTTAGTCTAAGCACAACTCCGAAGTACTGTAAGGGGTGCATCAAACAAGTGCATGTTTGCTGTTCGAACCCAATGTTGTTTTATTTTGGAGTCTGATTTGCATTATCAACCTAATTGCACCTGTGAGGATAAATAATGACTTTAGAACAATGCCAATTGTGGTATGACTCAGCCTGTAATCACTTCATCTTAGCATTACTACACTGTCTATTTTAACTGCAATTACCACCAGATAAGTCAATTTTCATTTAAAGTCACCTCATTTTACAACAAAGATCAAACTAGGTACCCAAGGGGCCATGATGCAAGCTATGCACGGATGCAATTGAAAGGACTTATGCACACTGACCAAGCCTCGACCACGCTCTTAAGCGAGCATCACCAAACCGTCAGGCCAAGCCTTTGGTCCGCCATAATTTATGTATTTAATGAACAATAAAGTCACACTTTTGATGAACTTGATATGACACTGAGAGGGGGGGTGAATCAGTGTCTGAAATTTTTTCCTGATTATTTACTGCTGCCCAGAGCTGATGGAGATATATTCTTTTACACATACACAAGCATATGCAAATCTACCTCGCTACCACTCAGTGGCCAGGTCTAACAGATTTGTACACCCATCCTGCAAGCCATTCCACGCACTCCAAAATATATAGGAAAATAAAGACAGTCCACAACACAGGATGTACGTGGTTCACCAACACAGTGTGTGATGGCTAGTCCACGGAGTAATGCCCAATGGGCTCCGTATATACTCAATACACTTCTTTTTGCTATCTACACAGCAGGGAGTACATACACCCAATTTATCCAGCATAAAACTAGGAGGGCACACATGTTCCAGGAATTCAGGTATCAAGTACCAGTGTTCAGCACACGCTGCACAACACGCTTAACCCGCACCTACGGGAAGCAAATAACAATTTTTTTAGGCTTATAAATTTGCCTTACAATTTTCCCCCACTAGCTAGGTATTTAACAATTTGCACCTACACTAGCATACAATAAATTGAATGCATAAATAGATAAGGAATTGAAAATCTCACAAACAATGCTTTCGAATGGCCAACAATCTCTCTGAAGCTTCACACTGCTCTCAGGTACTCTCTAACAGCCTTCAATGATGATAGAGATAGATTCACATAGCACACCTCATCGACAAGCTTCCAATCTCTTCCACACAACCCATAATCACCATGAATGTGAAAATAAAAGCTCTACTGACCTCTCATAGGGATTTAGCACTCCATTGATGCACAGAGAAGAGGTAGTTGGTGATTAATCACTCCCACAAGCACGAAACCCTAGAAAAACCTTCTCTTGAGCTTCAAAGCACTCTTTTTGATTTTTCTCTGCCCTAATTCGACTCCCAACGGCGCCCAATAGATAGAGCATCAAAAAATATGAAAACTACAACTTGAACGGACTGATTTGGAGCTCGGATGAAGAAGTTATGGCTTTGAAGTTCGGCCAACCAAAATACTCGAAAAAGAATCTTTCCTTTTATAATCACGCACCCGCCCCGCACCGTAGCCGCGCCGCCAATGCGCTGTCGTTCTCTGATTGGCCCTCGGAGAATCTTTAATATCGACCTTTCGATATCCTTAAAATGGCGGGATCGACCATAGGCCGTCAGATCTGAACAAATCACGCCACCGAGAATCGGAGTAGCTCGCGACCACACGATTAGAATCTGGAGCGCCGCCATATGATGGACGCGCCAAACCGAATAAGTTTCCGATTCCATGAAACACGAACCACCTTTTTAAACTGCCTCCATCCAACCAGAAGCCTTGTGATGGAATCTAAATGGAATCTTCGCATCACACCTTAGCTCGCAAGTTTGAAGACCGTTCATTTGGAATCTAGCCTACGTGGCTTCATCTGGGCGGCCGATTTCAGATCTTCATCTTTTTTCTTGACGAAATTACCCTTTAACAACTTGTGAAATGCCGAAATTGCCCCTAATCAACTTGTGAAATGACTTTTTCGAGCGATCCGACAGAAACTGCGATATCTCTCTCATCCGACGTCGGAATTGAGTGATTCAAGTTGCATTGGAAAGATAACTCGACGCTCTACATCTTTCCACTGTCGGATTTTCATGAACCTGCTGCGGGACCCACCAAAAATAGGTTCAAAGTTAAAACTCTATCAAACCTTGGAATTTGAACCCGAAACTTTGCGTGCATGCATGCCAAGTGCCGTGGGCTGCCATGTTGGCATGTCACTTTGCCACCACACCTGTGGGTCCTACTCATATTTTTTCTCTCTCCTCTTTCTCTCTCTCTTCTCATTCTCTCTTTTCTTTCTCTCTCTTGAATTTCTCTCTTCAATGTCACAACACCAAAAACATAAGAAACATGAACATGATCAGAAAAGCTTCAGGAACACTGTCGCATCATCAAAAACTTGGCCGCATCATCAGAAACTCGGCCACATCACCAGTGGGGTCCACAAACACTCTCTCTCATCAAAATCAGTGTAAAATCTCATTTAACTCATTGTAAGTCATCTGAAACACATGTAGAACCTTGTAGAACACATAAGCGAAGTTGTCACATCTGTGCCACTGCACTGACACTCTCTCTCCTCATTTCTCTGACTGAATACTCACAAATACTGTCACATCAGCCAAGTTGCCAACAATGACAACATAAAATCCAACAATTTTGTTATTGATCACTTAGGGAATACGAGTGCCAGCCTAAACTCCATTCAACTTCAAACTTTTTTTTTTCTTGGGTGAATATTCAACTTCAACTTGCCTGAGGGAGGATGATCTATTGAATTTAATGTAGATTTGCGGAATAATGAACATGATCAGTACCAATTTGTGAATTTAATTAGTTTATTTCATTAATCCTTAAGGATTAGAGTTGGAGGTGGTTCTTCGTGAAATTGAAAAAAAGAAGGGAAAGAATTAGAGTTATGAATAAATGTAAATATGACCTTTCATGTTTTAATAAGGACAACATTGGCATTTCAAATTTCTATTAAGGATATTTTTGTCCTTAAAATTTTGAGAATGAGTTGACATCAGCAATTAACAGAAGTCACCTAACGGACTGGAGCTACATGTAACATGGTTTTGAAATTAAGAGTAATACACATAATTGTTAGAAACTACTGGGAGGATTTGGAATTAGGCCATAGTCCAACGGAGTTACAAATAATTTTCCCAAAATTAAATATTGGTAAAATATCCATTTCATATTTTTCTTCCACATTTCCTGATTTAGGTCCACTTCATACTTCAACAGTGGAGTGTACAGCCACAGAACATGAGTTCAATGAACCGAGTATTGCAACCGTTATTTCCACTTTCCTTTCTAATTCCTATCTTCTTTCTCCTTATGGAAGAATTCAATGCCCTGCCTTTTTCCTTTTTCCATTTTTTTTTTCAAGGAGGCTAATGCCTTTTCTTTTTCACCTAACATCGATCCAAACAACCAATGTCAAACACAAATCTACCCAACCCATCAGAGAAGCAAACGAACTATAAAATAAAGAGAACATGTAATACTCCAAGTGAAAATAATAAAACTATAAGAATTGATGTTTTCACTCTTATTGCATGAATACGATAGAGTTGTATATTTATAGATTTCTTGTACAGATTGTGTTTTGAATTTGGATTTACATGATCATAGAAGATTGGAAAGGTTAGAGATACTATTCTATTAGATTTACATGATCAGAAGATATTAGGAAGATCAGAGATTATCCTATTGTACGTGATTAGATTTACATGATCATGGAAATCTCATAGGAGATCGGGTAGGAGAGAGAGAGAGATTATGAGGAATATTATCCTATCTTGTAGGATATGGATTCCGTGAGATCTTCAATAGGTCTATCCACAAGTTGATTTGAATTTTGAATATTTGAATTGCTATTAACCTTGACACGCCCCCTCACTCGAATGGGTCTCTGTGTAACTGTGAGCTTGTCCCTCATTACCCGAAATTTGTTACTCAATAGTCCTTTTGTAAAAATATCTACAATCTGGTCTTGACTTGGGATGAACCAAATTTTGAGTGTTCCCTTTGCAACCTCTTCATGAACAAAGTGATCATCAATCATGACATGCTTCGTTCGTGCATGAAACACTGGATTTGCTGCTAGGTAAGCAGTACCTAGTAGTCCTTTTGTAAAAATATCTGCAATCTAGTCTTGACTTGGGATGAACTAAATTTTGAGTGTTCCCTTTACAACATGTTCATGAATAAAGTGATAATCAATCTCGATATGCTTCGTTCATGCATGAAACACAAGATTAGCTAGGTAAGTGGCACCTATATATTGTCACAATATAGTGTTGGTGGCGAAATTGAAATGCCCAATTCTTGAAGCAGTTGAAGAACCCAAATGAGTTCAGCCGATGCATTTGCCAGTCTTTTATATTCAGCCTCAGTAGATGACCAAGCCACCGTATGCTGTTTCTTGGAGCTACATGAGATGAGGTTGGAACCAAGAAAAAGATAGAAGGCACTTGTTGATCTGCGATCATGGGTACTACCAGCCCAGTCGGCATCAGTATAGACTTGGAGGTCCATGGTGGATGTAGCATAAATTTGAATTCCAAAACCCATAGAATCTTTTGAGTACCTTAGAATATGTTTGACAGCGCTCCAGTGCTCATTGGAGGGAGAGTGCATGAACTAACCAACTCGATTGACTGAGAATGAAATATCAGGTCTGGTGAGAGTTAATTATTGCAGAGCTCCAACAATACTTCTGTATAGTGTTGGATCTGCAAATGCAGTGGATGGTTCATGAGAGACAGCCACTATTGAACTTGGTATTGGCATAGGCTTAGCTGCTTCCATGTGAGTTCAATGTAGCAGATCTAAGGTGTATTTTATTTGGGATGGATACAAGCCTAAACTATTTCAAAGTACCTCTATCCCCAAAAAATAATTCAGGCTTCCCAGGCCTTTGATTGCAAACTCGCAACCTAGTGTGGAAATCAACGGTTGAATCATTCTGATGCTTAAGCCTGTGACAATGACGTCATCTACATAGACCAAAATATAAATATGATGGGTGTTTGTAGTTTGAGTTGTGTCAGTTAATGAGGATTTGAAACCAAGAGATAGGAGAAATTGTTTTAACCTATGGCACTAAGCTCGTGGAGCTTGTTTAAGCCCATAGAGTGCCTTTTGAAGATGACATACGTGTTGAGGAAATGCAGGGTCTACGAACCCTTGGGGCTGAACCATATAGACTAATTCATTCAAGTGCCCATTGAGGAAGGCATTTTGGACATCGAGCTGTTGAATGGGCCACCCTTTTGACACTGCCAAGGATAAAACAAGTCGTATGGTTGTATGTTTAACCACTAGACTGAAAGTGTCGAAGAAATTAACCCCTTTCTTTGATGAAATCCCTTCGCTACAAGCCTGGATTGTAGCGGGATAGAGTACCATTAAAGTTTCTTGTGATCTTGTACACCCATTTATTGCCAACTTGAATAGAGGCCGACCATATGCTAGAGGAGATCAATTCCATGGGGGTAATGGAGAAGGTTTGGATATTGCAAATATTGGACATTCCACTATCTCTTCTAATTCTCATACTTCTGAACTCCATAATGTGTTACATGTTCCCAAGATTACTAAAAACTTATTATCTGTAAGTAAATTTACGAGTGATAACAATGTAATCTTGGAATTTCACCCAACATGTTGTTATGTGTAGGATCAACGAACGGGGAATGTACTGCTCCAAGGAACCATTGATGGAGAACTCTATCGGGTGCCCTCAGTCTCACTGAATAAAGAACCCATAGTCAATTTTGGTGAATGAGTATCCAAAACAACTTGGCATGATCGGCTAGGCCATCCATCGGCTAGGTGTTTGGACACTCTTCTCCAGAATACGGCTCTGCCAGATCAATCTGCAAAAGCAATAATTATTTGTGCTTCATGTTAGATGGGAAAAGCTCACAAAATTTCTTTTGATTTGAATTACCCAATTGCTACATTTCCTTTTCAGCTAGTTCATTCAGACATTTGGGGTCCCTCCCCATTACCTCCTGTACAAGGGTCTAGATACTACATTTTATTTCTAGATGAATTTAGTCGATTTACTTGGTTGTTTCCTATGTCCAACCGTTCTGAAGCATTCAACATATTTTTAGATTTTCATGCTTATATTAAGAATATGTTTCAATGCAAAATCAACATTTTTCAGTTAGACGGTGCCAAAGAATATCAATCATTTGATAAATATTTCAAAGCTAAGGGAATTGTCCCCAGATTTCTTGTCCATACACGTCGGAACAAAATGGTCGGGCTAAAAGGAAGAACAGACATGTGGTGGATATAGGATTGAGTTTGCTGGCAAGAGCTTTGGTTCCACTGAGTTTCTGGCCCACTGCTTTTGATACAGTAGTATATCTGGTAAATCAGCTACCAACTCAAGTATTACAAAATCAAAGTCCATATGAAAAATTGTTTCAAAAAATGCCAGACTAACCATCTTGTGTACCTTTGGGTTTGCCTGTTTTCCATGGTTGAGACCATATAATACCCACAAGCCTGACTACAGAAACCTACACAAGGGTTACAAATGCTATGACACTAATACAAGGAGAACTTACATCTCTCGCCATGTCACCTTTGATGAAAATTCATTTCCTTTCCTAAAAGAAGTCACTCCCGCCAAGGACCAACCTACTTCATCTCATCCTTTCGTCATTACATCTAATAACTTATTCCAGATGACATCACCTTTGCCTCCACCATTACAACATTAACCTCCAATACCCCTATAGTTTGTTTGAATAGTGGAAGAGGGATTAGTACTCATAGTTTTGGTGGCAATATTACCTTCTACCATTGGCAGATCTAGATATGGGACACGTTGGTCCTTTAGTATTTCTTGGCTAAGCAGGAGGCCAATGAAATCATCCAGTGAAAGAGGATCAACTCTTGTGGTTACAGAGGTAGCAAAGGCATCATAATCGGATCCTAAGCCATGAAGAATGCTGAGAATGACATCAGGATCAGAGACTGGGGGGGCAGGTGCCAAAAGATTATCTACCTGACTCATTACACGTTGTAAGTATTCACCCATTGTAAAAGTTTCCTTTTTCAATTGAAAAAGCTGATATTTGTGTTGCATCACACGAGCTTGAGATTATAATGCATAGATCTTAGCCAATGTAGACCAAGCCGAATGAGAAGTAGTATGTCCAATAATGTAAGCCAGAGCTCCCTCTGACAGGGATGAGATTATCCAGCTCAAGATAACTTGATCCTGTTTGCGCCATGATAGGTATGCTGGATTTGGAGAAGAGGTTTCAATAGCAACTGAAGTATTGGTAGAGATGGGAGAAGATAATATAGTCTGAGGTAAAGCAGGATTGGATCCGTCCACATACCCATATAGTTCGTAGGCATGGAGGATAGGTAAAAATTGAGATTTTCAGATCAAGTAGTTTGTTCGGTCAAACTTGATAGGCAACAGGGGTACAATGTTGGTGGGAGAAATTGTAGTGGAAGAAGTAGTAGAGACAACCCCGGAATTATCTGAAGAAGCCATAGAAAACGTTTGTCAAGAAGGCTCTTGATACCAAGTGAAAATAATAAAACCGTAGGAATTAAAGTTTTAACTTTTATCGTCTGAATGTGATAGAGTTGTATATTTATAGACTTCTTATACAGATTGTGTTTTGAATTTAGATTTACATGATCATAGAAGATCGAGAAGGTTAGAGATATTATTCTATTAGATTTACATGATCAGAGGATATTAGGAAGGTGAGAGATATTATCCTATTGTGATTAGATTTACATAATCACAGGAAATGTCATAGGAGATTGGATAGGAGAGAGAGATTGTGAGGAATATTATCCTATCTTGTAGGATATAGATTCCATGAGATCTCCAACATGTCTATCCACAAGTTGATTTGAAATTTGAATATTTGAATTGCTATTATCCTTGACACTCCCAAAAATTAAAATAAAAAAAAAACTATATAAAATATTCTTTTTGTTAGTCAAAAAAGGATATAGAGGGCAGTTGTGTGTGGGTGTAAACTGTAAATTCATGTGCTTTTCATCATTGCCTTGGATTATAGAGTGTGAAATCTTAGGGTGATTCCCAACGATGTGGCCTTATCTTCATCATTGGATGAAGATTTGATCGAAGCTCCTTGCTGTGGTTATCAAAGTGGATCATCTATTAAGAGATTACATCCAAACTGAACCATTGGGCATCTAGGGAAATGGTGACAATACTACCACACCTGCTATATTTGCTGATGTTTCAATTAGAATCTTATGTTGATTATCCTTTGTCATGCACTGGATCTCTTCAGCCTCTAACTCTTCTATACTCTCCATGTTGATTCAAACACAAATCCAATACATTTTATGCTTCTCATAGGTTTCTTCAATAGAGAATAAAACATAATATTGATAGCCTTTTCTTCTAAATGTAGTAAATACATACACAGACTGACAACGGGAGACTGACATGTTTGACTGTGTGATCCAATCGGCTTTGAGGCCATTACATTTCATGAAGTTGGATGGAATGAAAATCCTCTAACACTTCAATGTGAGGAGTTTTGGGTGCATAAATATTGTATGACGATAAAGTTCTTAACTGAATATGAAATCTTGTTACAAATATTCGAATCCCTTCAACTATCAAGATAATTGTCTATTGAGATTTGAGTTGAGAAGAATCCTCACAAGTTAGTATCCAAAAGCTGAAAAATATATGGCCATTATTATACAGCATAGTTGCAACATTTACAGTTTCACAAAGGGTTGGGTTAAGCTGATGCCAAGAAAGCATCAACTCTAACATTTGTCGAACTTGACAGAAACTTCATGCAGATGGGTGGCGTAACCCTAGCCAAAGCAAGCATAGAGCTGGGCAAAGTCCATATCCCATCACCACAGATCAGACCAGAAGCAACAGCAGGACCATATAAATCTGCTTTGGCCTTGTTTACCTTCTGCCACACAAGTAATATCAAGCCTCCAAGAAACATGTCAATGGTAAAGTAGGATCCAATGTAGAATGGTATTGCCATAGCCATTGGGATAGGGATATAGTTGGCCCACTTTTTTCCTACAGTATCTCTAATTGCATTTACTAAAATTGATGCCACAAAGAAGGCAAGGCAAAATTGAAGGCAATGTTGCGGCAAAGCCGAGATCCCCTCAACACCTAGAATAGCCATGCTGCGAAATACCATTGCATATGGTGCAGAGTATTGTGACCCAGGTAGACCTAGATCACCAAAAGCCTTATAGAAGACCCAGAAGACACAAGGGCCTATAACACATCCCATGGCAGTCCCAATCACTTGGCTTACAAACATTGCTCGTGGTGAGGCCAAAGTCAGGTACCCAGTTTTGAAGTCCTGCAAGAGTTCAGATGCAGTGGAGACGGGGTTCATCAGGACGCCACCTGCTGCAAGACCTGCGAGAACCCCCCCTCCATGTGATGACCCAGCCCAAGCACTAATTATAAAGATGGCTAGGGTTCCATATGTTTTGATTTGGTTCCAATCAGTGAGCCCACACCCATATGCATTACAAAATGCTATAATTGGAGCAAAAATGTAGATGACCAAGATGTAGTACCACTTGAGCGGCGGGAAGATGAATGGAAGTGTAATAATGGAGATAATAGCAAGAATAATATAGCCTCCTAATGCAAACCAGGTTGGGATTTGGTCCCTGAGAAAGAGTTTGGTTCGCCGTTCATCATCATAAGAGGGAAGTAGGCTTGCAGAGGAGTCACTGTCAGCAACAGGGAGAATCCCATTTCTTTTGTCGCGAATTTCTTGGGACAAGTTGATGAGCATTCGGCTCATTACTTTCGCGAAGTTGTATAGACCATCTCCTAGAACCATGGCCAATGTGATGAAAACCTGCAGTTAAGCATCATAGAAATGTCAATATGACCTAAAAATATTTTCCACTCGAGTCCGGAGTGAATTCCTACTGTTTCATAAAATTACAACTGAAGTGAAGGGAAAGTAATACATTAATAATTTGGATAACAAATGAAATTTAGTTACCAAATTCAGTAAGTTTTTCAGATAATTACACATTATTGTTAGTAATAATAAGAAAGCTATTGGTTTTAGATTCGGGAATCCAGTAGCTTTGAAGTCGGGGGTTCCATCATTTCTATTGTAAAATCCAGCCCGGATTCCTTAAGGAAAAGATTCATTGCTGCTGCTTGGGACTCACCTATCATTTTCTAATTTGGATAGGATTTCACTTTAGTTTCTGGTTTGTGGCTCTCTTTTGGGCCCTGGGTGGGGTCGGCTTTTGTACCTTCCTTGTTTGCTCTTGGGTTAATACAATTCTTTACTCACCCAAAAAAAAATGATAAGAAAGCTTTCTGAGGTACACACACCTTATCATAGCTTCCTAAGCTCTATTTTCGCTTTAATTTCAGTTTCTCTCATTTCGATTGCTTTAATTAGTCGACTTGTTCTGCAAAGTGGAACTGACTAGTTCATATGTTTTTAGCTTTCATAATCATTAACTCATAGGTGGAGCTCATATGATGAGATTAACTCATGACAGACAATGGTGAAGTAGTCACCTTCTATGCCATTGAGTGATACGAAATGGTCTTCAGCTTGTTTCGTTCTATTTTATATTGATGATGTCTTAGTGGTTTTCTGTGACTAACTCAGGATATTTTAGGGTTATAATGGGTGTTTTAGAAGCAGAACCTTACCCTGTAACCTTGTAGACCATTAATACTGGTGGAGCTCAGATTTGCAGGATACCATTCACCTTTTTTCATACCAATAAGAGGCCACAGAATGCCCCATGAGATTATCCCTCCAACTAACACGGATACGTTTACAATGTGTGGACAGATCATCCCAACCCCAACATAAATTACAGAGAAATCGAAGTAAAACCTGTTTTTCCAGACAAAGAACAGCAGATATCAATATTAATTCCCGAACTAGTATTAGGTAAGAATGATATTTCTACTAGTTTATCTCAACAAAATCAAACTAATCACCCTGTCTAAATTATAAGACATTTTACTTACGTGTTAGCATAGGCTTCGAGACCAAATGTAGGAAAGTTTCCAAATCCACAACCATTCCCTCCAGTGAAGAACCATTGAAAGAAACCCCACAAGAAGCTGAAGGTGAAGAACGTGCCCAATGTGTTTACTTGTGTCCTGGGAAGAAGAGAAAATATAACCGATGAAGACTCTCCTTGCACCATTCAGTTAAAAGGTTGCTTTATCAAGAGTCTTACCTAGCTAATTTGGCTCCTTTGGGAGTATGAAAGCTGTTTATAAGGTGTGCAGTTGCAGTGCCGCTTGGGTAGGTCAATTTATAGTCAATGATCATGATCTGAAGCCAATTACAAACAAGAAACATAAAGATCAAAACAAAAAAATCCCAACAGAAAAATATTTCAAGTTTCTAACCATGAGCTCAGGTATCAACAGTTTTCAACCAGTGTAACACCATTTACTGACAGGACTTTGCTCCCAATAAGAGGAACATTTTGAAATTACCTTCCGAAGAGGCACCACAGAGAAGAGCCCAACGAAACTAACGAGAAAGAGATATCCAATCATCCATCCAATTTGTGGATTCTTAACATCTAGAGGACTATCATAATTTGGTGTTTGCTTCGCCACAGCATCACTCATTCCAAAGATGTAATTCCCAAAACCTCCTGCTCATTTAAATTAAATCGACAACACATTAATAATAGGGTAAATTACACTCACTTCTCCTGTACTTTGGCCAAATGACACAAACCTCCCTTTATAGTTTAAATATTACACTTAGCTATTATCGACTAACAATGTTAACATGAGACTGTAAAATGTCTCATTTTCCCTCTTCTTCTTTGCGACTTTGTCACGGCACTGCTCTTCCAAGGACCATCAATAACTATGGTAGCTAATTGGCTTCCATGCAAAATAGATTGTCGACAGAGGATTTGCTTAGCTTGAATAATCGCAAGCAAACGGATACCCATGGATGAGGATCTTTAGAAAAAATAGGAACAAGAGAAAGGTCTCAAAAAATCCAAAGAGCAAGAGAAAAATGCAAGGGGGACAGCGAAAGGAGATAACGTTCTACTTTCACTGATGAAAATCCGATAAAAATCTGATTTGGATCCAAAAAAAAATATAATCAAAATACACAGTGATATAGATTCAAGAATAGAGAGAATTATAGCGATAGATAACTAGATTTCAATGCGACACAATAGTTTCTCCCATCCTCATCATTTTAAAAAAAATTGAGTAAATTACAGGTACCTCCCTTGTAGTTTGCCCTTAAACCAAGTACACCCCAAACCTTTCAAACAATTTCAAAGACACCCGTTTAAATCAAAATAAATTCCAAAAAAACTCACTCCGTTAGTGAATTTCCATGAACTAATAACAAAAGCTAAAAGTTAGAATTTTAATACCTAAAATACCTTATTGTATAAGTTAAAAAACTATTTTATTCCCATTTAAACTTCCCATTTACCTAAAACCCACTCTGTTAGTGAACTTCCGTTAACCTATGGGAGTGGATTTTAGGTAATAGGAGGTTTAAAAGAGGATAAAATGGTCATTTAACTTATGCAGGAAAGTATTTTAGGTATTAAAATTCTAACTTTTAGCTTTTGGCATCACTTAATTAAAATTTACAAACGGAATGAATTTTTTTGGAATTTATTTTGATTTAAGGGGTGTCTTATAAATTGTTTAAAAGATTTGAGATGTATCTGATTTAAGGGTAAACTACAAACGAGATACCTATAATTTACTCCATAAAATTCAATCAAACCTCAAAAAGAAAAACAGAACATACTCAGTCTCAGCAACCCAGAAAATGTTTTCTGTTCCGCTGACAGCTTCTTCTCAGAATCAACCCAGAAAATGTTTGGTGTTTTAGTGCTAGCTTCTTCTCAGAACCTAAACCTACTCCCTGTTCGGTGTTAGCCTCTTCAGGGTCCAATCTGAATGGTCATTAACAAAAACAAAACTCTGCCAAATAAAAATCCAAAATCTTCAAGAAAACCAAGAAATGATGGTTCCTTCTCTTTTCAGTGAAACGAAGCAAGAAATTACAGAAAAAAGAAAGCAGAACGTCAGTGGGAGCATACCTAAAAGCATAACGTTAAATCTTTTCGCTGTCCACCTTCATAACATTCTTCTTTCACTGAAAGCATAACCTGTTCAGTGATGATTGCTACTATCAGTAGCTTGAATCCTCTGACGGACAGCTGAGTTAGAGGATTTGTTGTTGCAGAAGCTTAATCAGCTTTCTAATGGGTTTTAAAATCGCAAAGAAAAAGAAGTTCCCTTTCCATTAGAAGGCAAATTTGGACCTTCACTATCTTTTAGGGGATAGTTTGGCCATTAAAATTAATTTCAACAAATAATGTCAGGAACTAACTTCTTTCAACAAATAGGACAGTAGTTAAGTGTAATGAAATTCAAAATATAAAAGAGGTTCCTGTAATTTTTAAAATGACAGGGAAAATTTATGTCATTTAACCAAAATATAAGAGAGGTTAACGCAATTTACCTTTAATAATATGGAAGTTTCCAAATAAAATAATCAAATACATAGTAAATAAATGTTATAATCATGTTCAAGAGAATAAAAACATAAGTTGCTCCTTACGAGAATGGAAATGTCCAGAGAGGTTCAAGAACGGACTGGTTCTCTGACCGGGTCTTGTTGGATAGGCCAAAGACTCTTGAACAAAGTGTCTTGGTCCCAAGGATTTTGAATCTGAGCGAACTAGGTCAGTCCCTCATTTAAGTGGGACCGGGGAGTGGGGGGACTAATCTTAGTATAGAAATCCTCTCCCGCCTGAATTTGGGCGGGAGAATTAGCGGCCCGGATGGATAGTCGCCACTGACTCTCGGGTGAATCTGAGCCCTCCATTCGAGCCAACACCCCAGCTGACAGGAGTGTCGGCTCAGATGGAGGGCTCGAATTCACCCGAGAGTCAAGTGGCGGTCATCCATCTGAGCCGTCAACTCTCCTGCCCAAACTCAAGAGGGAGAGGATGTAGATCCCTAATCTTATGTGTAATTCATCTAAAACTCTCAGCTCTAACCTGAGAAGGAGCTCCTATTTAAGCGTTCAGCCCGTACGGAATCTGTTCACGAATCTCCGTGGGACCGCTAATCAAGTCCCTTGGATCTTTCAAGCAATCGCCTTGACCCTCAGGATTAGTTTATTGGCTGTTTTATTGTGTCTTTTCTATTCTTGGTGGCCGTCCCCATCATGGGGTGTTTAGATAATGCATTTTGAGTTGTTAGGCGCTCCCCCTGCCCCGCGCCGCCACCCTGGGTCTCCTTTGGAATGGTTCCTGATTCGAAGTGGATCTGATGTAACCTTTTGTTCTTTTTTTTTTTCTAAGTTAAAAAAAAAAGGAAGGAAAATGTCAACTTCCCATGCTTGACAATACATTTTCTCCCCCCCCCCTCCCCGCGCGCGCGCGGAATGGTTCCCAATTTGAGTGGATCTGATGTAACTTTTGTTCTCTATTTTGTTTTCTAATAAAACAATCTAAGTAAATAAAAAAAACAAAAAAAATAAAAAGGAAAATGTCTAACCTCCCATGCTTGACATCACATTTTCTGCTTTGCTCGGTTTACGTTACAGTTAATATTAGCGGAGTTAAGCATGGTTTATGGTCACGATATTGGGAAGGGTATCGATTATTCTGAAAACTTATACAGGATCAAATACATCTCGGCCATATTAATCTGTATCGTCCCCACATCTTCATGTGGCATTTCTTTTCATATCCGTTGAGGTATCGGCCAGTATCGAGAATATAGTTTACCTACATGTACTTGTATCTTTCTTGGGATTCCATCGCCATTCATATCGAGTAGATCCCACACTTTAGAGGTGGATCCCACACCATATCGACATTGATGAGATCTCATGGAGAGTATATGTACATGCAAGTGATCCAAACTCCAGTATCCATACCTACCCTGACTCATTAACCATTTTAGTATGGGCAAGTATCTATACGAGCGAATCCCAAAATCGATACGAATCGGCCAATTTGATCTAATACAAAAACCATGGAGTTTAAGACATCGGAGTTGTATAACCCCGATTGATGGCTGTCATACTCAATAGGTCATCGAAGGATTCCAATCCTACGGTAGCTAAACAGCATTTATGCCCAGCAAAAAATCGCAAAACATATAAGTTGGTGGGATTGCAAATTGAGAAGAGTATGTGTACCCTTCAGGGGAGCCATCACCATCCATATCTAGTGATCCACACCCATCACCATCTATATTCTTATTTATAATCAATTTTTTTTATAGTATCATTCATGTATCAGCATGCCATTGGAACCGGTCCTGATCAATTTCGATAGCAATTGATACCTAAAACTACTAAAACCTTTGTTGTGTAAGATATTAGGGAGAACATACCACTAAAAGTGATCCCATAGCTTGCAACAACGCAGGTCTGGATGACAGTATTCTCTTGCCTGGTGAAGGGTTGTTTGAGCCAACCAGTCTTCTCAAGGAACTTAGTCCATGTCTTCACAAAGAAGAACCCTAAAAGTCCAGCAGAGACGTTGAGAGCAGGTATGATACCTACGGTGAGGATGAGCTTCATGACAATGAAGCTGAAGGGAACTGAAAGAAAAAATGCCACTACGAAGGCTCTCACGGTTAGTTGCTCTTGCCATGTAGGCAACTTCTTGTGCTCAAAGATACGTTCGACACTCAGCTCTTCTTCTTCTTTGTCTTCTTCCTCCTCTAATTTCTTATTCTTCTCTGATACCTGTAGGTCATTCAAACCTGATGGAGTTTCACTTTCGTAGATGGTGTTGTCCTCAATGCTATCATCCCTGTTCTCCATTAATTGGAAATTTTAGGATGGAAAGCTGGGACTTGAAAGTTGAAACTAAATATCTTCTTCATGAAAAGTTTTTTTTTATAATACTTTGATCTTTCTGTATCTACGTCACTCATGTTGTGTCCCCTGTACGTCTCCCCATAGTGGTATCCTCCCATCCACATCCATGGATGTGACACCCTCCTTGTATGTGTGGGATCCACAGCCATGAATGGTGATAAGGTATAGGGAGGGTACTCATGTAGGGGAGTGGATCAATTTTGAAAGCAATCGCAAAGATATTTTGTTTGACCATATGAATATTGCCTAAACGGAGAATCAACTATTAGAATGGGGTCGGGTATTGTGCTTACCCTCACCCTTGGACGACAAGCCAATGTCATAAAGACCCAACTCTTAAATAACTCTAAATAGAAAGCAATAGTTTTTTAGGGAAGAGGTCCTACAGATGGGAAGAATCCTAAATTCCAGTATGAGGAAAAGAAATGACCCATTTAGCTAGAGTGAGCTTCAAAATTTTAGTCCAAGGGGAGGGGTTTGTTGGGGAGTAGTTTTAAAAAGGGGCTTTTGTCTAGTTAAATAAGTGAAGGGTATTACGGGATCTTTAAATAAGGGAGGTGAAAGGCTTTACACCTTTTTGAGGGTGAGATGTTACGAATGATGCCCCTCCTTAACTGAGAGGCAGACCAACAAAACTTTCTCCTTAGTTCAATTAAGATGATAATGATGTTTCACCAACTTTGGTTATTATATATGATAAAGAAAAAGCAATATGATTCTTGCCTTAATAGGGTGTCAACGGATAGAATGGTGTACCGATGCAAGTTTGGTCCTATCAACTTGTGCCCGACCTTACCCCAACAGGCTCTAGGTTGAGATACCCTAGCCTTAAGGACGAGTCCGGGCTGTGAATTCCTGGCTCTGAATCAAGGTTGGGTCAAGTTGGGTTGAGCCAAGGTTGAGATCTTGGGTTGAGCCCTTCCCGACCATGTCTTCTTCTTCTCGTTCTTCTTTTTTCTTTTCCTTTTTCTTTTTCTTTTTCTTTTTCTTTTTCTTTTACTTCTTCCTCCTCCTCCTCCGGTTCTTTATTCTTCTCTTTTCTACTGAGTCCAACCCCTGCATCTCCCTTCCCCCTCTTAGGGCTATCAAAGGGTAGATTCGGGCAGGTTTCAGTCCAGGCCAAGTTGGTCTCTGGCTTTTTAGGGGTAGCCCGAAACATATCCAATAAGAGATTGGGTTGGGGCCAGTGGGCTGCAATGTACACTTTAGTTAACGAGTCAGTCTGGTATTGGTTTGTTATTGAGTTGACTTAATGGACTCTTAGTGGTTTGGTTTTGGTTCACAATATGTAATGTAGTAAGAAAGTGAATTATCGGGCAATTATCGGGTTGGTTAGGTTTTGATATTGGTTTATTTAATAAAATGTTGGCTTAATGGACTCTTATCGGACTGATTCGGTTTCGGTCTTATTGGTCCAATTTGATTCGGGCTTATCAATTGGTCCGATCCAATTTTGGTTTTTCATTGGGCTCAAAAAACACAACTTAATCCTGTCCAATATGGTTCGGTTTCAGTTTGGTCCAAGTTGAATCGGATTGGTTTGGTTTTGATTTTCAGTTTAGGCCCAATTTTGAAACCCTTGGCCCTTGAAGTTCCCAAAAGATCAGTGGGAGGGGGCGGAGGGGAGGGTGAATCAATGAACATAAATAATTCAACTCAAATTTTACCAAATAAACTAGTCTGGATGATATCCACACAAGGCACCACACACCATAAGGAGAAAAACACAGACACAAGCACATCAACCTCACAACCACAAAGTGGCTAGGTCTATCAGACGGTACTCACCATCCTACATCAAATATTAATACCCCAGCTTCTAGGGTATTGGTTAGAACATAGGATCATACAAACAGTATTTTAGTAATTTATCAATCCTAGATAGTTTTGTTAATGGTACCGTGTTTTATTATATTATGTAGACCCTTTTGTTATTTTAATAATGGATTGAGTGAAGGTAGTGTGTGTGTGTGATTTATTTGAGTTGATTATACTCATGAAATGATTTATTTATTCTTATCAAAAAAAAAAAGGTGATTTATTTATTTAGTCATGTTGTTGGATTGATGTATGGACCCCATTAGAGCAGAGAGAGGGTAAGAATATGTGTGGTATAATATTATATTATTATGTTAATTATGTATTATGTTCAATTGTAATATAATATAATTATATTATTTTGTATGACAAAATATCTTGAAGAAAACCCCATTTTATGTTAGTGGCCAAGTGGGCCTTCTTGAACGAGAAGGTGCGTGGGATGAGTTTTATTTAAAAATAAATAAATAGTTTTTATGCAAAATTTGGCCTGACCGACCCTTAATATATTGCATACGCATGCTTTAAGGCAGCTCAGCTACGAATCGTCTTCTATCACGTGTTTTCTAATTGGTTGGAAGCATTTTAGTACGGTGGTTCGTGTTTTATGAAGCATGTGTTTTGATTTCATGTATCGCGTACAAGGTACTGGTGTGGGAAGATTCTAATCGGTGACTTCCTATTGCAGTCGATCACGCTTGACGCGATTTATTCAAATCCGATGGCCTTTGGTCTTTCCCTCTTTTTTAAGGATATCTAATGGCCTTTAATTGAGATCCGTCTTCAACCAATGACGATTCGACAATGCATCGACGCGGTGCGGTTACGGTGTTGCGCGAGTGCATCAAACGCTTTAAAAGATTCCATTTAGAATTATTTGGTTGGCTGAACTTCAAACTGACATATCTTCTTCATCCGAGCTCCAAATCGGTCCGTTCAAATTGCAGTTTCCTTATTTTCGAGCCCGCTACCTATTGGGCTCCGTTGGGAGTCCGAAATACATTGAGAAAAATAAAAAAGTTTGTTTTGAAGCTTGAGAGAGGGTTTTTCTAAGTTTTTGTGCCCTATGAGATGATCAATCACCAACTATCTCTTTTTGTGCATCAATGAAATGATAAATCCCTTTGAGAGGTTGGTAGGTTTTTATTTTTCCATTCATGGTGATTATGGATTGTGTAGAGGAGATTGGAAGTCTGTGAGAAAGGTGTGCTCTATGAATCAAGTTCTACTATCATTGAAGGCGGTTGAAGAATTCTCAAAGCAGTGTGGGGTTTCAAAAATTATTGTTGACCATTCGAGAATATTGGTTGTGAGATTTTCTCATTCCCTATCTTTTTAATGTTTTCTATGCACTGTATGCTAGTATAGGTGAAAAGAAAAAATAGAATACCTATTTAGTCTGTGGGTTTCATTGTAAGGAAATTCTATAAGCCCAAAAATATTTTATTTGTATTGTGTTCAGTGGATGCTGGACACTGGCTGTTAAGCCTGAATCTTGGCGTTGTTATGCCCTCTCAGTTTTATACTGGGAAAACCTAGGATTAGTATCCTTGCCTGTAAGAAACTAAAAGTTGAGTATTGAATAAGTACGGAGCTCGTGGGGCATTACTCCGTGAACTAGCCATCATATACTGTGGTGGTGAACCACGTAATATCTCTGTGTTCCTTGTTTTTACTTTCTGGTATATTTTGGAATGTGAGTGGAATGTGTGAAATATATATTATATATATAGCAATAGTGATATTGAGTGGGTATAAGCAATAGTGATATTATCGGAAAGTTTTAGACACCGATTCACCCCCCCCCCCCCCCTTCTAGTTCATTAAGTTTATGGATAATGACCTAGGTATCATGTTTGAGGGACTTATCAAATGAACGCTGCGATATTTAGTGATAACATGAAGTTTGTGGATGTTACAAAGTGATCTAAAATAAACCAAAGGGATAAAACCCATTAAAATATATATATATATATATATATATATATATATATATATATATATATATATATATATATATATATATATATATAGTTTAATAGGTATATTTCAGAGCAGACCCTAAAAGTTATGGTTATGTGAAAGGAGAACTCACCTTGTTTTAAAAAGTAGCATGAAGAAGTATGGAGCTGATGTTTAAATGTTGTGTTCATGAGGACTAATGAATTATGAGCAATGAATATATAGTACCCTATATATGGGTGTTTAGATCAATGAAGGGACTGTTTTCAAACCTGAGGTTATGTTAGAGGAAAAAAAAAAAAAATAGAGGTTGCAAGGAAAGGTGATGAGTGAGGCCTAACCACCTTAGAAAGTTATTTGTTTAGGAAATGATCATAATGCCCTGGTTTTTGCCAAATGAGTTTTAACAGTAAATAGAAATTTTGGCCTAAAAGACCATTTTACCCTTAGGAATGAAGTATGGACAAGTTAGGGGAGGGGGTTTGCAGTAAAATGACAATTTTACCCCCCCCCCTAAAACCTAAGTTAGTGCATTAGATAGAGTTTGGTGAGGGAATATTTTAAAAAATGACCATTTTACCCCTACCTTTTACTAGGACATCAAAATAGTGAGTTTTAGCAAAATGAGATGGGACTTTTTAGTTATTTCTCAAAGTTAGTAAGATTAATAGTTTATGAGACAATTAAAAGAGTTACTAAGAGAACTTCTATGTAATGTTTTTTATCAGACCAAGAAAATGTTGAGGCCAAGGAACTGAGGAAAGAATTGAACAAACTTCTTTACATAGCAAAGGGGAAAAAGATAGACAGTACACCATGTGGGAAATATATCCACCATATGATGTCTGGTACAAGGGATGAAGGTGGTAAATGAGGGGTAGCTGAGCCGATGGGTCTAGTTGAGGGAGAGCAACCAGCAAAATTGAATGATCAAAGTGTTGGGAACTTGTAGAGGGAGGTGGCTGACAAGGCCTTTTCAGTTGAGGAATCTACCCCAATTAACAATTGTGGAACAATATCAACCAATGGTAATGGATGAGTAGTCAATGTTTGTTTTGATGATATAACAGTTGTTGATATTATTCTAAATTATACTGAAGGTGGGTTCTCATTGGTTGAAAATTGAAAACTTCAAAAGACCAATGTGAAGGACAAGAAAACTATGGAGCTCCCTGCTCAGGTACCCAGAAAGGATACACTATGCAAGAGGGGTTGCTGATAAAGATTGTATTATGGAAGATAAGGGGAGTCTCAAACCCCAAAACCAGACGTGTGCTCAAGTTGATTCCAATTGAGCAAGATCCAGATATACTTTGCATAGCAGAACCGATGGTGAGTCCAGATAAATTTCCTGCTAATTTATTTCAAAGGAAGGGATATGAAGGTGATTTGATTCACAATGAAAAAATTGGGATACCTCCCAATTTATTGGTGGTTATGGAAGAATGGGATTGTTTAACCAACTGTGATTTTATGTTCGGACTAACAGATTACTTTGGCCACTCTGGTAGATGGAAACAGACATTTGATGTCTTTTGTGCATGCATCAATCTACATGTCAAAGGACGGGAACTCTGGACTGATCTGGTTCCTTTGGGAGTTGCTTCAGATCTGTGGTTATTGATGGGTGACTTCAACTGTTGTATGTTTACCCATGAGAAGAGAGGACCAGGGAAGTTTAGTGACATTTCTATAGGTGAATTAGAGGCATTTCTAAGTACCATTCTTATTTTTGGTATTCCATCATCAAGACTTAAATTCACTTGGACAAATAATAAAGTGATTGGTCATGTGAAATCAATCCTAGATCGGAGTTTTGGGAATGACATGTGGTTTGAGATGTATGAAGATTCATTCCAACAAGTTTTGCCTAAGGTGGCCTCGGACCTTGCACCAATTATGGTGGGTTGTAGGTCGATTCCAAGGCCCAAAAATGTACCGTCCAGCTTTCAAAGATTCTGGATGGACTACAATAGCTTTAAAGAGGTAGTGAAGGAGGAATGGGACAAAGAGGTGAGAGGTACAACTTTCTTCGTGCTTACTACAAAGCTGAAGAATTTGAAGCATAGATTAAAATTGTGGTCAAGAGAGATGTTCTCTAATATTGATAAAGAGGTGTGTGTAATTAAATTGATGCTTAAAGACATCCAAGAAATAGTACAGATAGTGGGGTGCAATGACTTGCTACATTATGAAGAAATGGAGGCAGCTAGGAAACATGATGAAGCGTGTGCCTTACAAGAATCTATGTGGGCTAAAAAGGGAAGGGTGAACTGGTTGAAATGTGGAGATAAAAATTTCAAGTATTTCCATGCCTTTACTAAAGGTAGGAGGAGAAAAAAAATCTGATCATAATTATACAAAAGGAGGATAGCTCTGTATTTGACCAGCAAGACGACATCAAATTTCATATATTGCAATACTATGAAGAGTGTTGTTGTATTTGGGATGAACCCAGAAAGTTCTTCAAGTCTAGATGGTTATCCTGACAAATTTTTCTATCACTGTCGGGATATTGTGGGTGATGAGGTTTGTAAGGCTTCAAGATCCTTTTTCATGAGAGGAGGCCTGCCGAATGGAGTTAACAACAATTTCATCACATTAATTCCAAAGAACTAGGGAGCTATGAAACTTACTGAGTATTGACATATATGTATGGGTCATTTTGTTTATAAATATCCCAAAAATCCTTGCAAGTAGATTGGGTCAATTCATTGGGAAGTTAATATCTGAAGAGCAGGGAGCTTTTGTAAAGGGGCGAGTAATTCACAGAAACATTGGAATAGCATCTGAACTAGTTACATTTATGCACAGGAAAATTCTTATCCTTTGCAGGACGTGTGGAACTTGTGAAAATTGTTCTGAGCAGTGTTCACACCTTCTCAGTCTATGCATGGCCTAGAACCATGATGAAATCAAAAGATGATATGATGCGAAATGTCATATGGAGTGGAGACCCAATGAAACGAAAATCTGTAGTGGTGAAGTGAGAGAAAATGTGTAGGCCTCGTGAGGAGGGTGGGCTTGGAATCTGAAATCAAAGAATGTCAATCGTGCTATGCTTTGCAAATTAGCATTGAAGGTATGGTCTGAGAACTCAACATTTGCTAAGTTTATGAGAGCAAAACACATTAAAAAAAGGGGGTGGAATTAGAAAAACAACATTCACTTCACTAGTATGGGTCATCCAAAAAGTCTGGGATTGGTCTGCAAAACACACCAGATGGATCATTGGAAATGGAACCAATATATAATTTCTGGAAATATACCTGGCTAGGGGAAAAATCTTTGGAGGAGGAACTAGGGATTAATGTAAGTGAGTTTCAAGACTCAGACATGTCCCTAGGTCGGTCACTGTAAATGGAGAGTGGTCGTGGCCAATTATGATTTCTCCTCAGTTGGTACACGTGGCGAATTCCGCAAAGGCTCTAACGAAAGGATGTCATGATAAATTTGCCTAGACGGGAGAACAAGATGGATCCTTTGTTAGGGATGAACGCACAATCACGAGAAAAAGACGAAGATCAAGCAAATACACAATACAGGATTTGCTGTGGTTTAGCACCCAAACCAGAATGCCTACCTCCAACACAGAGAAACAGAGAATCTTTATTGTCAAGAAAACTCTCTACAATTCTCTCCACCTGACACAATGTCCTCCTTTGCTCAGACTTTACCTAGGTTTTCTCACACAGAGACAATATATAGGGAAACCTAGAAACCCTAATCCCACCACAATTATAAGTTTATCCCCGTACATATAATAGACTCATACCTTAATACAAATACTACTCTTATAATTACGTAGACCCCACAGAATACAAGACACCTGTAGGGACGATTGGTTTTTTGTGATTTTTGCATGAAATGATTAAAATGAAAAAAATGAAATGAAAATAGAATGGAGTCGCCACCTAGATAAGGTCTAGGACCTATATACGATTTCTCATATGAGAAATACTAATGACTCACGTAGGGATTAAGACTTAATGGTCAAACCAAAGAAATAGTGGGTAAGTGTCATGTTACAATTTGGAAAGGTGTTAGGCACCTAAATTGTCTAATCCGAAGATTAGTCTCCATATACTATCCTTTCCTATCCTAATTTAAATTACAGGCAATGGCTAAACAATTTTTAATAGGCACCAAACCTAGGTTCTAGATGTATTTAAATCTAGGAGCAAGCCATCAATATAACAGTAAGAAAAATTAAAATGTTATAGAGATCAAAATAAAATGATTGGATGACGGACCAATCAGCCAATTTCGGATAGCAAGCGTATCACTCAACATGCTGACAGACAAAAATCATTTTTTAGTTATTGAAGCGTAGTTCAAAATTCAAATGCAATGATTTTTTGAAAGAAATGAAAGAAATGAAAGTAATGAAAGTAAATTAAAATAAATTAGTTTAGGACTGAACTTGAATGGTAAACACTCAAGCTACCTACGTATCTTAAGACAAGCCTAAGAATCAAGCCCAACGTAGTTCAGCACTTGGGTTGATTAGATGGTAGATCTCTATAGTCACTAGTCAAGCTAATAGGTCATCTAGGTTTAGGATATTGAATAGACTCCTACAGTCACTAGTCAAACTGGTAGGCCGTCTATGTAAAACAATCGAATAGACTTCTACGACCATAGTCAAGTCCGGTAGACCGTCTATGTAAAGCACATCGAATGAGACTTCTACGGCCACTAGTCAAGTTGGTGAGACCTTCTATGTAAGACACATCGAATAGACTCTACCCACTAGTCAAGCCGGTAGACCGTCTATGTAAAACAATCGAATAAACTCTACGACCACTAGTCAAGTGGTAGACCGTCCATGTAAAGTAGGGTTTGAAAGGGACTTCCATGCGATGATGGAATGCTTGCCCAAGATTGAAAGGGACTTCCATGCGATGATGGAATGTTTGCCCAAGATTGAAAAGGGACTTCCATGCGATGATAGAATGTTTGCCCAAAATTGAAAGGGACTTTCATGCGATGATGGAATGTTTGTCCAAAATTGAAAAGGGACTTCCATGCGATGATGGAATGTTTGCCCAAAATTGAAAAGGGACTTTCATGCGATGATGGAATGTTTGCCCAAAATTCCATGCGAAGATGGAGAATTGAAATGAAGTTTGAAATTTAAAATTTGAATTGAAATTGAGTTTGAAATTGAAATTAGAATTGGAATTGAAACTTGAAATTGAAATAGAAATTGAATTGAAATTGCAATTGAAACTGGAATTGAAACTTGAAATTGAAATAGAAATTGAATTGAATTTGAAATTGAAATTGAAATTAGAAATTGAATTGAATTTGAAATTGAAATTGAAATTGAAATTGAATTTGAATTTAAAATTGGAAATAGAGTTGGAATTAAATTTGAAATTGAAATAGAAATTGAATTGAATTTGAAATTGAAAATAGATTTGGAATTGAAATTGAAATTGAAATTGAATTGAAATTGAATTGAATTTGAAATTAGAAAGATATTTGGAATTTAAATTGAAACTGAATCCGAAATCGAATTAAAATTGAATTTTTGAAAATTGACTTTGAATTTGCAATTTCATTAAAATTAGAATAAAATTGGAATTAAAATCGAAATCGAAATAGAAATTTAAATTGAAATGGGAAATTGAATTTAGATTTGGGATTAAATTGAAATTGAAACCAAAATTGAATTGAAATTGAATTTTATTGAAACTATGCAGAATAACTGACATGATAAATTTAAAAGATTATAATTTTTAATCAATGTGTAAATGCATTATGATGCAACTCGGGTATTATTGCAACCCTCATTGCAATTGGACTGAGCTTGGGTAATGGATTCCCAAGCAGCCTACGTATCTCGGGGTGGAGTCCGAGAATCAAGTCCATACGTAGTTCGGAATGAACTACGCATAAAAAATAAAAACAATTTTAATTTGTCAACATGTGAGAAGGTACTCTCGACATTGGACAATAGGCATCGGTGCCTCGCTTCATTCATACATACATTCACACATCTATATTTGCGCATCACAAGCGCGTGAGTCCGCATTGCACGGAAATAATTACAAAATTAATAAGAAATTCCTATGGGATACATAAGTGGGGATTGGGAATCAAAACTATTAATACATTTCCTTTGGCATTCGTGGGATACATTGAAGGGGTAGGGGACATTCTAGTCTATCCTGCCCGTCACTATGCTAGGGATGGCAAGTGCCGCATGCATGTGGTGTTACCCACCCCGTTCAAAATATGTGGGTGCTCACTAGCACGTCCCCACCACAGGCAGTTTATAAACATGTTAAATTGCGGAAAATTTAGAGAGGTAAGAGAAATACCTGACCAGCCGAGATTATGGATGAAAATTTGAAAATGAAATCACCTTGGTGCTCGACCAATTGCTTGAGGAAATTTCTAAGAAGCTAGTCCTTGGCAGAATCTGGCAAGCTCTCTGCAATTGCAAGAAACTTTGAGATCTTGAGGTTTTGATCATGAGAGATTTCTCTCATGTACTTATCAATTAATCTTCCCACTTTCTTCATCCTTTGTACTGTCATTCTATCATCACTGACAAACACTCTAACTAATCTTAGGACCAGATTAACATCATAGACACCTCCACCATGACCAGAGATTAGCAAATCATCCAGTGTTGCTTCATCAAGCATCCCATCAATCTCTCCAACTAAGCTTTGTATTTTCTGTTCAGACCAAAACCAGAAACCACTCTCAATACCCGAAACAGCCCTCTACAGGAAAACTGATTTTCCCCATTAAGACCACACCATGAACAACAGTATTTGCAAGCCCACCATAATCAGATCTGGACCCAATACCACCTTTGATCTGAACAGCAGCTTTGAGGTAGTGCATGAGAAATTTAGTGAGAATTAAACTGTTGTTTTCTGTTCCATAAGCACCCATGGTTCTGATTACCTTTTCTATGATATTTGGGGATAAAATGGTTAGATCATCGAACCACCAAGCCTTGCTTGACGAACCTGTCTTAATGGATTCTGTGGTGGTTTTTGTAGATGAAGAGAATCTGAACAGTTCTTTAGGCACATCAATATATCATTCCATGACCAATAGAACAGCCCTTCAAGAAGTATCTCTGTTTGTTGCAAGAGATTGCATGTTTGTGCCAAGAGATTGTAAGTTGAGACCTTTTCTGTTATTTCAAGAAAAATTGCGGAACAATGAAGGAGAGAGACATTTGATGAGATTATTGTGATTCTTCCATTGTTGTAGCAGAATCTTGAGACTAGTTCAAACCCATCAGGGCCTCTCGGGAAATCATCAATCTCAATTTCTGAGTATCTCATCTGGGTTTTCTTCTTTCCTTGCTTTATCATCTTCTTCAACTTTCCTGAGAATTTCGAAACCACTCTCTCATTTAGAAAGAAAGTGCGCTGCCATTAACATGGATCTTGAGGTCACAAAGCTCGTGCATCTCTGGTTCAAATTGAAGGAAACTAGGAAAACCGGAGAGGGAGAGAAATTCCAGAAGTTGGAGAAGATAAATTTGACATTTCAAATTGAAACCCTAAGTATCAAGAAACTCAAGAAGGCAAGACAAATGAAACTCACGAGCAGCAGATAGATCAAAATCATAACACCAGATAGAGCAAACTCAAGAAAGCTAAACAGATCTAGTGCAAGAAAAACCAAGACCAAAGAAGAAATTTCAAGAACAGAACAGAATGGTTAAGAACAGAGAAGACAATCGGTCACAAGGTCACACCAGATCAGAAATCACAATGAACAAAGGATGAACAATTGATACTCTTTGCATATCAGAGAGCAAGAAAGAAAATCAGAACAAAATTTTACACAAATCGTCGAAGAGAGAATAAAAAATAAATTCCAAACTGACCAGAGACTCTGCAGACTAAGAAAGCACTCAGCAACACTCTTGCGAAAGTTTTCCGGCGGCTCACTCTCTCCGTTTATTCTTCTTTCTTTTCTGCTCCTAATGCTCTCTCTTTCTTGAAATTTGGAGAAATACATTGAGATATCTCAAACAGAAACCGAGATAACTAGAGTAGATGAAGTACGAGATCAATCGAACTATGTAACTCTGAGATTCTGATTTCGTAGACGAAACTTTCCAAGATTCAGATCCTCTTTAGGTCTGCTTTTGTAATCTCCTTCTTCTCCGTTCAAGAATTTCTTCCTTTCTTTCTTGATTTTTCTTCTTCAAATCATCTAAGAACACCACGCCGGATCAGATTACTTGCGGCTGTCACCGTCGCACTAACACCATTGCAGTTCGCTGTCGCCATCGTCGATGGTGATTCGTCGGT
Organism: Protea cynaroides; assembly: GCA_028583415.1. NCBI lineage: Eukaryota > Viridiplantae > Streptophyta > Magnoliopsida > Proteales > Proteaceae > Protea > Protea cynaroides. The sequence continues at coordinate 23,207,216 of CM053268.1, forward strand.
ATCACCATCGACTTCTTCTTCTTCCTCAAACCCTCTGTCACTCCTCTCCCTGCTTCTTGCCTCTCCCTTCTCTCAAACCCTCTTCGTTTCTTTAACTCTCTGAAACCTCTTTCTGGATCTGAAAAAGTGCCTTTTTGCTTCTTCCCTTTTTTTTTGCTTTTGCCCCCTTTTTTTTTTATACACATATACATACTTTATTACAAAATTACCCCTCTCTTTAAATTGGTTTGGTCCAACGTGATTTGGAATCTTGTTTCCAAACCACGTGGACATCAAATGAATGATTTTAAAGAAATTATTATTATTATTTTATTATTCTTTCTTTTCTTTTCTTTTTTTATCTGCCATTTTACTTTATTTTCCTTGATCATTTTCTTTTTTTTTTTAATTTTATTTATTTTTTATTTTCCCTTCTTCTTTATTTTTTATTTTTTATTATTTATTTATTTTTTGTTACCTTGAACTAAAAAAAATTAATCTAATTTTCTCGACAAATTTGAAGTGTCTACAACGCCAACCCAACAAATCTCCACCTGACTTGGATTTTGCAAACCACTTTGAAGAAAACCTGTTGATGTTGATTCTGAAAACCCATCTCTGTCAAACCGTTACACCCAAACCAGCATAGCCCACACCCCGTTCGGGTGTCCTGTACAGCTCACTGCCTTACGATGTGATGTGACTCCATCTCTCTCACTGCTACAGTATTACCAGAGAGATCACTTCCACTTACAAAAATAGAAGCAAAAGAAACTCGTTTCTTTCCAGATCTGCACTTGATCACAACTTAAACTTCTTGCATCTTCTGTCTTCCATCTGTACTCCTTGCCTGAGTTCCAACAGAAGCACCATCTGTTTCAACACTCCCTGCAAGTCTGTATAGATCGCCAATCATCTGTCCCTGCATCACAACCATGACCCCTTTGGAGACCTTAATAACTCTACCTTCAGATGAACAATTGTAGCCTTTCGCATCCAGTGTTCCCAATGAAATTAGATTCTTCCTTAAGTCTGGCACATGTCTAACCCCAGTTATAGTTCCCACAATCCCATCAAACATGCGAATCCATACAGTCTCAATCCCGACAACCTTGCTTTCAGCATCATTTGCCAATCTGACTGTACCCTTATCACATTCATGATATGTAGCAAACTGTTCTCTAACTGAACACATATGAAACGAACAACCTGAATCTAAAATCCAATTTGAAGTATCCGTACCTGATGAAGTAGTGAGAATGAGATCTTCATCACTCCACTCTTCTGTGACACCAGCAGTAGATGATTTTTCTTCACTCCTTACACTTTGGACAATCCCATCTTATATGACATTCCTCATCACAATAATAACAAATTATTTTACAACCTTTTGAGTTGGAGTAACCCCTATTCTTGTCATATTCATGTCACCCATTTGATCTTCCCCTACCCTGACCACCAACTGTAACCAAGGCATTACCCTCATCTGACGTCCCCTCACTACTATTTTTCTGTCGTGTCTCATTCATCAGCAAAGCATCAATAACCTTGTCAAGTTTGAGAGTACCTTTGCCAAACAACAATATAGTCAAAATGTGATCAAATGAATGAGGCAATGAGGCCAATAGGATAAGTGCATTGTCCTCCTCTTCGATCTTCACATCAAGAGCAGACATCTCCGTCGAAATCTTGTTGAACTCGTCAATATGCACCTCAAATTTCACTCCATCTGACAAACGAAAGCCATATAATTGTTTCTTCAAAAACAATCGATTTGTCAACGACTTGGACTTGTACCTGCTCTCCAACTTCGTCCAAACTTCTTCTGGATCCTCCACCAATGATCTCACAAAAAGTATTATCCACCAGAAACAACTAAATCATACTATTTACCAGATCCCTCAACTCTAGCTACTCATCATCTGTCAACTATTCTGGCTTGTCGAATTTCTTCTTGAGAGCCTTAACAGTCCCCTTCCGCGTAAGAATATTCTTCACCCGTTGTTGCCACAAGGTGAAATCATTATAGCCATTGAAGGGTTATATGGAGAAGTTTGAACCCTTCGCCGCCATTCTATTAACTCGATCTTTACCTTCTGTGGTTGCCATCAACTTTCAAGAGTTTCAATCACCGTTGATCTTGTATAAGACTGTCTCATCGATACCAAAGACACCGAATCTGTCCAATCCATGACTTCCAATGAAATCGTAGCACCCAAAATCCTTTGGGATAACAACCTCTATGTTTTTTTCCTTCTACTTTGGTTGATACAATGTACGTATACTCTGTACATACACTTTTTTTTTCCTTTTTTTTTCACAGTACAAAGTGTTGGACTTTATGTTGTCATTGTTGGCAACTTGACTGATGTGACAGTGTTTGTGAGCATTCAGTTAGAGAAATGAGGAGAGAGAGTGTCAGTATAGGAGAGAGTGTCAGTGCAGTGGCACATATGTGGCAACTTCACTTGTGTGTTCTACAGTGTTCTACATGTATTTTAGATGACTTACAATGAGTTAAATGGGATTTTACACTGATTTTGATGAGAGAGAGTGTCTGTGGACCCTACTGGTGATGTGGCCGAATTTTTGATGATGCGATAGTGTTCCTGAAGCTTTTCTGATCATGTTCATGTTTCTCATGTTTCTGGTGTTGTGGCATTGAAGAGAGAAATTCAAAAGAGAGAAAGAAGAGAGAGAATCAGAAGAGAGAGAAAGAGGAGAGAGAAAAAAATGTGAGTGGGACCCACAGGTGTGGTGGCAAGGTGACATGTCAACACGGCAGCCCACGACACTTGGTATGCATACACACAAAGTTTCGGGTTCAAATTTCAAGGTTTGACAGAGTTTTAACTTTGAGCCTATTTTTGGTGGGTCCCACAGAAGGTTCATGGAAATACGACAGTGGAAAGATGTAGAGCGTCGAGTTATCTTTCCAACGCAACTTGAATCACTCAATTTCGACGTCGAATGAGAGAGATATCGCAGTTTCTGTCGGATCGCTCGAAAAAGTCATTTCACAAGTTGTTTAGGGGCAATTTCGGCATAAAAAGAGGAGAAGATGCAAGATCAACGGCCAGATTGAAGCCACGATGCTCAGATCCACTTTGAATGGCCCAGATCAAGGCAGGATCGAGTGTAATGCGGTCTTTGCGTCTTGATACCATCGCGCACATTCTGATTGGACGGAGGCAAGTTAATAAAGTGTTCCGTGTCACATGAAGAAAGGATTATGATTCCATGGTTCGCCCTTGATTCGGTGTGTCACATGTATGATGTGACGGCGGCGCAGATTCGCATCCGATGGCTTTCATCAGTTTCGATCGCGCCTGACGCGATTTATGCAAATCCAATGGTGCAGGTTCAATACCGCCTTTTTAAGGTTATCCGACGGCTGAAAGAGTAGATTCTATTTCCGCGAATCAGATCTTGACAGCGCATCGACGGCGCGGCTACGGTGCAGCGCTGGTGCAAGTTTTGTTTGGAAAGATTCTCTTTCCTTATTTGTGACTGGCCGAACTTCAAACTGCCATAACTTCTTCATCCGAGCTCCAAATCAGTCCGTTCAAGTTGCAGTTTTCATATTTTTTGATGCTCTATAAATTGGGCACTGTTGGGAGTTGTAAAAAAGCTGAGAAAAATTGAAAAGAGCATTTTGAAGGCAGAAAGAAGGATTTCTAGGGTTTTGTGCCATGTGGGAGTGATCAATCACCAACTACCTATTCTCTGTGCATCAATGGAGTGATAAATCCCTATGAGAGGTCAGTAGAGCTTTTATTTTCACATTCATGGTGATTATGGATTGTGTGGAAGAGATTGAAAGCCTGTGGATGAGGTGTGCTCTATGAATCTATCTCTATCATCATTGAAGGTTGTTAGAGAGTACCTGAGAGCAGTGTGAAGCTTCAGAGATATTGTTGGCCATTCGAAAGCATTATTTGTGAGATTTTTCAATTCCTTATCTATTTATGCTTTCAATTTATTGTATGCTAGCGTAGGTGCAAATTGTTGAATACCTAGCTAGTGGGGGAAAATTGTAAGGTAAATTTATAAGCCTATAAAAAAATTGTTATTTGCTTCCCGTGGGTCCGGGTTAAACGTGGTGTGCAGCGTGTGCTGAACACTGGTACTTGATACCTGAATTCCTGATACATGTGTACCCTCCTAGTTTTATGCTGGGTAAATTGGGTGTATGTACTCCCCGCTATGTAGATAGCAAAAAGAAGTGCATTGAGTATATATGGAGCCCGTTGGGCATTACTCCGTGGACTAGCCATCACACACTGTATTGGTGAACCACGTATATCCTGTGTTGTGGACTGTCTTTATTTTCCTATATATTTTGGAGTGCATGGAATGGCTTGCAAGATGGGTGTGCAAATATGGTAGACCTGACCACTGAGTGGTAGCGAGGTAGATTTGCATACGCTTGTGTGTGTGTAAAAGAATATATCTTCATCAGCTCTGGGCAACAGTAAATAATCAGGAAAAAGTTTCAGACACTGATTCACCCCCCCTCTCAGTGTCATATCAAGTTCATCACAAAGCAAACCAACCCCCCCTTTTTCTTTTTTTTTTCTTCTTTAATCCTCCACCTTAGTTGTGGAAATTTAGAGAAACATGTCACACATAAAAAGTAATGAAATCATTACTTTTTATAATCCTTGTGACTTCTCCTTCTCCTCGGTTTCCACAAAAAAAGAGAAAAGTGTGTCTTAAAAAAAAACTCCGTACAATACCTTTTTTTTTTTTTCTTCAAACCTCCTTATTACTTCTCGATCTTCACAAAAATCGAGAACACTTAGGTTTAGAAAAAAATAGATTGTACCTTTTTCTTTTCGTCTGTTGCTTTGTCACCGAACTCTTTTGGTTCCGATCGATGTTGAGAAAAAAAAAACTTCCTTCTCCAATAATCCTTGCGCACTTCTCTTCCTCCAGATCCGTAACCGATCTATCAAAACCTGGCTCTGATACCACTTGTTAGGGATGAACGCACAACCAGGAGAAAGAGACGAAGATCAAGCAAACATACAACACAGGATTTGCTGTGGTTCAGCACCCAAACCGGAATGCCTACCTCCACCACAGAGAAACAGAGATTCTTTATTGTCAAGAAAACTCTCTATAATTCTCTCCACCTGACACAGTGTCCTCCTTTGCTCAGACCTTATCTAGGTTTTCCCACACAGAGACAATATATAATGAAACCTAAAAACCTTAATCCCACAACAATTATAAGTTTACCCCCGTACATGTAATAGACTTATACCCTAATACAAATACTACCCTTATAATTATGTGGACCCCACAGAATACAAGACACCAATCCAATATCCTTCTCAATCAGGTCGGCATGGAATTTAATTAGGGAAAGAAGCCCAAAGCAGCTTTGGGTGTCTACGGTATGGGAGAGAGGATTAGTACCACGTGATGCTTTTTTTTGCATGGGGGTGGTGTCATGAGAGGACTCCGACAGCTGACCTTGTAAAGAAGAAAATGGTATGTCTTCCATCTAGATGCTTTCTATGCCACAGAATGGAAGAAACAAAAAATGATATCCTTGTAAACTTGTGAGGTAACGAAAATGGCATGGAGTATTATTGTAGGATGGTTCGGTCTGCAGTGGCCAGATTTATCTACAATTGAAGAACTTATAGAGTGGTGGAGAAGGAAAAGTCGGTTTGTCGCTTTTAAGCATGTTTGATCACCTCTCATGTATGCTATATTAGCATGTGTTTAGAGGGCAAGAGATAGAAGCTACAACGACAACGTCAACACACCATGGGCTGTTATTATTGGTTGGGTAAGAAGAAAAGGAGGGGAGATATCAGTGAATAGACCTTGTATTGTCAGGTCAGTTTTGGAGTTACAATTGGCACAACATCTTAAGTTAATGACGAAAAATACGAACCAACCTACAGTAATCCAGCTATTTTGGAAGCCTCCAGCAGTGTTGTGGTGCAAATTGAATCTAGATGGTTGCATCCTATGAAATCCAGGGGAGGGATCAGTAGGAGGAGTTGTTCGCAATGACAGGAGACAGGTTTTATTTGCATTTGCAAAATACTTGAGAGTGACGACAGAATTTAAAGCTAAGTAACAAGCAGCAATCCGTGGAATTACAGAGGTACAGAAGCTTGGTTTTGTTCGCATATGGCTGGAGAGTGATTCGAGCCCAGTGATTAATAGCCTGAGGACCAATTGCATTCCTTGGTACGTTGAGCAGAGATGGGGAGGTATAAAAGAAGGATTGTCGGGATGTAAACCAAGGTTCCCTCATTACTGCAGAGAATAAATTCCATAGCTCATAGCTTAGCAAAAAGGGCAGCCTATGAGAGAGTTCACGGAATAAATGCCCTCAGTTTCTGGCAAGGGAGGTCGTTTGGGATGCTTCTCAACATCCCAGATTTAAATTTCAAAAGTAGTTGTTATTCTCCATCTGGAAGACTCCTACTGATCGCAATGCCGAAGGTGAGAAGTTTAATAGATGTGATTGTACTCTAATTTCTTTATACCTTAATAAATCTAACCTATAGCAAAAAAAATAAATAAATAAATAAATAAAAAATAAAAAAAAATCAATCTATATCAATTGAGGAAAATTAAAAACTGAAAGCTTGTGACAACCAACCAAAGGGAGTTCCCTTTCTAAGCCTCCTTGTTTTTAGTTTAATTGTAGACTTTATACCAAAAAACTTTTACATTCTCTTTTTCAAAACAGTATCTTGGTTAAAAATCTGAACTTGTAGTAGCCAGGTACTATTTCAACCTCAAAAGATGATGTGAACCATATTTCCTTTGACTGAGTTAAGGCCAAAAAACTTAACAACATCATTTTATTTTACAAGAAACATTTGCAGGAAAAGAAAATCAGTGCTAAGTAGAAATTCTTACCTAGATTGAGTGAACTCCTACATAACACTTATTGTTTCTCTAACAAATAGTGTAATAGGAATCTGTTCCTGTAAAAAGTCAGAATCACTAAAACTAAAATAGATAAGTATTTTTTGATAAAAGGTTTTAAGGACATACACACACCCCCACAAGGTATCCATGGATGGGCATATGTAGTTGTGCCACATGGATGTGGGGAGTGGAGAATATTTTTGATTTGTCACATGTCAATTTTCAGACTCAAATTCAATCATATATCCATTCATGTACAGACATACACCCTTATGGTAGTCCAAGGATTGGGATGCACTCTCTTAGTAGTTTTGATTTCAGTGCTTTATTTTACCACTTCCCCATTCCATTTATCCTGAACCTTCCATGTGAGAAGGGGACATTGGAATCTATATCCACAAAAATTTGTCACATCTAATTTGACATGTGGTAGATCTATTTGCCCATCGACAGATACCAGATACCTTATAAATGTGCCTGACTTAAACTTTATAAATCTAATCAACAAATCATGGCTAGTAGTTTTGAGATTTAACTTATCCTCCTTGCAACACAAAGAAAATCTATTAGATCTTGTTTGGTAGATGTTGGAATAGAGAATGCTATAGACATAGGCTGGGGTACATGTGATCTTCATTTTCTTTATTATTATTTTGTTTTTATGAAAAAATCTTATTCTTTTTTTTTTTTTTCTTCTTTTCAATTTGATAGATCAAAAAAGTTTTATACCTTTAGTTTTCTCGATTCTTTGTTGATTTAACCAATTGTTATATTGATCTTCTGCAGTTTTTAGGGTTGCAACAGACCAGGTTGGACTGAATTTTTTTAAACCCCAACCCCGACCTGAGTACCATACCTACAGACCTAATCTATCAGGGTCAGAAATTATATAACCTTGACTTTACCCTAATTGACTCTGACAGAGTGGGATTGAGCTGAATTGACCCTACTTGATCCGGATTCAGGGCTGACCCTGATTGACCCTATCGCACAATCTGAGACTCATAATTATGAGTTCAATTTATATTGTTGTTACTTTGACAAGGGTACCAAAATGCCTGAGGACGCAATTGAATTAGAAGTTAATTTACCATGACCATGCATGCCAAAGGCAAAGGGACAAACATGGATCATCCTTTTAGCAATTCTACAACACATGCCGTCAATTATATAACTAATTTGAACCAATTAGACCAGAAAGTAATGATGTTATAAGACTAATTGGGTAGGAATCTTGGAGGAAATAGTTCTACACAACTAGCTAAGTAAAATAGAACTGAAAAAAATAAGAAAAACAGGGGCAAATCTGATCAATGGAGATTAAGTTACATAATTTGAATAATTTCGTCACAGCATTTGTTTGCTCAAACTGAAAAACAACCTGATATTTTTTATTTTTTATTTCGCATGCTATAAGCTTGAAAGTTCCTGCTTTACCGAAATAACACCTGTGCCGAAAGAAGGAATGGAGTTTCTGATTCTTCTTTTTTTCCAGACAAAAAAGTGTTCGATGAAATTAATCTAGATTTGCTTTTCTTCTATGGGTATTCTGAATATAAAACACAACTGATCGAGATAAATTTGGATTCTGGAAACAACAAATAGAAGGAGAAAACTGATATGGTAGATTTGGAAAGGATGTCAAGATTTGGAAGGGACGTTCTTTCATCTGGTCAGAAACTCAAAAGTAGAAAAAGTTCCTTACCTACGGAAAGCAGAAATAGGCAAAGTTGCAAATCAATGGCGGAGAGCCTACTCCTAAGAGAGAGAGAGATTATGAGAGAATCTCCAAGAAAGTGTGGTCCATCGACGACACTTACCTTTTGGGATAGCTCACAATCTCCGTCAGGCGATGCCGATTGCCGTAGTCGCGATATGTTCCCTGATGGTGGGTTCCCTGGTTGTAAGTGAGGCTGTGAGGGTTAAGCGGAAGTCAAGAAGAAATAGAGAGTGAGGTTGAGAGAAATCAGAAGAGTGAAGACGAATAGATGATGCCGTTAGGCACCCTAACAGAGAAGAGATTTGAGAACTGAGAGAGAGAGAGAGAGAGAGAGAGAGAGTTGTAGAGCAGGATGTCATGAGGGACCCTAACACCAACAGAGAAGAGATTTGAGAACCGAGAGAGAGAGAGAGAGAGTTGTAGAGCAGGATGTCGTGAGGGACCCTAACACCAACAGAGAAGAGATTTGAGAACCGAGAGAGAGAGAGAGAGAGAGAGAGAGAGAGAGAAGCCGGTGAAGCCGTGAGGCTAGAGGTGAGGCGCCGACTGAGAAGCTGAGAGTCAATGAGAGACACTGACACAGATTTAAGTTTGGCTTTACGATTATGGTTTCTCGAGATATATATATATATATATATATATATATATATATATATATATATATATATATATATATATATATATATATATATATATAGTGCTTGGCCGCGTTCAACTCAGGGGTCAATCCTAACTCAATCCAACCTTGCCAAGGTTGAACAAATTTTGGGCCCTAATCCAATCCTGCCAAGGTCGGGCCGGGCTCAACCTTACCAGGGTTCAGGGAGGGTTAGGGCCAGGTTCAGGTTGTCAGGGCCAAACTTGCATCCCTAATAGTTGTTGGTTGTAAATAACATCAGTCAATAAGATTGAACCATGTCAACAAAATATGGGGCAAAGAAATAGCGACACGTCAAATCTTGACTGATAGGTTAGGTACAAAAAAATACTGGACACAAGGATCCACATGAGTTTTAATCATACAAAAGTAGGCCCAGCTTGATAAGAGATGGGGCATTGGCTAGGTCGCAATTAATGCTCTGCTAATCAAGCACGCGGAATTACTTATAGCTATGCTGGGCAGGATGCATGACATTAAATGCGCCTCACCGCATTAATTATTTCGATGTCCGCTTGGGCGAATCGCATTAATGGTGTTTTCCTTTATGCCTCAAGCAAATGAAATGTCTCCATTTGGCACAGCCCGATCAAGACATGCATATTTCATATTCATATTTCATATTCATATTTCAGATTCAATGACCTTCATTATGCCTAAAAGTCAACAACAAATCTTCTATATAAAGCTCGATTTGGAGGAAGACAAGCATAAAGATAACACATTCTCTTGAGGAAATCCCTCTAAAGCCATCAACCTTGAGTTCTTCACTCTGAAGAACTTGAGAGCTTTCCATTACCCCCACTTTATATAAATTTATCTCTTGCTTGTTCTGTGGATCATAACTTAGGCATCGAAGTGCTATCTCGGCCCTAATCTCGACCCCCAGTTTTCTCTCACTGTCTGTGTCACTTGCAAATTATCTCATCTGTGGAGAGGGCGTGTGGTTCTAGCAGCAACAGATGGGCGCCCAACCTGGGGCCGTAGAAATGTTTTCTTACACGCAAAATTCTATAGCTAGAAGCTTGGCACTTTTACGAAAAAAATCACAATGATGAAACGAAGTATACTAGAAGCCAAGCCACCAGACAACCTCGTAAAGGAGGAGTCCATATTGAAGTTAACGGGGACTGCACTTGGTGTTACACTGGACTCAGATCAGCATCCTTCTAATTCTTCGATTAAATGCCAAATCTGCCAAAAGCCTCCATACAGCCTTGAAGTGCTGGTTTCATTTTGATCACAGTTACCAAGATACTAAAATTCCACAAGCCCTAATAGCTTAGTTACAGAGTGATTCTCAGTATAGTGCCTAGTTCCCAGACACTGGAGCCTTAGCACACATGGCCGATAATGCAGGTAAGTTTCATTCCCTGCAACCTTATCTTGGGAGAGACATTGTAATGGTTGGTAATGGGGCTCTCTTATCTATTTCCCACATTCGAACTGATAAAATTTCAAATGGGCTAGTTTCTTTACCTTTGAGAGATATGTTTCTTGCGCCTGATATTCAGAAGAATTTAATTTCTGTTTCAAAGATTATTGAGGATTACCCATGTACTTTTGAGTTTGATGCCCCAGGTTTTGTGATTAAAAATTCTTTGTCCAAGAAGATATTGTAAGATATTTTTATGGGTTTAATTAATTATAAAGTTAGTTGATTCAGTGGGAGTCTAGTTACGGGTAAATCGGTTTAGTATGATTAGAGATGGACCAACCTGGTCCACTGTGGGACTGGTCCAGGGTTGGGGGTGGTATTATAAATACCAATGGTTAGAGTCCCTACAGTCACGGTGTTATTTTCTTCTCCTGTTCCCATACGCAGAGAGAAGGTCAAGGGATCCCAACAGGCTGTGGAAGACTTTGATCCAAGCATTGCAAGCATTCAAATCATAGAAGGAAAACGGTCGAAAATCAATCTACAACAAAAGGTATGTCTCTAATCATCTCTTTTCAATACCCATTGTATTCTAGTAATCTGTGTAGTGTGTTTGTCAGGGTTCATGGGAAATCCCATGGGAAAACCCAAAGAGGATCTATCTAAAAATTCTTACAGTGGTATCAGAGCCACCTACACAGATCTAGAATCATGGGAAAGCATTGTTAAAACTTTATGTTTGAATGAATTCAAAAAGGGGAGAGATTTTTCTCCCAAAATTCTCTTCGAACCTGTCTAGGGTTTGGACCTTGAAAATTTTTTTCGGACCACTAAAAAGCAAAATAAATTATACAGGATTGTAGGACTCGGAGAGACGGAGCCGGCGACATAAAGTTGGTCGCCGAAAACTACCCGACACGCCCTCACGCGCCACCTAAAAAGGCAAGTGAGATCCACGCGCCGGAGTTGGAAAAGTAAAAAAAAAAAAAAAAAAACTCTGACGGTGCCGAGTCATCGCCGGGTCGACTCGGCGCTAAATCGTGAACCCTAACGGGTTGGCTGGGTTGACTCGGGCCGAATCTACCCAGCCCAGGCGCGCCAGGCCCAGACTAGTCGCGCCAGGGCTGGCCCCGCCCAGGCCCAGTCCAGACAGGGGGCGAACCCAGCCAGACCAAGTGAGCCAGACCCGATCAGGAAGTGAGATCGGGTCAACCCGATAACCCGATCCATCTGCTCCAAAAATTTTGACCCGGTAACCCGACCCCACTGACCCGGGATTTTGACCCAGCAACCCGACCTACCGACCCCGTATTTTGACCCGTTAACCCGGTTTTTAACCCAAAATGTTGACCCAGAAATTGAACCGAACCCGGATGAACCAGTCCTAGCCGGTTCAGGATTCAAGAATGCTTAAAGCCAACTTTGATCGGCGATTATGGGAGCTAGGAGCGTCGGATTTTGACGCGGTTTTTTGCGTTGGTTTTGTATTTTGATGCTCTACAGTTTGGTACATAGTTTGATACAGTTTGATGATTTAGAAAATTTATTTTGATTAAAAGGTACCCCAAATTAATCCGGTTTGCAGTTTTCTGCTTATTTATTAGTTATTTTTGTACCAGATGCATGTAGAAGGTTATGTGTGCATGAAATTTTATTTATTGACCCACAATGTGTTGCAAAGTAAGTTTGGGGATATCATTGTGGAATTGGGTGGAACCCACCAAAGTGGTACACCTAGTTTCATCATGATGTCTTCAAATTCAAAGTTCATGTATTTATAAATGCTTGTGTAAGGGCGATGTACACCCAAAGGTGGCATTGTCAAGTTTTGATCAAATTAAGGTTTGTGGGTATCATGTGAAGATTGAGTGAAATCCACTAAAGTGGTACTCTCAGTTCCAACATGGTGGTCATCAAACCCTAAATTTGTGCATTTACATATATAATAAAGGATATATTAATACAGTGTTCTTCATGGTGTGAAAAGCAACTAAGAAATTCAGTGTTAACCCAAAGGTGACATTGTCAAAGTTAAAGGTACGTTCATGCACATGAATTGAAAGGATTTTGACTTTAGTTAGTCTCATTAACCCAAAGGTGGTGGGATTTTCGAGAGTCATTATTCTTTTGCAGTTATTGCACAGAAACTGAGAAGACCACTGCATGTTTATCCCAAAGGAGAATGTATAGTTGGTTAACTCTTGAAAAATGATATTTATTTGCATGAAAGGGTTTTGACTTTAGGGAGTCTCATTAACCCAAAGGTGGTGGGATTTTTGAGAGTCATTATTCTTTCGCAGTTATTGCACAGAAACTGAGAAGACCACTGCATGTTTATCCCAAAGGAGAATGTGTAGTTGGTTAACTCTTGGAAAAGAATATTTATTTGCATGAAAGATTTATATGGTTAATGCAAGTAAAGGGTATATATGTATGAGTCTTCAGTTGTTTGATACTGTATTTAAACTCATACACTGATGTGTTCATCCAAGTATGACTATCCCAAAGAATGTTTTGATATCTATTTTTTCTCTTCCTGGGACAAAGAATAAAATTTATTATGAAAAGGTTGGAGACTAGTCTAAGATCGTTTGACCTAGATGTATCTTTCATAGTAGTTTACATAAGTTGTGAGGTATTCTACTATTGAGGTTATGTGTAGCAGTATTAAGATGAGAATTATTGCGAAGGGATTCTTTAAGAAAAATTCAAAGGATAAGAATAATGTTTTAGAAGGGGTCAGAAGATAGTTTATTAACCTAGCTGTCTAGTACCAATTATTATTGGGTAACTCCAAGGCGGATTACTCAAAGATGGATAGATTGACCATAGATAGGTGGTTTGACTAAATACTGTTAAGCTAGATAAGCATATCTAGAAAGGGGTGATGATTCAAGAACTCTCTAGGTATTTGGGGTAGGAGGGTCTTGAAAACTGTTGGTTTGAATATTGTAAAGTTTCTTTTACATTCAAATGCTTTTTCTGCTCTTGATTTTACTTAGTTTATGTTTATTGTTTGACTTAACATATTGTTCCCATATTAAAAATATAATGATATTATATGAAATATCGAAATGTAAAGTTTTTCTTTTCAATTAAATCGAAAGAAATTATGCTTATGATGTTGTAAGGTAAATGACTGCATGTAATGTTGATCGTATTTGTTAAGTGATGTGGTGAATAGTTTTTCATGTTTGACTGTGCAATCTTAGGTTTGACTAGTTGTACCAGTTATAGTTGATCTCTAAGGCAATGTAAAGACAGGTTGAAAAGGTTTTATTGGAATGGTTGAAAAGGTTTTGTTAGTGGGAGATCTGGTAATTGATGGTTTATCTGTAATTGATTGTTCTGCGTGTGGTATAATGGACAAGATTATTGGTGAGCATTTATTGCTTGTATGTATTTTGATTATTTAAGACATGTCAAAATTGCAAGGCGGTATTTAGCCAAAGAATGCGGCATTTAACCAAAGAAGGCGGTATTCAGCCAAAGAAAGCGGTAAGCCAAAGTATGATATTAGTCCAAATTGGAGGCGGTTTGCCTATATAAAGTTGGATAATATCAAAGTGCGTTGACCTATAAGGATTTTAAGGTAACGAGATCGTGGTAATTCGATCATTGGACTCAAGTATTCATCTCAAAGTGATTTATGTCATTAAGTAGACCTCTGTATGTGACTGACAGTAGGGGGTACACCGGATGTGTAGGAGTACTTTCCGCTGTTGTTCGACATTGGTAGGCTTGATAACTGAATCAAAGTAAAGGATGGTTTTGGTGTAATTAGATTCCATGGCCACATTGGATCAATGGTGAATTTATAATTAATATAGCCCAAGTGGGAGATTGTAAGATATTTTTATGGACTTAATTAATTATAAGGTTAGTTGATTCAGTGAGAGTCTAGTTACGGGTAAACCGGTTTAGTATGATTAGAGATGGACCAACCTGGTCCACTATGGGACTGGTCCAGGGTTGGGGGTGGTATTATAAATACCAATGGTTAGAGTCCCCACAGCCACGGTGTTATTTTCTTCTCCTGTTCCCATACGCAAAGAGAAGGTCAAGGGATCCCGACAGGCTGTGGAAGACTTTGATCCAAGCATTCCAAGCATTCAAATCATAGAACGAAAACAGTCAGAAATAAATCTACAGCAAGAGGTATGTCTCTAATCATCTCTTTTTAATACCCATTGTATTCTAGTAATCTGTGTGGTGTGTTTGTCAGGGTTCATGGGAAATCCCATGGGAAAACCCAAAGAGGATCTATCTATATTGGCATCGGGGACTAAGCAGAATGGTTTGTATGCTCTTACTGAGAACTCTAATGGGCAGCTCGGATAGAGAATAAAGGGGGACACAGTAACAGTCTTCAGCACAATGGTAGTCTTCATGGTGATAGTATACAAGGCTTTTATTCAAATCATTTTTAGTTTACTACAGAACAGAGGTGGCACATGAGGTTAAGCCATCCTCAGAAATCTGTACCTCAGTATCTCAAGATTATAGGTGCCTTTTTTGTTAATGGTTCAGTACCTTTTTCAATTTGTGATAGTTGTCAACGCAAAAAGGTGCAAACTACCATTTCTTTCTTCATTTCAATGTAGTAGTATTCCGCGTGCTACAATGCACTGTGACCTTTGGGGACCAGCACAAGTTTACATTGTAGAAAAATATAGATTCTATATCGTCTTTGTTGATGATTACTCACGGCATACCTGGTTATATGGTTTGAAACACAAATCTGAGTTTTACCAAGTATTTCTTCAGCATATGGTAGAGTGTCAATTTGAAAGGTCAATGAAAAATCTTTTAATGTGATGGCGGTGGATAGTTTTTTAGCAAGTTGTTTATTACTCATTTTCAAAACAGTGGTATCATGATTAATGTTTCTTGTCCACACACACCAGAACAGAATAGTGTAGCCGAAAGGAAACACCATCATATAGTTGAAGTTGGGTTGGCCATGCTTTATCAAGTTTCTGTACCCAGACAGTTTTGGTTTGAAGCAGTCCATTCAAGTGTTTTTCTCATTAACAGGCTTCCAATCATAGTGCTTCAAATGGACACACCTTTACAAATTTTGTATAACAAGGTCCCTGATTATTATATGATGAGAGTATTTGGTGTTCAATGCTATCCCTACTTACGTGGCTACACTAGAAATAAGTTTGAAAATCAGTCTATTGCATGTATTTTTCTTGGTTACAGTGATAAACACGAGGTTATAGGTGCTTGGACTTTAATACCAGTAAAATCTTCATATCAAGGCATGTGATCTTCAATGAAGGTTTGTTTCCTCTACAACCAGCATTTTCGTCTGCTAATTCAGCAAGGCCAGATGACTTCTCTAGCTTTCCAGATTTGTGTTCCTTTTCTTAGTGGGTTCAGTCTCCTCAAGCCTCAACAATATCGATGTCTACAACTTTAGTTAGAACTACAATTTCAGGTGCACATCCTACTATTTCTAATTCTCAGTTTTCAATAGGCTCATTCGAAGAAATTATTCTTTAGGACCTTCCATCTCCCCCAGTCTTCATTCTTTTCATTCCACACATTTAATCACCACACATGATGATTAGTCACTACCACCAGATCATTCTGTAAGATTTTTAGATCTTCTTTGAGTTTTTCCCATGGGATTTCCCATGAACCCTAATGAACACACCACACAGATTACTAGAATACAATGGGTATTGAAAAGAGATGACTAGACACATACCTCTTGCTGCAGATTGATTTTCGATCATTTTTTTTGCTTTGAATGCTTGGAATGCTTGGATCAAAGTCTTCCACAGGCTGTAGGGATCCCTTGACTTTCTCACTGCGTACGGGAACATGAGAAGAAAATAACACCGTGGCTGTGGGGACTCTAACCATTGATATTTATAATACCACCCCCAACCCTAGACCAGTCCCACAGTGGACCAGGTTGATCCATCTCTAGTCATACTTAAATCGATTTACTTGTAATTAGACTCCTACTAAACAAACTAATCTTATAATTAATTTAGCCCATAAAAATATCTTACAATCTCCCACTTTGGCTATATTAATTATAAATTCACCATTGATCCAATGTGGCCATGGAATCTAATTACACCAAAACCATCCTTTACTTTGATCTAGTCATCAAGCCTACCAATGTCGAACAACAGCGGAAAGTACTCCTACACATCCGGTGTACCCCCTTCTGTCAGTCACATACAAAGGTCTACTTAATGACATAAATCATTTTGAGATGAATACTTGAGTCCAATGATCGAATTACTACGATCTCGTTACCTTAAAATCCTTATAGGTCAACTCACTTTGATATTATCCAACTTTATATAGGCAAACCGCCTCCAATTTGAACTAATATCATACTTTGGCTTACCACCTTCTTTGGCTAAATACCGCCTTGCAATTTTGACATGTCTTAAATAATCAAGAATACATACAAGCAATAAATACTCACCAATAATCCTACCCATTAAACCATAGGCAACATAAACAATCACTGATAAACCATCAACTACCAGATCTCCACTAATTAAGCAGATTTAAACACTCCCACTGACAAAGAGAATCTAAAGACTCTCATTGACAAAACCTTTTCAAACATTCCAAGAAAACATTTTTTTTTTTAACCTGTCTCTATATTGCCCTAGAGATCAACTATGACTGGTACAACTAGTCAAACCTAAGATTGCCCAGTCAAACATAAAAAACTATTCACCATATCACATAACAAATAAGATCAATATTACATGCAGTCATTTACCTTACAACATCATAAGCATAATTTCTTTCCATTTAATTGAAAGGAAAACTTTACATTCCGATATTTCAAATAACATCATTACATTTTTAATATAGGAACAATATGTTAAGTCAAACAATAAACATAAAACGAAGTAAAATCAAGAGCAGAAAAATCATTTGAATATAAAAGAAACTTTACAATATTCAAGCCAATAGTCTTCAAAACTCTCTTACCCCAAATACCTTGGGAGTCCTAGAATCGTTATCCTTTTCTAGATATGCTTATCTGGCTTAACAATATTTAGTCAAACCACCTATCTTTGATCAATCTACCCATCTTTAAGTAATCCACCTTAGAGTTATCCAACAACAATCTTATCACTAGCTATTTCTCTCCTTTGGTAATGTAAGCCACCTAGATCTGAATATATTTTCTAGCAAGGAATGAAAAATTTAATATATCAATTACATTGGTCTCATTGTCCTCGAGCTTTTCAATGATAATTGATAGCTCCAAAAAATACTTCCTCACATTACCATTTCCAACATAACTAGTACTAGAGAACTAGGTTAATAAACTATCTTCTGACCCCCTCTAAAACATTATTCTTATCCTTTGGATTTTTCTTAAATAATCACTTCGTAATATTTCTCATCTTAATACTGCTACACATAACCTTAATAGTAGAATACCTCACAACTTATGTAAACTACTATGAAATATACATCTAGGTCAAACGATCCTAGACTAGTCTCCAATCTATTCATAATAAATTTTATTTTTTATCCTAGGAACAGTGAGAAAGAAACTACGAAACCATATGGTACATTCACTGAGACAAACATCCTAGGAGACATAAACCATCATCATTATATGAGTTCAAACACAAATGTCCTGCAATAGATAAATTACACAAGACTCATTAAACACATGCAATTTATATTTATTTATACTTTGTCTTGAATAGAAAAAGATAGATATCAAAACATTCTTTGGGACAGTCATACTTGGATGAACACATCAGTGTATGAGTTTAAATACAGTATCAAACAACTGAAGACTCATACACATACCCTTTACTTGCATTAACCATATAAATCATTCATACAAATAAATATTTTTTTCCAAGAGTTAACCAACTACACATTCTCCTTTAGGATAAATATACAGTGGTCTTCTCAGTTTCTGTGCAGTGACTGCGAAAGAAAAATGACTCTCAAAAATCCCACCACCTTTGGGTTAATGAGATTCCCTAAAGTCAAAACCCTTTCAACTTATGTGCATGAACATATCTTTAACTTTGACAATGTCATATTTAGGTTAACACAGTCCTTCTTAGCTGCTTTTCACACCATGGAGAACAATGTATTAAAATATATCATTTATTATATATGTAAATGCATAAATTTAAGGTTTGAGGACCACCACGTTGGAACTGAGTGTACCACTTTGGTGGATTCCACCCAATCTTCACATGACACCCACAAACCTTAATTTGATCAAAACTTGACAATGCCACTGATGCGTGTCGAGCGCAATCAAAAATAAATTACTCTACCTATAATGAGTAGTAATGATAAGTAAAGGTCGATCCATAGAGACTAGTTAATCAAATTGTCTACTTACCAAGAAAAATGGGGGTTTTCTTTTGCAATTTAATTGACAAGAAAATTAAGTAACAAAAATTCAATGGAAGATGATGTCGATTCAAGAAAATTTACTCACGGCTACAAATTGATCACTGACCTCATATATATATTTATATTATTCTTTATTCAAATATTTAACCAAGGATTATAAAAAAGTCAGACAATCCTTATCTTCCCTAATTTCATTAATTTGAGCCCAGCACATAATTTAATTCTTATCAATAAATCAATTGGTATTAAGCAATCCTCATGAATTTATTAATAGCATTACACTCTTGGAGGGAGTTAAAGATGAACAAAAATCCAACAAGCGTCAGATTATTTAATTCATTCAATGTTTCTTTTAAGCAAGTAACAAAAACTTGGATCATAATTGTTCTGCTCAATTGTTACTTTTTCTGAACTCCATAACAATTACGGATTATGGATTCAGGTTAGCAATAAACCACATAACTCAATCAATTAATAGGCCTCTTAATAAACTGAATCATACAGTCATTAATTTTAAAAACAAAAAAAACATAGATATTTGAATAGAAGAATAATTAAAATTAAGAATAAAATCTCACAATTTTACTAACCGGATTGAATTCCCCTTGAACAGACTAAAGAACTTAGCTAGACATGATAGAAAAGAAAGACAAAAGAAATAAAACTATCTTCTCAATAATTCTTAGATGCTCTATTACGTAGTATTTACATTACTTAAATAGCCAGAGTAGAGAAGATTAAAACTGGTATGTCTAAAATTGATAACCTTATTACATGAAAATAAAGATTAAACAAAGTCTTCTTGCCTAGATTAGATAGAGAATCATTCCATCATTAACCAAATGCCACCTCTAGATTTGCCAATCTTTGTAATATTCCATAGAGGTATATATTCTCCTCAAGATTTCTGACAATCAATCAAATCCTTCCAATAGTAAACCTTCTATGGGTGGTAATCTTCCTTCTCTGGTTTGAATTCAAATCAGCTTTCCAGATCAGATTTTTGGATCACGTTTGATTTCTAAAATTCTTTTCACATTAAAAACCTGCATGAAATTCAGAAGGTCATTATTAAAAATATCAGAATTTTTTTTTATTTTAAACATAAATTACCAATACTTTCTACCAATGTCTTATATATAAGGAATCATCAAAATGAGTACCATAAGACATATAATATGTTAAATAGACTAAATATAAGGGAAATAAATATATAAAATTATGAATCCATCAAATTCCCCCACACTTAGCTCTTGCACGTCCTCGGACAAACTAAATATTTTTTTTTTCACTTTCATCCCACAACATTCAAAGAATATGTGTACCATGAATCAGAAACTAATTCAAGAGATCAAGAGAATAATATATGTTGTCATAGTCAAAGGTCACTTAGTAAATATGAGCAATATCTAACATACTAGTCTTATTCAAAAGGAAACATGCTAATGTTTAGTAGATTTTCTCTTGGGATTCTCTCTACTCACTCAAGAATTCAAAGTTTAACTGTTTCACTCAAGATCTTCCTATGAAGATGCACTACCATAGGCTTGCTTATTCACTACAATCTCCATTACTTAGAATACACACATACATGAATCAAAAGGTCTTTATAAAGATTGTAATGGGGCTAAGGTTCAGGGTACAGATAAGAAAAATGTACTGACGTTAAAACCCAAGAAACTAATAGAGCATTAAGACAAAAAAATTGAACAATCTAAATGATAAGGGCTCATAGATAAAGCTCTTCACCAAAACATCCCAAACTCTAGTTTTTTTTTTTTTTCATTCCTTTTTTTTTTCATTTGAGAACTATGCTTTGCTATTTGAATTTTTTTTTTGAATAACATGACATTTTAAACATAACAAGGACCATTTACTCCCATTGCATCCAATTTCTTAACATACAAGCATCACTTTTGAGAATAGCACCCCCATACTTATTCAATACATATCTCTCTCAAACCCATTAGATAATTCTCAATGCTCTACTAGCTCAAAGGTTGGTAAAACATGAGAAAAACAAACAATTCAAGGCTCATGGTTTAGGGTTCAATGAAAAATAAAGTTTAAAAGCTCAAAGTGGATCCACTAAGGATAAAAATATATAAGATTGGTCATTTAAGCTAAGTGGTTGTAAAATCCTATTTGCCTTTATCATCTTCATGTCTACACATATCAATGTAATCTTGACACGGTTCAAAGCAAGTTCTAGAGATACAAAAGCATAGTAGAATATCACTCTTCAAAGAAAATAAAGACTGACATAGATGTCTCAATCTAGTTTGGCTCAAAAGCTCACTTGGTTGGATTTCATCTACTAAACCTGCATGCTTTACCTCTAAATACAACTATCAATGTTATTCAAAGCTCATTTAGCAAGTTATTTCAACTAATTCATATATGTAATTTTTTTTCACATTCAAATAGTTCTAATCCATGGCATACATATTTTCTTAGTCTATTGAAGTGAAATTTTTTTTTTAAATTCAACTTTTGAAATTTTTTTTTCTAACACATCATACAAAAATTAAAAACAAAACTTAAGAAATAAAAATAAAATAAAAGAGAAATCCTAATTCCTCCCCCCACATTTAAATCTGACATTGTCCCCAATGGAAGTTAAAAATGTAATGAAAAGATGTAAAGAAAAGTAATTAAAAATGATAAGAAAAACAAATCCAATTTCTTAGGTTGCCTCCTAAGCAGCGCTTGTGTTTAACATCGTTAGCTCGATTCAATACTCTTCAATCAGAATAAACGGGATCCCCCAGTTGTACTTCGTCTATAGTATGCTCATGAAAGCCTTCATAGAATGTCTTGAGTCGATGCCCATTAACCTTGAAAACCTTGTTAGTTTAAAAACTTCGAACTTCAACTGTACCATAAGGAAACACATTAGTAACTTCAAAAGGTCCAATGCAACGAGAACATAACTTACCAGGCATCAATTTAAGTCTCGAATTGTAAAGCAAAACTTTTTGTCTAATTACAAATTGCTTGCTCATAATCCTCTTGTCATGAAATGCCTTAGTCTTGTCCTTGTATATGCTGGAATTCTCGTAAGCCTAAAGTCGTATCTCCTCCAATTCATGCAATTGCAATTTTCTATGCATACCAGCATCGTCCATCTCCATGTTGCAACTCTTGATTGCCCAATAAGTCTTGTGCTCTAATTCTACAGGAATGTGACATGACTTACCAAAAATTAACCGATAAGGGGACATCCCAATAGGCGTCTTGTATGCTATTCGGTAAGCCCATAATGCATCATCAAGTCGAAGGCTCCAATCCTTTCTGTTTGGTTTCACAGTCTTCTCCAAAATATATTTGACTTCTCTATTGGATACTTCTGCTTGTCCATTTGTTTGAGGGTGGTAGGGTGTAGATGTTTTATGAAAAACACCATACTTCTTTAGCAACGCCTCCAGTGGTCTATTGCAGAAATGAGTTCCTTGATCATTAATCAGTGCTCTTGGTATCCCGAACCTGCTAATGATGTTAGACCTGATAAAACCTATAACAACCTTGGAATCATTATTTTTGGTGGCGATTGCTTTTACCCATTTCGAAACATAATCAACTGCAAGTAATATGTAAACAAAACCAAAAGACAAAGGAAATGGGCACATAAAATCAATACCCCATGCATAAAAAAGTTCACATATAAGTATTGGGATTTGTATCATCTCATTCCTAAGGGTTAAACTTCCTGTCTTTTGGCACTGTTCACATGTCTTACAAATGACATAAGCATCACGAAATAATGTAGGCCAATAAAAACCACTATCTAACACTTTCTTAGCTGTTCTTTTGGGTCCGAAATGACCTCCACAAGCATAAGCATGACAAAAAGTAAGGACAGACTGAATTTCAGAATCAGACACACATCTTCTAATAATTTGATCCGAGCAATATCTCCACAAGTACGGATCATCCCATACATAGTATTTTGCCTCGCTTTTAAGTTTGTCCTTTTTTGCTCTACTTATTCCATCAGGTATGACCCTATCAACTAAATAATTTACCAGATCAGCGTACCATGGAATCATACTTTATAGAGTGAATAAATGCTCATCGGGAAAGAATTCGTTCAAGGGCTCGGGATTCTCTTCTCTTGCTAACCGACTCAAGTGATCTGCTACTAGATTTTCAGCTCCTTTTTTGTCTTTGATCTCAAGATCAAACTCTTGTAACAGAAGAATCCACCTAATCAATCTAGGCTTCGACTTCTTCTTCGTCAATAGATACTTCAATGCTGCATGGTCAAAAAATACAATCACTTTAGACCCAAGTAAATAAGATCAAAATTTATCTAATGCAAACACTATAGCTAAAAGCTCTTTTTCGATCGTAGAATAATTGCACTGAGCCGCATTGAGTGTTCGGGATGCATAATGAATCACATAAGCTTGCTTGCCAACACGTTGTCCTAAGACTGCTCCAACCGCATAATTGCTCGCATCACACGTTATCTCAAATGGCGAACTCCAATCAGGGGATTGGATAATAGGAGTCGTAGTCAATACATATTTTAGTTTGTCAAAAGCTTCCTTGCACTCTTGATCAAACTCAAAGGACACCTCTTTTCGCAATAGTCTGGATAATGGTAAAGCAATCTTTGAGAAGTCCTTAATGAATCTGCGATAAAAACCTGCATGGCCAAGAAACGAACGCACTTCCCGCACACTTGTGGGGTAGGGTAAGTTTACAATTAAATCAATTTTTGCCTTATCGACCTCAATACCCTTACTTGAAACTACATGTCCTAAAACTATTTCTTGTTCTACCATGAAATGGCATTTTTCAAAATTCAGAATAAGGTTTGTTTCAATGCAACGTTCAAGCACCCGAGATAGATTATCCAAATAAGCATCAAATGAATTACCATCTACCGTAAAATCATCTATGAAAACTTCAATGAAATTTTCTATTAAATCTGAAAATATGCTCATCATGCATCTCTGAAATGTACCTGGTACATTGCAAAGCCCAAAAGGCATTCTCCTAAAAGCAAAAGTCCTAAATGGGCATGTAAATACTGTTTTTTCCTAATCCTCTGATGCAATCACAATTTGATTATAACCCGAATACCCATCAAGGAAACAGTAAAAAGACTTACCTGCTAATCGCTCAAGCATCTGATCAATAAATGGTAGAGGAAAATGATCCTTCCTTGTCATTGTGTTTAGCTTGCGGTAATCTATGCACATCCTCAATCCATTTACGACCCTTGTTGGAACGAATTCATTGTCTTGGTTCTTGACCACTGTCACTCCAGACTTTTTCGGCACAACTTGGATTGGACTTACCCATTTTCTATCTGAAATTGGGTAAATGATTCTTGCATCTAATAACTTTAGAATCTCCTTCTTCACTACCTCCATCATCTGAGGGTTTAGTCTACTTTGAGCTTCTCGGTTTGGTTTAGCACCATCTTCCAATAAGATTCGATGCATGCATATTGATGGACTTATGCCCTTGGTGTCAGCTATAGTCCAACCAATTGCTGTTTTGTTGTCCCGTAGCACTCTCAAAAGCCTCTCTTCTTGCACACTTGTCAAGTTCTTTGCAATGATAACAGGTAATAACTCATCATCTCCTAAATAAGCATACTTAAGGTGGTTAGGAAGAGGTTTTAGCTCCAAGATTGGTGCCTGCACAACAGAAGGTAACAGTTTGTCATGAGATGGTATTAAATCCAATTTCTTAACTTCATATTCTTTAGTAAATGGAGCTAATGACTGTAATGCCATAATCATTTCTTCAATCTCAAGACTTAGATGCATTGTTGTGTTAGTCTTTTTTAATCCTTGAATAAGTACCACATCCAGCTCATCCTCATAGCTCATTTCAAAAACCTCCTGTAAAAACACATCAACTATATCAATAGAAAATACAGATTGAACATCAGAGTGAGGATACCTCATAGCCTCAAATATATTGAATTTGACAATTTTTCCATCGAACTCCATGGTAAGGGTACCATCATGGACATCAATCTTTGTTTTAACGGTTTGAGAAAAAGGTCTTCCTAACAGTATTGGGGCAGGATTTGGGGAATTACTGTCTTCCATATTTAAAATATAGAAATCAGCAGGAAAAATTAACTCATTTACTTGTACCAAAACATCCTCAATTACTCTCTCAGGATATGCATTAGAACGGTCAACTAATTGGATAATTACACCCGTTTTATTTAAAGGACCCAAATTTAGAGATGCATAAATTGAATGTGGCATAACATTTATAGATGCACCTAAGTCTAACATGACACGTTCAAACTTAGTATTACCAATCACACATGGAATCGTAAACGTACCTGGATCCTTGCATTTTGGGGGTAACTTACGCTGAATAACTGCTGATACGTTCTCCCCTACACTAATTTTCTCATCACCCCTCAATTTCCTCTTTGAAGTGCACAATTCCTTGAGAAATTTTGCATACCTTGGGATTTGCTTAATGGCATCAAGTAGATGTATGTTTACTTCTACCTTTCGAAAAGTCTTAAGAATTTCTTTCTCTTGTTCTTCTTTTTTTGATTTAGATAGTCTGTTGGGAAAAGGGAGAAGAACAGAATTAGTAGAATTACGCACAACTGGTTGAGATTTTACCTTGGACAAATTTACATCATTGCTATCGGCTTTTGTTTCTTCTTGAATAGTCTTGGCCGAATCTACAGATTTAGCAATGAAGGGCTCAAGTTCTCTTCCATTCCGTAATGTAATGGCACTTGCATTCTCACGTGGATTTATGATGGTTTGAGATGGCAGCTTTCCAGATCCTTGAGCTTCAAGTTTGCTTACTGAAGTTGCAAGTTGACCAATCTGCTTCTCTATATTCTGAAGGTTGTTTCTTGTCTTATGTTGAAACTGTTGTGTATTGCTAGCCAGTGCCTTAACAATCTCATCAAGTGACATACTCTGATTTGCTTGCTGCCTAGGTTGGAATGGGGGTTGGTAACGATTCTGGGCAACTTTATTCCCATAACTCAGATTTGGGTGATCACTCCATCTAGGGTTGTATGAGTTTGAGTATGGATCATACTTTCGCTGAGGTTGCCCATGAAATCCTCCCATGACATTTGCTTGTTGGACTGATGTATCTTCTTGAATTGTGGGACACATATCCGTAGCATGACTGGTGGCTGAGCAAATGTCACATGCTTTAACTGTTTGTAAATTTCCTACAGTCATTTGTCTCACCAAAGAAGTTAGCTTAGAAATCTGACCTTCAAGGTTTTATGTACTTACCTCATTAACTTTCTTCGATGTTTGCTCCATCCTTGTACCAAATTACTGTGAATTTACTGTCATATTAGAAATTAACTTTTTCGTGGCTTCTGGAGTTTTGTCAACTAAAGCTCCTCCACTAGCGGCGTCCACCATACTCCTCTCCATTGGTAAAAATCCTTCATAGAAATATTGAATTAGAAGCTGGTCACTAATTTGATGGTATGGGCAGCTTGTGCAAAGCTTCTTGAAGCGTTCCCAATACTCATATAATGTTTCTTCATGGTGTTGCCGAATTCCACATATCTCTTTCCTTATATTTGCCGCTTTGGATGCAGAAAAATATTTTTCTAAAAATTGACGTTTCATCTCATTCCATGAATTGATTGTACCAGAGGGAAGGTAGTATAACCAATCTTTAGCATATTCATCTAAAGAGAATGGAAAAGCGCATAACTTAATCTGTGCCTTTGTAATACCCTACGGTTTCATGCTAGAGCATACCACGTGAAATTCCTTCAAATGCTTATGAGGATCTTCTCCTGCAAGCCCACAAAATTTGGGTAATAAATGGATTAATCCAGATTTTAATTCAAATGCCGCTTCTAGATTCGAAAATTCAATACACAAAGGTTGCTGGTTTAGATTAGGAGCAGCCAGCTCTTTCAAAGTCCTGTTTTCAGCCATAGCTTCCTCTATTAATAGCTCACTAGCAACTATATCAGAAACAATTGCTCCTTGTGATGTTGAAACCTGTTTTGTCAGAATTTTCTTAGCTTCTTTCCTTAATCGATGCAAAGTTCTATCGGGTACTAGATCAAATATCAATTTATCAGAGTTAGAAGATCGAGTCATTAACCAAGATACCCATACAATGGATAAAAATAATAATAATAAAAAAAAATCCAAAAAAAAAAAAAAATTCTGACCGACAATACAAAGTGCAAGAAAACCAAGTAAAATTAAAAATAGTAAATCATGTTTTTTTTTTTTTTTTAATGTTCTTCAAAATAAGCTTCTTGTAGCGCCCTTAAGTCGTCCAAAATTTCATGCGCAAGCAATACCTGTCGGAAAAACTATAGACACCTGAAACAAAAAAAAAAAAAAAAAAAAAAAAAAAAAAAAAAAAACTTCACACAAAGGTAGGAACACAAGTGACTAAAAAAAAATTAAATAAAATGAAAAAAAATCACAATCTGATTAAAACTAGTCCCCGGCAACGGCACCAAATTTTAATGCTTGTCGAGCGCAACCAAAAATAAATTACTCTACCTATAATGAATAGTAATGATAAGTAAAGGTCGATTCACAGAGACTAGTTAATCAAATTGTCTACTTACCAAGAAAAATGGGGGTTTTCTTCTACAATTTAATTGATAAGAAAATTAAGTAACAAAAATTCAATGGAAGATGATGTTGATTCAAGGAAATTTACTCACGGCTGCAAATTGATCACTGACCTCATATATATATTTATATTATTCTTTATTCAAATATTTAACCAAGGATTATCAAAAAGCCAAACAATCCTTACCTTCTCTAATTTCATTAATTTGAGCCCAGCACACAATTTAATTCTTATCAATAAATCAATTGGTATTAAGGAATTCTCATGAATTTATTGATAGCATTACACTATTGGAGGAAGTTAAAGATGAACAACAATCTAACAAGCGCCAGATTATTTAATTCATTATATGTTTCCTTTAAGCAAGTAACAAAAACTTGGATCATAATTGCTCTGCTCAATTGCTATTTTTTCTGAACTCCATAACAATTACGGATTATGGATTCAGGTTAGCAATAAACCACATAACTCAATCAATTAATAGGCCTCTTAATAAACTGAATCATACAGTCATTAATTTTAAAAACAAAAAAAACACAGATATTTGAATAGAAGAATAATTAAAATTAAGAACAAAATCTCACAATTTTACTAACCGGATTGAATTCCCCTTGAATCGACTAAAGAACTTAGCTAGACATGATAGAAAAGAAAGACAAAAGAAATAAAACTATCTTCTCAATAATTCTTGGATGCTCTATTACATAGCATTTACATTGCTTAAATAGCCAGAGTAGAGAAGATTAAAACTAGTATGTCTAGAATTGACAACCTTATTACATGGAAATAAAGATTAAACAAAATCTGCTTGCCTAGATTAGATAGAGAATCATTCTATCATTAACCAACTGTCACCTCTAGATTTGTTAATCATTGTAATATTCCATAGAGGTATATATTCTCCTCAAGATTTCTGACAATCAATCAAATCCTTCCAATAGTAAACCTTCTATGGGTGGTAATCTTCCTTCTTTGGTTTGAATTCAAATCAGCTTTTCAGATCAGATTTTTGGATCACGTTTGATTTCTAAAATTTTTTCACATTAAAGACCTACATGAAATTCAGAAGGTCATTATTAAAAATATCATAATTTTTTTATTTTAAACATAAATTACCAATACTTTCCACCAATGTTTTATATATAAGGAATCATCAAAATGAGTACCATAAGACATATAATATGTTAAATAGACTAAATATAAGGAAAATAAAAATATAAAATTATGAATCCATCAGCCACCTTTGGGTGTACATCGCCCTTACACAAGCATTTACAAATACATGAACTTTGAATTTAAAGACATCATGATGAAACTAGGTGTACCACTTTGGTGGGTTCCACCTAATTCCACAGTGATATCCCCAAACCCTACTTTGTAGCACCTTGTGGGTTAATAAATAAAATATCATGCACACATAACCTTTTACAAGTATTTGGTATAAAAATAACTGATAAACAAACAGAAAACTACAAATCGGATTAATTTGGGACACCTTTTAATCAAAATAAATTTATCAAATCATCAAACTGTGTCAAACTATATACCAAACTGTA
Source organism: Protea cynaroides (assembly GCA_028583415.1). Taxonomy (NCBI): domain Eukaryota; kingdom Viridiplantae; phylum Streptophyta; class Magnoliopsida; order Proteales; family Proteaceae; genus Protea; species Protea cynaroides. The sequence goes on from CM053268.1 coordinate 23,236,378, forward strand.
AAGCATCAAAATACGAACCCAACGCAAAAAATCACGTCAAAATCCGACGCTCCTAGCTCCCACAATAGCCGATCAAAGTTCGCCTATGTATTCTTGCATCCTGAACCGATTCTGGGCGGTTCAGCCTGGGTCGGTTCGGTCTGACCGGGCTCGGTTATGGGCGGACCGAACCCACAAAATAATTTTTTTTAATGCTTTGGTCCAGGCCAAACCAAATGGTCTGGCCTTTAAATCGAACCGTAAACCACCGGTTCAACCATCGCCCCAACCAACCCATCATCCGGGTCCTCGGACCCACCCTTCCGGGTCTGTAGGTTGGGTTCTCGGGCCAAAAAATCGGGTTATCGGGTCGATTTACAGGGTCAAAAGTCAGGTCATCAGGTCGGGTTACAGGGTCAAAAATCAGGTCATCGGGTCAGATTCACGGGTCCCTTTGGGCCCCCGCCGGGCTGGCTTGGGCCCTGGTTCAGTCCTGGACTGGCCCAGATCGGCTCTGTCCAGTACGGGGCTGACCAGGTGACATCAGCCGTACTTTGCCTCTTTTTTTTTTTAATTGCCCCCGGCGCGTGGATCTCATGCGCTTTTTCAGGCGGCGTGTGAGGGCGCGTCAGGTTGATTCCGGCAACCTACTTTATGTTGCCGGCTCCGTCTCTCTGAGGCCTACAATCTTGTATGATTTATTTTGCTTTTTAATGGTCCAAAAAATGTCCAAACCCTAGATAGGTTGAGAGAGCATTTTGGGAGAAAAATCTCTCCCTTTTTCAATCCGTTCAAACATACAATCTTTACAATATTTTCCCATCGATCCTAGGTCTGTGTGAGTGGCTCTGATACCACTGTAAGATTTTTAGATCCTCTTTGGGTTTTCCCATTGGATTTTCCATGAACCCTAACAAACACACTACACAGATTATTAGAATACAATGGGTATTGAAAAGAGATAATTAGACACATACCTCTTGCTGCAGATTGATTTTCGACCGTTTTCTTTGCTTTGAATGCTTAGAATGCTTGGATCAAAGTCTTCCACATGCTGTAGGGATCCCTTGACTTTTTCACTGCATATGGTAACAGGAAAAGAAAATAACACCGTGGCTGTGGGACTCTAACCATTGATATTTATAATACCACCCCAACCTTAGACCAGTCCCACAGTGGACCAGATTGATCCATCTCTAATCATACTTAAATCGATTTACCTGTAACTAGACTCCCACTAAACCAACTAACCTTATAATTAATTTAACCCATAAAAATATCTTACACATTCTCCATCCACTTCACAATTCACTTGACTACCGATTTCGGCATCTACAATACCACCTGTATCATATCCAGCTCAGTTTCTTATTCTACCATCCACGTCTTCCACAGAATCTGAACATGCCACTGTCCATTCCTCTATTTTCTTGTCGGGTACTGATTCTACTTCAGGAAGTCATGAACTCATAGTACCAAGGCCAACCGGGTTGTCTGATGTGTTACCTACGGCCATTGAGTCCCCTCCACCAGGTACAGTGTACACTTCTTCAGATTCTATGCACTTTGTGATCACGCGTAATACAGTAAGGACTGTAAAGCCCTGTCGTAAATATGTCCTAACTACAAGTATTATCCCTGCTGAAACTAAATCTGTGAATGAAGCATTAGCTGATCCAGGTTGAAAATCCGTAATGGATTTGGAAATGAAGGCCTTGTATAAAAATAATACTTGGACATTGATACCTAGAGATGACACAATGAACATTGTTGGAGTCGATGGATTTTTAAGACCAAGCTTAAATCAGATGGTACATTAGAGCGCTTCAAAGCTCGTCGATTAGTGCCTAAAGGGTATTCTCAAAAAGAAGGCCTAGATTTCCTTGAAACTTTCAGGCCCATTATTAGACCGGCTTGATTTGGTTAGTATTTATTGTTGCAACGATGAAAGGTTGGAAATTAAGACAACTTGATGTAACAAATGCATTTTTGCATGGGAATTTGTCTATTCCAGTTTATATGAGTCAATCATCCAAATATGATCATCCAAATATGAGGATCCCACTCATCCACCTATTATATGTAAATTGCAAAGGTCTTTTTATTGGCTGAAACAGGCTCCAAGGACTTGGTTTGATCGCTTCAGCTGTTATCTTCTAGAGTATGGCTTCAAATCCAGTGGTTCTGATGTGTCTATGTTCATCTATTATCACAACAATCAAGTACTAGTCCTTTTATTATATGTAGATGACCTAATTCTCACTGGAAATGATGATACCTTGATGGACTCCTTTATTGCTTCAGTCTGCGTGGTCTATGCAATGAAAGATTTAGGACCACTTCACTATTTTTAGGGGATTGTTGTTCAGCAAACCTCCACTGATCTCTTTCTTTCTTAGACCAAACATGCCACAGAAATACTCACTTGTGCTAAGTTGGGAATGTTCAAGCCGTTTGCCACTCCCTTAGCTACTAATATGACACCCTCATCCGATGATACCGTACCTTATATACAGACATTGCAAATTATAGGAGTATTGTTGGCTCTCTACGGTACCTTACCATGACACATCCAAATCTGTCATACTCAGTTAATCTGGTTTGTCGATTTATGCATGCACCAACAGTGACTCACTATACAATGGTCAAAGGTATTCTTCGGTTTGTATGTGGTACCTTGGACTATGGACCACGGATTGTTCATGATAGTTCATTGGATCTCTATGCCTTTTCCGATGGTGATTGGGCAGGATGTCCATTGACTCGAAAGTCTACCATAGGATTTTGTACGTTTTTAGGTGCTAATTACATTTCTTGGAGTGCAAAGAAGCAACCTACTATTGCCAGATCCAGTACAGAGACTGAGTATAGGGCTATGGCCTCCACTGCACCTGAGCTTGCTTGGCTCGCCCGTGTTACATGATATTGGTGTACCTCAAGCCCAACCGGCTACTCTGTTCTATGACAATAAGTGTGCATTATATATGACTGTTAATCCTGTCCTTCATGCTAGAACGAAGCACATTGAGATGGATTATCACTTTGCTCATTAGAAAGTTGCACTTGGTAATTTGATTACTTGATTTGTCTCCTTTCAACAACAATTGGCAGATATTTCAACATAGCCCTTGGCTCAAAAGGAGTTTCAACATATATGTATGAAACTTGGTCTCTAGACAGGCCAACAGATCCGTTTGAAGGGGGGATATTAACAATGGTGGTTTAGTCTCCTCAGGCCCAAGCCCATCAGCAGTAGTTAGTAAAACTGTAATACACAGTAGTTAGTCTCTAAATATTTTTGTAAGTCTAATAATCACCACACGTGTATGGTCATGATAAAGACACATGCATGGTTATGATCAATAGGATATAAATAGTATAAGAACTCTTGTGAGCTGTAATAATTGGTTCAGAAATACAGGAACGTAAGCCTCTTTCAGTTTCTCTAGACATTTTCTTGGTTTGTTCATTTCATCTCAAATAGTACATTATAGTGATTACTTTTTCTTCTCAGTGTAGTACATATATACATATACAGACTGACAACAGGAGATTGACATATTCGATTGTGTGATCCAACCAGCATTGAGGCCATAACATCCTGAAGTTGGATGGAATGAAAATCCTTTAATAGTTCAATGTGAGGAGTTCTGAGTGCATAAATATTGTATGATGATAAAGTTCTCAACTGAGTTGACAGTTGGCTTAAGATGATGCCAAGAAAGCATCAACTCTAAGATTTGTCGAACTTGACAGAAACTTCATGCAGATGGGTGGAGTAACCCTAGCCAAAGCAAGCATCGAGCTGGGCAAAGTCCATATCCCATCACCACAGATCAGACCAGAAGCGACTGCAGGACCATATAAATCTGCTTTGGCCTTGTTTACCTTCTGCCACGCAAGTAATATCAAGCTTCCGAGAAACATGTCAATGGTAAAGTAGGATCCAATGTAGAATGGTATTGCCATAGCCATTGGGATAGGGATATAGTTGGCCCACTTTTTTCCTACAGTATCTCTGATTGCATTTACGGAAACTGATCCAACAAAGAAGGCAAGGCAAAATTGAAGGCAATGCTGCGGCAGAGCTGACATCCCCTCAACACCTAGAATAGCCACGCTGCGGAATACCATTGCATAAGGTGCAGGGTATTGTGACCCAGGTAGACCTAGATCACTAAAAGCCTTATAGAAGACCCAGAAGACACAAGGGCCTATAACACATCCCATTGCAGTCCCTATCACTTGGCTTACAAACATTGCCCGTGGTGAAGCCAAGGTCAGGTACCCAGTCTTGAAATCCTGCAAGAGTTCAGATGCAGTGGAGACGATGTTCATCAGGACACCACATGCTGCAAGACCTGCAAGAACCCCTCCTCCTTGTGATGACCCAGCCCAAGTACTAATTAAAAAGATGGTAAGAGTCCCATATGTTTTGATTTGGTTCCAATCAGTGAGCCCACACCCATATGCATTACAAAATGCTAGAATTGGTGCAAAAATGTATATGACCATGATGTAGTACCACTTGAGCGGCGGGAAGATGAATGGAAGTGTAATAATGGAGATAATAGCAAGAATAGCATAGCCTCCTAATGCAAACCAGTTTGGGATTTGGTCTTTCAGGAAGAGTTTTGTTCGTCGTTCATCATCATAAGAGGGAAGTGGGCTTGCAGATGAGTCACTGTCAGCGACAGGGAGAATCCCATTTCTTTTGTCGCGAATTTCTTGAGACAAGTTGATGAGCATTTGGCCCACTACCTTCGCGAAGTTATATAGACCATCTCCTAGGACCATGGACAGTGTGATGAAAACCTGCAGTTAAGCATCATAGAATTGTCAATATGACCTAGAAAGATTGTTCACTGCAGAGTCCTGAGTGAATTCCTACTGCTTCATCAGATTACAACTGGAATGATGGGAAATTAAAACTTATCCAATCATTATTGTGTAGCTAACTCAGAAAGTTACCGAAACCAGTAATTAAACTTCTCAACACTTAATCAAATAGATCCCTTGGACCTTATCATAGCTTCCTATGATATATAATATAAGTAATTTAGATAATTTTTTTTTTTAATTTAGTAAGTTTTTCAGATGGTTACACATTATTGCTAGTAATAATAAGAATGCTATTGGTTTTAGATTTGGGAAGCCATCGGTTTTGAAGTAATCACCTTCTGTGCAATTGGGTGACACAAAATGGGCTTCTGCTTGCTTTGTTCAATTATACATTGATGATTTCTATTATATACTGGTGATGTCTCAGTGGTTTTCTGTGACTGATTCAGTATATTTAGGGTTACAATGGTTGTTTTAGAAGCAGATCAAGCTTACCCTGTAACCTTGTAGACCATTGATACTGGTGGAGCTCAGATTTGCAGGATACCATTCACCTTTTTTCATACCAATAAGAGGCCACAGAATGCCCCATGAGAGTATCGCTCCAACTAACAAAGATACGTTTACAATGTGTGGACAGATCATCCCAACCCCAACATAAATCACAGAGAAATCGAAGTAAAACCTGTTTTTCCAGACCAAGAACAGCAGATATCAATATTCCAGAATTAGAATTAGGCAATAATGATATTTCTACCAATTTATCTCACCAAAATCAAACTAACCACCCTATCTAAATTATAGGACATTTTACGTACGTATTAGCATAGGCTTCGAGCCCAAATGTAGGAAAGTTTGCAAATCCACAGCCATTCCCTGCAGTGAAGAACCATTGAAAGAAACCCCACAAGAAGCTGAAGGTGAAGAACTTGCCCAATGTCTTTACTTGTTTCCTGGGAAGATGAGAAAAAAATAACTGATGACGACTCTCTCCTTGCACCATTCAATTACAAGGTTGTTTTGTCAAGAGTCTTACCTAGCTAATTTGGCTCCTTTGGGAGTATGAAAGCTGTTTATAAGGTGTGCAGTCGCAGTGCCACTTGGGTAGGTCAGTTTATAGTCAATGATCATGATCTGAAACCAAATACAAACAAAAAACATAAAGCTTAAAACATAAAATCCCAACAGAAGAAATATTTCATGTTACTAATCATGAGCTCAGGTATCAACAGTTTTCAACCAATATAAAACCATTTACTGACAGTACTTTGCTCCCAACAAGAGGAACATTTTGAAATTACCTTCCGAAGAGGCATCACAGACAAGAGCCCAATGAAACTAACGAGAAAGAGATATCCAATCATCCATCCAATTTGTGGGTTCTTTACATCTAGAGGACTATCATAATTTGGTGTTTGCTTAGCCACAGCATCACTCATTCCAAAGATGTAATTCCCAAAACCTCCTGCTCATTTAAATTAAAACCATAACACCTTAACAATATTGAAATTTCCAAATAAAGTAGTCAAATACATAGTAAATAAATGTCATAATGAGGATAAAAGCATAAGTTGCTCATTGATTAGGAGAATGGAAATGTCATCCTCCCATGCGTCACAGCACATTTTCAGCTTTACTTAGTCTACGTTACAGTAAATATTATCCGAGTTAAGCAAAGGTTTAATTTCATGGTATTGGAAAGGGTATCGGTTATTCTGGAAACTGGTACCGGATTGGATATGTATCAATGATCATCCCAACATGCAGATGTCGCATTCTTTTCTTGTTGAGGAATTGGCCAGTTTCGATACCCACTCTGACTCACTAAACTGTTTCAGTGTTGGTCAAGTATCCGTATTGGAGAATCCCGAGACTGATACAGATTGATCAATCTGATTTGGATACCTAAAACCATGGAGTTTAGACATCTGAGTAATATAACCCCGGCAAATGGTCTCCATACTCAATGGGTCATCGAAAGATTCCAATCCTATGGTAGTTAAACAACGTTTCTGCCAAGCGAGCCGCAAAACATACAAGTTGGTGGTTCTACAAATTGAGAATAGTACATGCATGTACCTTCTGCGGGGTGCCATCACATCCACCCATATCTAGTGGGTCCCACATCCACGAACGGTGATGGATCCGAGCAAGAGTATACGAAAGCTGATCTGAACTTGGTAGGGTCATGTGCATGGTTTTAGTAATGGTATGAATGTATGATGGCCAATTGGAATCAGTTTCGGCCATGGGATCGATTTCTACAGTGATGGATACCTGAAACTAAAACCTTAGTAATGTAAGGTGATACGGAGAACATACCACTGAAAGTGATCCCGTAGCTTGCAACGACGCAGGTCTGGATGACAGTGTTCTCTTGCCTGGTGAAGGGTTGGTTGAGCCAACCAGTCTTCTCAAGGAGCTTAGTCCATGTCTTCACAAAGAAGAACCCTAAAAGCCCAGCAGAGACATTGAGAGAAGGTATGATACCTATGGTGAGGATGAGCTTCATGACAATGAAGCTGAAGGGGACTGAAAGAAAAAATGCCACCACGAAGGCTCTCATGGTCAACTGCTCTTGCCATGTAGGCAACTTCTTGTGCTCAAAGATCCGTTCCACACTCAGTTCTTCTTCTTCTTCTTCACTTTCTTCCTCCTCCAATTTCTTGTTCTTCTCTGATACCTGCAGGTCATTCGGATCTGAGGGAGCTTCACTTTCGTAGATGGTGTTGTCCTCGATGCTATCATTCCTATTCTCCATTAGTTTGGGAATTTTAGGATGGATAGCTCAGACTTAAAAGTTGAAACTAAATCTCAAGTTGAAAGTTGAAACTGAAGCTCTTCTTTGTGTAAAGTCCTTTTATAGTACTATTGATCTTTATGTACGTGCTTCACTAGTTTTGTGTCTCATGTACCTCTAACCTCAGGGGTATCCTCCCATCATCATCTATGGATGTGATACCCACCTTTCAAGTGTGGAATGGAATAAAATAATAAGTCATAATTTATTGGTTGATTGTATCATTAATCATTCCTTTATTTTATTTTGATGCTAGTAGTTTACCATGAACCCACTAAATTTTGCCAATAAAGAATGAGGATTGTAATCATGTGGGGGAAAGGGTCAACTTTGAAAGCAATGATATTTTGATCATTATATTTTTATTCTTAATAGATTATCAAATTTATTTCTCATTTTACAGTCTATTATGCATAGTATCTACCAAAAAATATTTTATTTTTGATAAAAATGATTTTTAAAAATATTTTTTGATAAATATGTAAAGAAAAAAAATTATGAAATCAAAGAGAGCCTAAATAGAAAGCAGCAGTACTTTTTTAGGGAAGAGTTCCTCTAGATAGAAAGATTCCTAAAACCCAGCACAAGGAAAAGAAACTGCCCATTTAGCTAGAGAGTGAGCTTCAACATTTTAATTTTGGGAGAGGGGTTTGCACAGGAATAGTTTTCGAAAGGAGTTTTTTTGTTAGTGGTTAAATACAGGGAGGGTACTATGGGATAGAGCTGTAATAGGGCCGGATTGGGCCGGGTTTTTACAAACTCCAACCCAACCTTGAGTCTTTTATACCCAACCCAGGCCCAGCCCAACCCTGTTAGGGTTAGACAAACCATCAACCCAACCCGACCCTGTCAGGGTTCAGGGCCGGGTCGGGTTAGCCTTGATTGGGCTGATGAACCAATTGACGTATCCTCTGCTTTATGGGCTTTGAACAATACAAGGAAAATTTTCAATATGTTGAGCAATCAATCTCCTAAACATGAAAAACAGAAGCAAAACCCTAACTAAAAATTAGATCTATATCCAAAAGGTCGGATTCAGAAGGAATAAGGAGTTGGAAACTTATCTTGAAGCTCTTGTTAGATAACCATTTACTAATGACGATGGCATGGGCAATTATAATTACAAAGGATTGGGTGATTGGGTGGAATATTCAGTTTTGTGCCCAATCTGGGAATAGAAATTTTGCTTACATCATAATGGGAATTCAAACCGTCTCCTCCCAGTGGTTTGGGAGGAGACGTGGATTATGATCTCAATGAGAAAAGAAGTTTATCAAGACCCACTGAGGATCGGAGTTCACCACCAGCAAAATCATAAAGCTTCTTTTCCTCTACTTCTCCCTCTCTCTTTCCTCCAACTCAACTTCTTTCTCCTCGATTGTTGATTTTTTTTTCTTCTATCGGGGCCAAATCAGCAACATAGCCTACTTTGTTCATCCTTTGTTCCAACTATTCTTCAATGCCATCATTGGAGGAAGAGGAGGAGAAAAGAAGTGGAAGAAAATGGTGCCGGAAGAGTATGTGAAAGTCAAAAAAAAGATTTTAGAGTACGTATGTTTTGAGAGAAATATATGTATAATATATTTATATTTAAATTAGATATAAATATATTACATTAATAACGTAATGAAATCAATTATGATTATATCAATACGGGGTCGGGCCGGGCCGGACTCAACCTAGGGGGTCAACCCTAACCCAGCCCAACCCTGCTAGGGTTGAACATATTTTGCCCTAACCCAGACCTGTCAGGGTTCGGACCGGATTCAACCCTGCCAAGGTTCAGGGCGGGTTTGAGCAGATTCGGCTTGTCAGTGTAAAACTTGCACCCCTACTATGAGAACTTCAAATAAGAGAGGTGGGAGGATTTATACCTTTTTTAGGATGTGATGTTCTAAACCATGTCCCTCCCTAACTGAGGGGGTATACCAAAGAAACATTCTCCTTAGTTCAATTAAGCTTATTTAAAAAAAAAAAAAAAAAAAGCAATATGATTCTTGCCTTAATAGGGTGTCAACAAATAGAATGGTGTACGGATGCAAGTTTGGCCCTGTCAGCTCACTTACCCTTAGTCCAAACAAGGTATAGGTTGAGATACTCTAGCCTTGAGGGCGAGTCCGGGCTAGGAATTTCTGGCTTTGAATCAGGGTTGGGTTGGGCTAGACCGAACCAGAGTTGAGACCTTGGGGTGTGTTTGGCCCGACTTTGTCTTCTTCTTCTTTCTTCTTTCTTCTTTTTCATCTCCTTTTTATTCTTTTTCTTCTTCTCCTTCTTCTTCCTCATCCTCTTGGTCTGGTTCTTTATTCTTCTTTCTTCTTTTTCTTCGTCTTCTTCTTCCTCCTCCTCCTCCTCCTCCTGTTCTTTATTCTTATTCTTCACAACTCGGCCCAACCCCTACATCTCCCTTCCCCCTCCCATGGTCAGGGTCATTCAAGGTTAGCTTGGCCTGGCCTTGAGGATAGGTCAAGGTTGGATTTTTCAAGTCCGGAATCAAGGCCGTGCTAGGTCTAGACCCAACTAAGGGGAATTAGGTTGGACTGAGATTTTAAAAAACCCTGACCCAACCTGACCCTATTGTAGTTGTAGAATAGCATTTGGTATTGACCTTTATTATCACCTTGCATGGATGGTAGAAAAAAGTTAGCCTTAGCCCAATAGGGTTTATCCTCTTAGGGTTTAAAATGTTGGGACAAATGTAAACAAGGGTGAGAAAACCAAACAAACAATCATACAAGAATTTCCAGTAGTTCAGCATGAATGCCTATATCCACTTAAGAGAAATAGAGAATTTTTCTTAATCATCAAGGAAGGCTTTATATTTCTCTCCACCTCACAATGTGCTCGCCTTTGCACTCATCTAGGGCTTTCCCAATGAGACAACATATAGGCTTGCTAGAAATCCTAATAGCCACAAAATTATAATTTTACTCATATACATGTAATGGATTCAAAACCGACCAATTAACATATACAAGCTTAACTAACTATGTTGGCTCTATAAAATACAAGACACAAGGGCCGTAACCAAACTAGGCATCTCAGCCCTACGTCCAATAGAGGATAATTTTGGTATTTAAGGGGATGGAATATTAAAGATCTAGTGGCTTAGACACCCGATGACAATCTCTCCTTGTAACCAGTCAATTACAAGGAAACAAAGCCAGACATAAACCGTCAACATAAAAGTCATATTGGCTCATAGGGTGTCAATGGGTAATTGAGGTTTGGTATTGACCTTACTCTTACCCTTTAAGGATAGAAAGTCTAGCTCTCTACCCTCTTAATAAAAAAAATCTTCCTCTTACCCTGTAGAGTACAGATAAGAAATCCTTTGATCACGGTTAGTGTATAAAGTAAGGGAGAAGGATCTATAAGTAAGCAAGAAAAGTGGGAATACCAAAAGGGCATCAATACCCGGTCACTTGGAAGAGAAGGAAAATAAGCCCAAATCTCAAAAAAGAGAGATGAAAAGGACTGTATTATCCATGTAAAATGAGTTAAAAGGCAAAAATAAATCACAAAAGATTGAATAATTTATAATTTTAATAAGGGGAAGTAATTCACAATTCGTTTACAATTGAAACAAATATGAATCAAATAACTAACTTTACATCACATGGTAAATCCAAGACATAGCAAACGTGGAACACATATTTTAACATTAATAATATTTTATTTTATTTTATTTTTTACACTTATAAAACATGTAAAATTACTAATATAGTTTTGCTTAAACAAGTAAAATGGATAAGAGAGGTAGAAAAAAATCTCTTGTCCTTAACCTTAATAACATAAAATCTTTAGTTTATCCTCCCCTTCTAGACTTAACATTATAAAATTCATACCCTAATGGTGCAATGCATGTAATGGGCTGAGTCGAACAAGCAACTTCCCTAAACTGTACGTCAAACACTTTGCCGTACATGTCATAATCATTTTTTTGGTAAACGTGTCATAATCATTGATGAATAATCATTGATGAAAGAAATATATAGGAGATCTATTCACATTTCATGCATCAATAGATTCTATTAGCAAAGGCCCACATAAGAGTATTTTCTTACCAAAAAAAAAAAAAAAAAACCATAAGAGTATTTCATATTATGGATTTTATTTTTACCAAATTTTTTTTATGGATTTTATAACTGGATCAGTTGAGAAATTAAATTTTTTTTTTTAATAAAAAAATGGAAGTTTGTGACAACCAAAGTGAGTTCATGTTCCAAGCCTTCTTAGTTTTTAATTTAACTGTAAACTTTGATACCGATAAATCTTTATCATACAGACCATGCAACCACCTAATTTTGGGTTCATAACTTATATATTTAATATGGGAAAAAGTAAACTGTTAGGTTGCATGGAACCTCCACCTAAATCTTGCTCTGTCTTTCATGAAATGAAAAATCTCACCCTTTGTTGGATGCCTCTGTATGCGTTCTCTTTAGTTAGACACTAGTCTAGAAGCCTTACAGCCTGATAGCAATCCCCTCATATTTAATATAATGATATTTTTGTAAATATTAAACAAGCATGACATCAAATATGAGAATATTATTGGGCAGGAGGTACTTTGTCGGTATGGGAGTGTTTTGCACTTCTTTGCAACCAATTGTGAGGTTTTATTTTAATAAAAAATCTATAAGAATCTGATTTGGTTGGAAGATTTTTTTGAAGAAGATAAACATTCTTCAGTGAATATTCTTATCTCTTGAGCAAGTAGCTAATGAAAGAGAAAAAAAAAAAAGTAGTCAATCCTTTCATGAACATGCAAATTTTTTATATTTTCTTCTTTCATATATATTGTTTAAATTTTATCTTCCCATGTCTGGCATGTGTCATTCAATAGAAAATGAAAAAAAAAAAAAAAAAAAACAAGTATGAGCTATCGATGGGGTGTGGGATCCGTATTCATCATTAGTTGTCAATGACGTGGGGTAGTTACGAGGTGAAGAAAAGATTCAGACTGGTATGTAATAAAAGTATTTATCACCCAACGGCTAGTCACAAAACAAATCTATCGAACAAGTAAGAAGGTAATAACTACCACAAAAAAAAAAAAAAAATACAAGAACAAGCGAAGAAAAGAACTAACAAAAAAATTTAATATTTTATAATTGGTGTAAGATTAAACTCCCAATAAATATTGAATATTTAATTTAACTTTTTTTAATATGATTAATTCATAAACGCTGCTCACATGCCCATCATTGGCCTTAGTTTGGAAACAATGATGATGAAAGGGAATTTTATTCTTTTTAATTGCTTTCGGTTTAGGAAACATCATTGACAATGAGTAAAAATAGATTCACCAAATGAATAATTGAAAGATAAAGTGAGACCCATATAGAATATTATCACAAAAATGTCTACCTAACTAGCGTACATTTGAGTGTTTCTCTGGGTATATGATATTTCTGGCATTAGAGGTTGGTTAATCTTTGATATTGGCTTCTATTGTTCTTGTTCTTATAGAAAAAAAAATAGCGTATGTAAAAGGGAAAGAGAGATATGAACAAAATGATAAAACTCATCATAACTTAAGTCCACTTGCTTATTAACTATTTTACCAATAAAAAAAAAATACTTATGCCTTGTGGAACAATTTCTTAGGACAAAGTTGGGTTTTGATTCTTTCGATAAGACAAGTTGAGTTTTAGGCCACCAAAGTGGTGACCCACCAATTTTGATCAGGTGAAGTTCTTACTTATGAGTTTTATTGAGATTAGAGTAATCTTGCTCAATAGTTATGCTAGAATGGCATTAACTTGGTAATGTAAGTGATATTTGTTATCTATTTTATTATTCTATTTTTTTTTTTTGCTAGAAATTAGATTTGTATTAAAAGAAGAGAAAAGTTACAAATGAGCCCAACAAGGATGAAAAACCTCCACTTAATCTATAGCGTGGTTTGCGAGAAGCATCCTACACTACCTCCCTAGCAACAAAATCTGGACATATTGTCCAAACAAAGGATAGTCTATCATGAGCTGCTTTTTTCACGAGCCTATCAGCAACAGTATTAGACTCACGAAAACAAAAACAAAGTGTAAATCTAACCTCACAGCTAAGTAGGGTAGCCGAAAAAGCCATCCATTCTTGCTGGAGCGACCAAGGGATATTCCCAAAAATAAGAGCCTTGACCAAAGCAGCCGAATCTGATTCCAACCATATATTCTTGCATCCCATACTTTGAGCAGCTTTCAATCCTGTGAATGTGCTTCTCATCTCAGCAACATAGAAGGTGGTTACCCCAATATACTCCGCATAGGCATAAACTACAAGACCCCTGTCAGTCCGGATGACTCCACCTGAACCTGCCTCACCTGGATTCCCGAAGCTGTAGCCGTCCGTATTGAGTTTACACCAGTCAATCAGGGGAGGGTGCCATAGCACTTCAGTAATCCTACCTTGCTTATCTTGTTTCATCCTCAATCCCAAAACGCATACAATTCTTAGATCATCAATGGATTTAACTACACAATGATTTCTTACCGACAGTTCCATGCACCCATGTTTTATTTTCTCCCAAGACAGCATTATAGAGACCGTTCTTCCTCTATACAAATAATTATTTCTAGCATACCACATGGCCTCTAGATATAGCACCATACAACCAACCCACATGTGCCTTAGAGAAATAGAGTTTGACTTTCGCCGCCACCAAGCACTCAACTCAGATGTAGTGTTAAAAGATGGGATCACCACACCGAAATTTTTTCCAACATTCACCCATATCTCCCTTGCAAATTGACATTGAAAAAGCAAATGGTTCATAGTCTCTACACTTCCCATACACAAACAGCACCTAGAGGCCAGATTAATACCCTTCCCTTGGATGCAATATTCAGTCGACATCTTACACCAATACCACCGCCAGGAGAAACATGCCATTCTAGGATGCAAACCACAATTCCACACAAAATCAGTCCAAGTCTTACTTGTCTTGTTTTCTTCTCAACAAATCCCAAGCTGACCTTACAGAAAACTGTCCAGATGGTTCTCCAGTCCAAAACCGCCTATCAGCACCATCAGGAACCAATATAATATCCTTAGCCAAACGAAAATAATATTTCATTGCTGGGGATTGGACATCTGGAAAATCCCATTTCCCATTCGATATAAATCGCGAGAGTCTACTATCAAGACCCCTAATTAGATGTTTTTCAGTCCCCATTAGTTCCATCAAAGGAGTATCACTAACCCAAACGTCCTTCCACATATGAATATTTGATCCATCTCCAATTAACCATTTAGAATGCTTAATGTCCAGTCCCAAAGATGTTTAATACTTATATAAACGGATGATGTACACTGAGAGCGACGAACAAAACCATCTTTTGAAATATAATGACTCCTCATAAATTTTGCATAAGACGTTTGGTATTATGAATTTTCCAACACAGTTTGGACAGCAGAGCATCATTAAGGTCACTCAACCTTCGCAATCCAAGACCTCCTTTAGATTTCGGTGAGCACACCATTTCCCATTTCATAGTTACTGATTTTTTCTTCAATGGATCACCTGTCCAAATAATGTTCGGTATCCAGCGTTCGAAAATTTTAATTAAACTTAATGGCCACTCATACACCCCAAAATAATGTATAAAGGAATTACAAAGAACAGATCGAACAAACTCCACCCTACTTGCAAATGAGAGAAGACAAGCATTCCAAGTAGAGAATCTTTTTCAAAACCGATCTACTAGAGGTGCCAAGAACTCTCATCTGATTCTGCCTTTAAATAAAGAAACACCAAGGTATGAGGTCGAAAATCTGCCCTCTGAGAAACTCAAAAGATCAATCATTTTCTTTTTTTGATTGGCTAACACATCCCGAGAGAAATATACAGTGCTTTGTGGAGGCCTAAGCCTTTGACCACCATACTCAGCATATCTGAATAACAACTGTTTCAACTTGCGGCATGTTCTGATACTAGCTTTAGCAAATATAAAAATATCTTCTGCAAACAAGAGGTGAGTAGGAGCTACATGCCCTCTACCAAAGAACACTGGTTTAACTTTGACATTCTCAACCAAGTCCTGCAAACCATGGCACAACACTTCTTTAGCTAGAACAAACAAGAGTGGGGATAAATGATCCCCTTGCCGAAGGCCACGTTCCATGCCAAGAACTCAACAAGTCCTCCATTCACCATAATGGATAATTTTACTGATCTCAGGAGAGAAAATACCCTTTCAACAAACAAATCCGAGAGCCCAAATTTCTTCAAAGTATCAACTAAAAATTGCCATTTCCAAAGTGCCATATGCTTTTTGAACATCTAATTTGAATGCAGCACATCCTCTTTTTGTTTTCCTTTGCATTAGAGTCACCAGTTCAGAAACCAAACCAATATTATCATGAATCACCCTACCCTTCACAAAAGCACCTTGAGCTGGGGAGATAAACTTTGCCACGAAGGACCCTAACTGAGTAGCCTAAATTTTAAGAACTACTTTGTAAACAAAGTTTCCTACACAAATGGGCCTAAACTCATATAATTTCACCGCTTCAGATTTCTTTGGAATTAAGGTGATGTAATTATTATTTACACCCCTCGGCATTTCTGAGGACAGAAAAAAAGATCTCACAACATCACATACTTGTTTCCCAACTATTTCCATGAAGGTATAGAAAAACTTCCCTAAGAAACCATTTGGACCAGCAGAACTATCTGGATCCATACTGAACACTGCTAGTCCAATCTCATCATCCATCGGGATCTGATCCAACAAATAGTTATCCTCTACAGTGGCTATAGAAGGAATAACATCCAAACACTTGGAATGGGCAGTATAGCCGGGCTTTTATGGAAATCTTCATAGTATCGCAAAACATACTCCTTAATTGCATTTTGGGATTCCACAAAATCCCCATTCTCCTTCTGAATCACACTAATCAAGTTTCTATTTCTTCTTGTCTTAGCTTTCTCATGGAAGAACTTAGAATTCATGTCTCCACATTTCAGCCATTTAACACGCCCTTTCTTAGCCCACAATGATTCCTTTAGGACACATGCCTCTTGATATTTATTGATTGCCTCTTCCTCTAATGTTTTCAGATTTTGATTGCACCCAACTGTTTCAATAGTATCTTGAATATCATCAACTAGAAATTTTGCCGAAGCCACTTCTTTGTCAATATGGGGAAAAGATTCTCTAGACCACAGTCTCAATCTGCCTTTAAGGCTCTTCAATTTTTGCATAAGAATATAATACGGAGACCCACAAATAGGCATCCTCCAAGCCTCTTTAACCACCTCCAAAAATCTTCATGTTCCATCCAGAACCTTTGTATTCTAAAAGGTACATTATGGGGTTTCGGAATGGAAGAACCCAATAAGAATTGGTGCATGATCCAAACCCACTCTATTAAGCACCCTTTGAAAACATTGCTCATAAGTATCAAACCATTGGGAATTACCCAAAATTCTATCCAACACCGTCTAAACTCGACCAACCACTTTATTATTAATCCATGTGTACTTCAAACTAGTAGATGGGAGAGTGGTTAGAGACAAAGATCCCAAAAAAGCATCAAATTCCGTAGCGGAGGCCTTGTCAAATCTACCTGGACTAGATTTCTTATGAGAGACGAAATAACAATTAAAATCCCAAAGGATAAGCCAAGGAACTTGTTAAACTCCAAGAGAAGCCAACTCAGTCGATAATTCCCTTCTTCTAATTCTTCTATTATTAGCATAGACAAAAGAGATAATATGATACATGCCATCAATTACAACCTTAATAGAAAAGCACTGATAAGAACTTTGTATAACAGATGGTTTATCAATACCCTTCTTCCAAATTATCCACAGACTAGGGACCCTATCAAGTCTGTCATTATGAATTACATCAGCATTATAGCCATTCCTATGCAACATTTGAGATGTCAATTTAAGAGGACTTACCATCGGTTCTACAATGCCCATAACATCAGGGCCATGTTCCTTCAACAACCTCTTCCATAGCACTCTTGATTTGGGATTCGAGACACCCCTAATATTCCAAAAGCTTACTTTCATTGGTGACCCTTTTTGTGTAAGATCTCTAGACGAGCAAGTCTGGCTTCAGCAGCAAGATCCCCCTTCTTATTCCCACGTCCAGGAGGTCTTCCTGGAGGTTGTTTTCCTACAGATGTAAATTCACCCCTTGTGTCAAGCAATGCTCCATCCACAGCCGCCACATCACCAAACACCACTATTTGTCCATTTGCGCCAAGCGATGCAGATCCCCAGGAGAGGAAGTAACCGTCCTCCTAGAGGTACCAACACCCTAGTTTTCCTCTGCCACAGTCGACACATTAGGAATCTGGACCACTTCATTCGGTTCCACAACCTGTAGTGGCACTCCACTACCACCTTCAATCCCTTGGGCACCAGCTACATTCATCACCTCTATGGTCGGTTCCATAATTGGTCTTGGGAAAGGACCACGCGAGATTTCCCCGTCCCCCATATCAACGCCCTCATCAACATCCCGACCATCCTCTTCTTCAACATCGGCCCATCTACTACAACAGGTTTCGTAACTTGAGCACCATTATGAACTTGATTCCTTTCTCATCTTTGTCAACAGGAATTTCCCAATGGTTAACATGTTTCCCCTCACACAAGGCTGGACAATTTTCCAGCCTATGGTCAAAGGATTTACACTTCTTACATCTAATTTGTCGTTCTTCATATTCTACTACTTGACAGAACAGGAAATGATGACCTCGACATTAAAGTTCTACAATTACCTCCTCTGGATGAGGCTTATCGATCTCCATTTCCACCCGCAACCTTGCATAGCACCCCATTACTTTATTCCTTGTGTTTCGATCAATATCGACTGGCCGACCCAACGCCTTGCCTATTAAGAATAGTAAATCTTCATTCCAATATTGTAAACGCAGCCCAGATAGCCTCACCCATTGAAGGTGACGACTAACCTTATCTTTATCAATAGTGAATCCAGGATCCCATAATTGAAGCCTTACCATTTATCCATTCACCTTCGTGGCGCTCCTCTTCCAAACCGACAACAAGGTTTCCTTGGAGAAAAACGGAAAGATGAAATAGCCTCTTACAATGGCGGTCATCTCTAATTTAACAAAGGGTCCCCATTGATCAACAAGGGAACGATACACATCTTTAAGGAGCATCCCTCTAGTGAATAAGGAGCATTCCTCTAGTGAATACCCGTCCAACAAGAGCCAACTGATAGAGAGCAAATTGTTTATCCACCACAGCTTGGGGAAGAACAACTCTTATTCTTACTCCACCAGAAAAGACCGGGTCAGGCAAAGCAGTTACATCGGGCAATCCCCCAGCGACTTGCGCAAAGGATCGACCCCCCACCGCTGGCTGATTTGGCGTCTCCTTCGAATGTACCAGAGCAGCTCGATGATCTCCTGCAGGCTGAGCTGGAGCTTTGGCTTTCTCCCTGGTCGTCTAGCGACGCTTTTTCTGTCCCAGATTGCGTCTTGGCTCCTCATAGTCCTCCAGGATTTCACAATCCTTCTTGTTTCCATCTGGGGGTGCTGCTGTATCCAAAGATGGAAAGCCTAGATACTTTCACAGATCAACCCATTCTTATTAGGAAGTTCTGTATGCTCTCCGACCACCGACGACCGCGCTCCTCCACCACAATGGCTGCATGCTCTGACCATTACCAGTAGCCAAAGCAACCTGAGCCGGTGCCATAGGGAAAACACCCACTAAAAACAGTGAGGAATCATTGCGATTTAGAACCCAGCCCCGACTCCACCACCGGAGACGATAAGAAGGAACTCGATGGCCTTTGCAGAGTCGCATTCACATTCCCTGTATTAGTGTTAGGATTAAAAACCCTGCTGTCCGGAACCATATTGGAAACTCTAATCTCAGACTGAGACGTAAGAGTTTGGACATTCCTCCAAACATGGCCATCGTCCGATCCCGTTTGTCTCTCAAACCTCCCCTCCGCCTGAGCCACCATAAACGGTAAAGCCACCGAAGATCTTCGCTGCAACTTGGATTCTATAACACGATCAGATCCGATAGTCATATTTTTCCCAGCAGAAAACCGATAGGAACTCTCTCCACGACCATCAGGCAAAGATCCGATCGGGAAGAAAGGACCACTTCCTGCACCTCGGCCATATCCCTTTCCCCCAACACCAACGTTATCTCCCATAGCCCACGGCGGGTTGCCGCTGGCAGAAGCCATGATAGAAACCTAAGATACGATAACGCTTTCTCTCTCTAGAACTTCGAATCACCCGAGCTTCTTACTGTAGACATTCTTCCATTTTCATCCCCTCCATGCATGTCATTCGTCTCCAATTATTGAAGGTTTCAATTGTCTATCCAACGATTGAAGTTAATTAAGTACATCGATCAATACATTGGTAAGTGCACCTGATTAACTACAATTGTTAAATGGACGATTGAAGCCTCCAATAATTGGAGTTGATTTCAACCTTAGTCACAGAGCCTTTCTATTTTATTATTCTATTTAATTCATTTTCTATCACATTTTATATATTAAGTAAACAATCAAGTCATGTTATTATTTTTTTTGGTAATAATCAAGTCATGTAATTGATGGGACTCTGAGTGCACGGCCTAAGATTTGCATATTAGCATGATTAATTCTTATTACAAGTACATTCCATGTCCAAATTAAAACTCTACCATTAACATCACTCTTTAATAAAAGGATTGTTTAATTTTTTCCCCTTTTTTTCGATTTCAACATTAGAACTTATAGCCCTTGGAATTTTATCTTGGATTAGAACAAATTAATTACTATAATTCGTTCCTACCTAATGATTAGTTGTCAGTTTTTTCATAAATTTTATGAAAAGAAACCCATATATATATATATATATATATATATATATATATATATATATATATATATATATATATATATATATATATATATATATATATATATATACCTTAGGCTCTCTTTGGTATGTATTATTCAATTAATTATATAATACATTATGACATATGTAGTTGTTTGGTATGATTTATGGTATTTATTTTATATTATAAATTAACATAATCTAAAATCTAATAAATAGATTAGTAGGTGTTTATCATTACCGTGATATTCTATTAATTTTTTTTTGGTAAGAGTGATATTCTATTATTACATCTTTATGTTTAGTTGTACTAAACATATATTTTTTTAAGATTCATAATTTATTCTAAATTGTTAATACGATATTCCGCCGACCAATGATTGAGCGACACATTTCCCTAAGCCAGGGGCGTCCCTATCACATCACATGTCATACACGTGGTGGTCTACAATTCAAATAGGTTGTTTCCCAATTTGGTAGGAAACATTCCCCCATTCTGTGCATACAGGCCAAGATCAAAGGACCGGTATGCCGGCAATCACTCTATTGACGATTGTAGGATCGCTATCCAATGGTGAATTGCCAAAGACACGATTATCAACCATCCTCCAACCTAATCGGGGATTTCGAACCATTCGGCCTATCACACTCATCTATATTTGTTCACAAGCATGAAAGTACACATATGGATAATTTTCTATCCATACTTAAACTCAAACCTTACCCCACTCTCAAAGAAGTATTTTCTTTATACTTCATACTGCTTGTATTGAGAACTGACTTAATCATCAGAGTGCCCACCGGATTACCCAATCCGCCTCCTTATGAGATTTACTTTGTTTTCAGGATCTCTCCTAGAACTTGGCTATAACAGAAGACAAGTCAGTTACTATGTGGCCAACTCGATTATGTCATCAACAACTCGGTTTCACCATGAACAACTTGGCCAAAAAGGCCTCCAAATCAGCTAGACCATTTTTCAGCATCAATAGTTTGGCGCTCACTGTGGGGCTTTTTTGAGTCATTCCTCTAAACCAACTTTTCTCTACCATTCAACCTCTTTTCAAATCTTACAACAATGGTGAACATACGAAGTGGAAACACTCTAAATGGGAATACATCCCAGCAAGACGTCAATCCAACTGGACAAGAGAACAGTCAAGGTGAAGTCCAGAATATAACTGCTACTATAAATTAAACCTGCTTGTTCTAGGCATACCACCAGTGGAACTTCCACCTTTAAGTTACATTATAGTGGAAGAGCAATATAAGCTCTTCGCTGCCTAGTTAGCAGAGATTTCCAATATGATCATGCCACTAGGAGTGTGTCAAGCCAATCAACGCATCGACGACCATCCACATCCTTCACACCATGAGGTCGGAGGTCCTAGCCAACCTCATGGTTCCATACACTCAGGAAAATCTCACCAAAGTCATCAACAAAGCAAGAAGAGGGAACAAGTTCCTCCACCAATCATCCCACTCATCCATCATTAGGGGGGAAGCACCACATCTTCTACAAGCAGTTCCACCAGGCACTCAAAATTAAATCGAGTGTCAGTGCATGACAGGATTGGGAGATCCGTTCATGACAGACTTCGGAAGCAAGTTATCCCACGATTAGTTAATGAGAGACTTGGGGAAAGAGTAGCCCCAAGCGATCCCATGAAACCACATCTATTCATGCAAGTGTTCAAGCTCGTCTAGATGCTACCAGAGTGGAGAGAGCCATTGTAAGACCCGCACGCCACGATCCCGGTCTAACATTACATTCTCGTGTAGTAACCGATCTTTCCATCATAATCGACTCAAGTGAACTAATTGTATGAAGAAACCACAAGATAAGATAAGTAACGAGTCAAATTTAGTTGGTGTGGTTGACCGTTTAAGATCGTGTGGAAGCAACCAGTCAAAAACTAAAAACCAAAAAATTTTGATCGTGTGGTAGCAGTTTTGAGGGGTGTGGTCGATATGTGTGGTCGATACATGAGACCACACATGAGACCACACCACGTGTGGTCGCATATTTTAGACGTGTGGTTGACGGATTCTGCGACCCCATGTGCGACCACACGATGCTGAACAGACTCCGTGTAGGACTCGTATTAAATTAATCGGTCTTACCACTTTGTACCAGTTCTACCTATCATGGTCGAGTCAAGTGGACCAAGTGCATGAAGAAAATCACAAAACCAGGTATGAATTTGACCCAAAAATAGTAAATTTGAGGGTAGGGTCGCATGCCTCAACAGGTAGGGTCGACCCTACCTCAATAGAAGTTCAACCCATGACTTTTCAATCGTAGGGTCAGATGACTTGAAAACCATAGGGTCGACGGGTCCTGCGACCCTACGATCGACCCTATGATGACAGACTGAAACCGTAAATTAGGAAACTTTTCTAATTTCAAGGAGTCCTTTCCTAATCTCTATGAGACTTATTTTGGGAGGTTTTCCTCTATAAATAAGATATCCCTTAGCCTATTTCACTCCTTTTAGAACCTTAATTGAAAGTGAGAGAAAGAGAAGGAGAAGGAAGAGAAGAAGAGAAGGAAAATTTGAGAAAAGACTAAGGAAGAGGAGGAACTTCAGAGAAACCTCTGAATCTCAGCCAACTTCAGGTATGAGTCTAATTCCCTCATAAATTAAGAGCCTAGAATAGAATATGAAGAAGTTAGGATTCGGAGAAACCCAAATCATCTATCCATGGATGAGCTTCGAAGGAATCCATGTAAGTAATCATCATAGGCAATGGAAAGTATGTAAAAATCATAGTTATGAGTCATAGAACAATATTAGAATGAACCTACGAGATCTCAGGATCGATCACATACCCTCGGGAAGTCCTAGGGAGGGTGTGGTCGCACATAGGGTCGATGGATAACCGACCCCATGTCCGACCGTACCCCTAGGATCGATTGGATAACCGACCCTAGGTACTACCCTACCTGCGACCATATGATTTCAGCTAGTCTAAATTTATTGGAATTAATTCTAATTAGAATCTATCGACTTGTTAGGTTTTCCTAGTGATTTAAAAGTGATTCTTAAGGCTTGAATGAGGATCTACACACAATCAAAGGTGAGGGAACAAGACCTAAACTAATTGACTAATAATAAATTATTTTAATGATTGAGTCCAATACTGTGAATGATTCCATGCTTGTATGCGTGTAATGTGCATTTAACATGTCATCCAATATTTCTGCTATTACTGTTCATGCATATTTAATTTTATTTATTTATAACATGATGATGATGGTGATGTTAAGAATAGGCATGTGAATGTTTGTGTGTGGTTAGTGTATTTGATGAGAGTGGGGCATCAGGAGGAGGACGTGATATTGTGGTGTGTCCTGGTCACCAGACTCTAGCTCTATCTCTACTCAAGTCTTGTCCACTAACATCATTGTATCGCCATTACCTTAGCAGAGCTATTACGTCGTAGGGCATTAGGGGAGGTGGTCTCGGACCGTGTAGTCTCTGACTCTGCCGAGGGGCCTTAGATCTATCTCTATATATTGAGGGATGCTGAGGTGAGGCCTTGGATACACTGTTTGACATTAGGATTGGTTAGTTGCGAGCCCAGTCTGCAAGCCCTCGCCAATAGGGGCTTATGTGTTGGTATGGGAGCATGTGGTACTTTAATGCCAATACTCATTGGGTACACTGTTTCCATGGTGGGTGCATGTGGGACGACAATGTCGATATTCATTGGGTGACTTCACACACTCGCGTATAGAGGTGAGGCGGCCTCCAAACCTTTCTATAGCACATTGTAAACTTATAACCAAACCACATATATGAATTGAATGCATGCATATGTTTGTTGCATTGTTTTGTTTGCTCATTGAGCCGTGATGTGTGCTCACCTTTTTCGACGTTGAATATTTTAGTTGATGATGCAGGTACCACTGTTGAAGATTATATAAATGCTCCTGTGTATGGGCAAGCGACGGCAATGGACGCTGAAGTGATGATGGAGTCGCATGATTCGACATGCGAGTGCAACTCCTGTATTTTTTATAAGACTTTTATTTGGGTTATACAGACAATGTATTTGAATTAATTATTTAAGTTTATGTCTCAGTCTTTTTGGGAATAATTGGTTAAATTATTTATTTTATCACATTTAGATTCTCAGTTCATTTAATATTTAAGACTTTCGCTATTGTGTATTTACTCTGATTATTGTTGTAGATGTGTATGGTTTAAGCAAATGGACACAGCCTATTTGAGATCCTGGTTGAACCGTTGGTTTATTAGCGGTTCATCACACCATTCTAAACAGTATGAAATTGGGGTGTGATATTCCGTGTTTAGAAAACTTTCCTAATTTAAGGGGGACTCTTTCCTAATTAAAGTGGGACTCTATATGGAGGTTTTTCTCTATATAAGGGACGTTCATTAGCCTCTCTCATTCTTTTAAAACTCAAATTGAAACCCTAAACCTAAGTGAGAAAGAGAAAGGAAGAGAAGGGAAAGAAGGAGATTTGGAGAAGAAGCTTGGAGAAGAAGGTTTTGAAGAGAAAAGTTCTATCTCCCTATAGCAACCTAAGGTATGGACTTGACTCTGTAGGCTAGATCAGATAGGATAGATTCCTTTTATCAAGTTGTTGTGTTGAATATAATGTAACGATTTCAATTATGGAATTTCTAAGAAAAATGATATGTGAAATTAATTTACACATTCTTGATCATATTTAATTTAATTTTGTAATTTTTCTTGGACATTTAGTTTAATTTAATTAATGTTTTAAGTATTTTATTAATTTATTTAATTCTTAGTTATTTTTTGTTATTTGGTAGGTTTTTGAATTGGATAAAGACTAAATAAGAGGTGTCAAGACAGCTCAAAGCTTGGTGTTACATTCCTAAATGATTTGGAAGATAATTGACCAAAATCTACCTTAAAATCAGCATTCTCCAACAAATTGGGTAAGTTGCAAGATTGTAAAAGACTGATTTTATGGGACTGTAAGCTTATAAATTAAGAAGAAGGAGAAAAGAAAAATACACAGAGCAAGATGAGCTGTTTATAGAAGGGACTACAAGGCACATTGGAGGTGGAGAGTTCGAGAGGGATGGAGCTAGAAGGCTAGAGAGAAATCCTGGATTCAAGCTTCATCTATTCCCATTACGAGTTCTTCCCTTTTCTCTGTGATCCCTTTGTTTATGTTTTAGAAATGTCAATGATGAATTGCTAGATTTCTTATTCTAGGATTAGGATTGATTATTGAAATTGTGTTGATTAAATCCTTAACTTTTGAATGATTATGTTTTATGCAATCTGGTATTTTTAAAAAATTACATGTGATTAATTGATCACTAATTGCATGTCTCAAGGTATCAATTGAGGAGGCGAAAGCGGAAGATTGATATTAGTTCATAAAATACCAGTCATCGGTTGAGTATTTTCTTAGAAATAAGGGCTCACCATCGTGATCTTTGTTTTAATTCTAATGAACGTAATGAGTTTGTATTAGAATCCTGCAAACACGAAAGTAGATGAAGGATTAATAGAGGCATAATTTGTTATTCTTGAAAGAGATAACAGAATATCTTAAGGAATTGATCGTTGCATCAACAAAAATTTATTCAATAAGTCTGGTTTAGTTAAGCATAATTTAATTGAGGAAGTCCGAATCCTATCTTTGGTTTCATAATCTGCTTATTAATTATTAATCTTGGTAATTCAGTTGTCTAAATAATAGAGAGAATTAATTAGGTTTGGTAATTGAACATTCTCCCTGTGGAAACGTTACTCGACTTATCATTATATTATTTGCACGACCCGTACACTTGCAGATTCGACAACAAGCAAATTGGCGCCGTTGCCAGGGAGTGGTGTTTTCAATATCAAAACAAATGATTCTCTTTATTAATTTGGATTGTATTATTTTATTTTATTTTATTTTTTATATTTTTTCTTAGTGTTTCTAGTTTAATAAGGTTGTCGGGTGAATTTGTTGGTAAATTTTAATCCAATTGTGTTCAATTTATTATTCAGCCAGAATTTTATTTATTTATTTATTTATTTTTTCTCTGGTTAACTGCTGCAGATTGCCATAGTGCATGCCACGTACCTGTGAGCTAATTGAAGCATTTGATCCTAAGATAGAACGACTTTACGGGCATTAAGAAAAGAGCGGAGGCTTAAGCAGAAACGAGCAATAAGCATGGCAGAAAATCAAAACAATCAGAATCAGAGGTTGCTACGGGACTATGCTATGCCAAGCACCAATGGCAACCAAACCAGCATAACTGGACCTGCAGTCAATGCAAACAACTTTGAGATCAAACCTGGTCTCATTCAGATGGTGCAGCAAGAGCAGTTTGGGGGAGATATATATGAAGATCCCAACGCACATTTGGCCAACTTCTTGGAGATCTGTGATACAATTAAACTGAATGGGGTAAGTGAAGATGCATTTAGATTACGACTCTTTCCCTTCTCTTTGAAAGACAAGGCCAAAGGATGGTTGAATTCCAAGCCCCCCAACTCATTTACCACCTGGATTGCATTATCCCAAGCATTCCTAAATAAGTACTTTCCACCAGGTAAAACTGCCAAACTTAGAAATGATATCACTACTTTTGTGCAATATGATGGTGAGTCATTATATGAGGTTTGGGAAAGATTTAAGGAATTACAAAGACGGTGTCCACACCATGGCCTTCCTGAATGGTTGATTGTGCAAACTTTTTTATAATGGTTTGACACATTCAGTTAGAATCACCATAGACGCAGCTGCAGGAGGAGCTTTGATGGGTAAGTCAACCGAGGCAGCATATGAGTTATTGGAAGAGAT
Organism: Protea cynaroides; assembly: GCA_028583415.1. Lineage (NCBI taxonomy): Eukaryota > Viridiplantae > Streptophyta > Magnoliopsida > Proteales > Proteaceae > Protea > Protea cynaroides. The sequence continues at coordinate 23,263,647 of CM053268.1, forward strand.
AGCTTCTAATAATTAGTAGTGGTCCAATGAACGAGGTCTGCCAAAGAAAGCTTCAGGTATGTATGAGATTGATGGCATTAACATGTTAAATGAAAAAGTTGATAATTTGGTGAAAATATTTGATAAGTTGGGTAATGTGAATTCTGTTACTAATCGTAACCCTGCTTTGAGTTGTGAATGGTGTGGAGACGCACATATTAGTTCTGAGTGTTTGCAGGTTGAACAGGCACAGTTCGTGTCAAATATGAATAGACAGTAGCAACACCATCAACAGTTAAACAATCCTTACTCATAATCCTACAACCTAGGCTGGAGGAATCATCCTAATTTTTCCTGGAGAGACCAAGGCAATCAAGGTAGCAGCTCAAAGCCTTTCAATCCTCCAGGTTTGCAACCAAGGCCTCAAGGAGTGGTCCAACAGCCTGAGACCAAACCATCGTGGGAGCTGGCTATTGAAAAATTAGTCAATGTGACTTTAGAAAGAATTGAGAGGATGGAAACCAAAGTTGACCAGTTAACCAGTTACAATAGCAACCTAGAAATTCAAATGGGCCAATTGGCTAATGCTTTCAACTCAAGAGGATAAGGTAATTTGCCTAGCAAAACAGAGATTAATCCAAAGGAGCAATGCAAGGTAAATTACCTTGAGAAGTGGTAAGCAACTCGGTCAGGTAAGTAAAGAAGTGGTAGCGAGTGATGGAGAAGAAGTGGCTCATGAAGAGGTAACCAAAGAGAATGAAACCGAAAAAATTGAGCATAATGAGACACAATCACAACCACCACCGGAAGTAAAACCTTATGTGCCTCCCATTCCTTTTCCTCAGAGACTTAAACAAAATAAAATTGATAAACAATTTGAAAAAATTCTTGAAAAATTTAAACAATTGCATATTAACATTCCTTTTGCAGATGCCTTAGCACAAATTCCTACTTATGCAAAGTTTCTTAAGGAAATTATGTCAAATAAACATAAAATTGGAGGATTATGAGACTATTGCTTTAACTGAGGAATGCAGTGCAGTCATTCAAAATAAACTGCCACCAAAGCTAAGAGATCCAGGGAGTTTTTCAATTCTTTGCACTATTGGTAAAGTTGATTTTTCTAGAGCTTTATGTGATTTAGGTGCTAGTGTTTCATTAATGCCTTTATCTGTGTGCAGAAAACTTGAGTTGAAGGAGCTACAACCTACTACTATTTCTTTATAGCTAGCTGATCGATCAATAAAGTATCCATTAGGTATTTTAGAAAATGTATTGGCCAAGGTAAAAAAATTCATCATTCCTGTCGACTTCATTGTGTTAGAAATGGATGAAGATACCGAGATACCAATTATCTTGGGTCAGCCTTTCTTGGCCACACCTGGGGCTGTCATAGATGTTAAATATGGTAGGTTGACATTTAAGGTTGGTGAGGAAGAAATAGAATTTAATTTGTTTAAATCAAATAAATATCCTTCTTTTACTGACCATGTTTTTCAAGTTGACTCTATAGATCTAATCACTCAAGAAGTTTTTAAGCTTGAAAATCCTAAAGAACCTCTTGAAAAATCTTTAGTGAGTGCAGGATTGACAAATGATGAAAATTTAGAAGTTGTAAAAATGGCATATGCTTTGGAGGACACACAGACTAAATCAAGGCAGAAAGGTTTTCATTTTGAGAATCTAGGCAAAGGTAAATCATTACCTCCCCCTTCTAATGTGCAAGCACCAGTTTTAGAGTTGAAACCATTACCCCCACATCTCAGGTATGCTTTTTTGGATGAAAATGATAACTTACCTATTATTGTAAATGTTTCATTATCTAATGTTCAACTTGATAAATTATTACGTGTGTTGAGATTAAGAAAATGAGCCATAGGATGGACTATTTCAGACCTTAAAGGAATTAGCCCCTCATTATGTATGCATAGAATTTTAATGGAAGATAACCATAAACCTATTGTTGAAAATCAGAGACGGTTAAATCCTAACATGAAAGAAGTAGTGAGGGCTGAAATTCTTAAATGGTTAGACGCAGGAATTATTTATCATATATCTGATAGTTCATGGGTTAGTCCTGTGCATGTAGTACCTAAAAAGGGTGGGATGACTGTTGTGCATAATGAACATAATGAATTAATTTCCACTAGAACAGTGACTGGGTGGAGAGTGTGTATTGATTATAGACAACTTAATAGTGCTACCCGTAAGGATCATTTTCCTTTGCCATTTCTTGATCAGATTCTTGAAAGACTTGCTGGGTATGAATATTATTATTTTCTAGATGGTTATTCGGGATATAATCAAATTCCTATAGCCCCGGAAGATCAAGAAAAAACCACTTTCACTTGTCCTTATGGTACTTTTGCATTTCGGAGGGTGTCTTTTGGTTTATGTAATGCACCTGCCATATTTCAACGTTGCATGATGGCTATTTTTTCTGATTTTGTTGAAAAGATCATGAAAGTTTTCATGGATGATTTTTCTGTGTTCGGATCTTCTTTTGACAGTTGTTTGGCTAACTTGTCTAAAGTCATGCAGCATTGTAAGGAGACCAACTTGGTCTTAAATTGGGAAAAATATCATTTCATGGTGCAGGAAAGCATTGTGTTAGGCCATAAGATTTCAGCAAGGGGTATTGAGGTGGATCGAGCAAAGATAGAGGTTATAGAGAAATTACCACCACTTATGAGTGTGAAAGGAGTCAGGAGTTTCCTTGGTCACGTAGGGTTTTACCGACGTTTTATCAAGGAGTTTTTTAAAATTTCAAAATCTCTATGTAACCTATTAAATAAAGATGTTGCATTTGATTTTGATACTGATTGTTTGAATTTTTTTAACAGGTTAAAGCAGGAGTTGGTATCTGCACCAATCATGGCTGCACCAGATTGGAGTTTACCGTTTGAGCTGATGTGTGATGCAAGCGATTTTGCATTGGGTGCTGTTTTAGGCCAAAGGAAAAATAGGAAGTTGCATGTTATTTATTATGCTAGCAGACTTATGAATGATGCTCAAATAAATTATGCAACTACTGAAAAAGAATTTCTCGTTGTTGTGTTTGAATTTGATAAGTTCGATCATATCTTGTAGGGTCCAAGGTGATTATTTACACAGACCATGCGGCAATCAAGTACTTATTGACTAAAAAAGATGCGAAGCGAAGGCTAATTCGGTGGGTGTTGTTACTTTAAGAGTTTGATGTAGAGATTCGAGATAAGAAGGGAATGGAGAATGTGGTAGCTAATCACTTATCCAGGCTGGAGGTTCAATCAAAAGCAGAAGATGTGTCAATCAATGAAAGCTTCCCAGACGAGCAGTTGCTTGTGGTTGCTGTTGTTCCTTGGTATGCTGATTTAGTGAACTATCTGGTTAGTGGTATTATTCCTCCGGACTTGAACTACCATCAAAGAAAGAAATTCTTGTGGGAGGTGAAACATTACTTTTGGGAGGAGCCTCTATTGTACAAGCATTGTGCAGATGGGATGATCAGAAGATGTGACCCTCAAGAGGAGATTCATGACATACTATGCCATTGTCATTCTTTAGAGTGTAGTGGATATTTCAGCACTTCTAAGACAGTTACAAAAGTGTGTCTATCTAGCTTTTATTGGCCAACCATGTACCAGGATGCTAGGGTGTATGTGGCTACATGTGATCGGTGTCAACGAGTAGGAAACATGACCAAAAGGAATGAGATGCCATAAACCAGTATTTTAGAGGTTGAATTGTTTGATGTGTGGGGGATTGACTTCATGGGTCCATTTCCATCGTCTTTCAACAATCAGTTCATACTGGTAGCAGTAGACTATGTTTCCAAATGGGTGGAGGCAATAACAATTCAGACCAATGATTCTCGGGTGGTAACTAAGTTTCTTAAGAAGAATATTTTTTCGAGGTTTGGTGTACCAAGAATTATCATCAGTGATCAAGGATTCCATTTCTGCAATCAATCGTTTGACACTCTATTAAAGAAATATGGAGTCACACACAAGGTGGACTTGCTTATCATCCTCAAACAAATGGGCAAGTGAAATTAGCCAATCGAGAATTAAAGTTGAATTTGGAGAAAATTGTTGGAAGATCAAGGAAAGATTGGGCAACCAAACTTGATGATGTATTATGGGCATACCAGACAGCTTTCAAGACGCTCTTAGGCATGTCTCCATATAGACTTGTCTTTGGAAAGTTTTGTCACCTACCAGCTGAGTTGGAGCATAAGGCTTATTGGGCAGTTAGAGAACTTGGTGTTACATTCCTAAATGATTTGGAAGATAATTGACCAAAATCTGCCTTAAAATCAGCATTCTCCAATAAATTGGGTAAGTTGCAAGATTGTAAAAGACTGATTTTATGGGACTGTAAGCTTATAAATTAAGAAGAAGGAGAAAAGAAAAATACACAGAGCAAGAGGAGCTGTTCATAGAAGGGGCTACAAGGCACATTGGAGGTGGAGAGTTCAGAGGGATAGAGCTAGAAGGCTAGAGAGAAATCCTGGATTCAAGCTTCATCTATTCCCATTACGAGTTCTTCCCTTTTCTCTGTGATCCCTTTGTTTATGTTTTAGAATTGTCAATGATGAATTGCTAGATTTCTTATTCTAGGATTAGGATGGATTCATTGAAATTGTGTTGATTAAATCATTAACTTTTGAATGATTATGTTTTATGCAATCTGGTATTTTTGAAAAATTACATGTGATTAATTGATCACTAATTGCATATCTCAAGGTATCAATTGAGGAGGCGAAAGCGGAAGATTGATATTAGTTCATAAAATACCAATCATCGATTGAGTATTTTCTTAGAAATAAGGGCTCACCATCGTGATCTTTGTTTTAATTCTAATGAACGTAATGAGTTTGTATTAGAATCTTGCAAATACAAAAGTAGATGAAGGATTAATACGAGCATAATTTGTTATTCTTGAAAGAGATAACAGAATATCTTAAGGAATTGATCGTTGCATCAACAGAAATTTATTCAATAAGTCTGATTTAGTTAAGCATAATTTAATTGAGGAAGTTCGAATCCTATCTTTGGTTTCATAATCTGCTTATTAATTATTAATCTTGGTAATTCAGTTGTCTAAATAATAGAGAGAATTAATTAGGTTTGGTAATTGAACATTCTCCCTGTGGAAACGTTACTCGACTTATCATTATATTATTTGCACGACCCGTACACTTGCGAATTCGACAACAAGCAAAAAACCATGAGAAAATAAATTAGGGATAATGGTTAATGAGAAACTGTAAATAATGGCCATAGAATAATCATAGGATGAATCCAAGTGATGAGCTGAGGAATCGACTCAGGAAGAATTCGGATTGAAGATAAATTAGTGACCAAACATCATGTGGTCGCAGCCTGTGGTCGACCACAGGGTGACCAGAGGGTCGACCACAGCTATTCAGGAAGTTCCCAAGAAAGGTGTGGTCTCATGGTGTGGTCGCATAATCTGCGACCACAGGGTTCGACCACATAGTGTGTGGTCGCATATATTGTAACCACAGGATCGACCACATGTGTGACCACACGATAACAGCAAGCATATTTTGAGACCAAACAAGGTTTTTAACTAATGTAACTTGGTAAACTTGAACCCTAACTTAAATACATTAATTGTTTAGGTTCCTAATAGATTTAAAGTGACTTTCAAAGCTTGGGAGAGGAACAAACATCGATCAAAGGTGAGGGAACAAGACCTAAATTAATTGGCTAATAATAAACTGTTTTATTTATTGAGTCCAATGCCATGAATGATTCTATGCTTGTATGCTTGTAATGTGCATTTCACATGTCATCCAATATTCCTGCTATTACTGCTCATGCAAATTTAATTCTGTTTATTTATAACATGATGATGATGATGATGATGTTAGGAATAGACATGTGAATGTATGTGTGTGGTTAGTGTGCTTGATGCGAGTGAAGCATCAGGGGGAGGACGTGACATTGTGGTTCATCCTGGTCACCAGACTCTAGATCTATCTCTACTCAAGTCTTGTGAACTGACATTGTCGTATCGCCATTACCTTAGCAGAACTATTATGTCGTAGGACATCAGGGGAGGTGGTCTCGGACCGTGTAGTCTCTGACTCTGCCGGGGGGCCTTAGCTCTATCTCTATGGACGTATTGAGGGATGCTGGGGTGAGGCCTTGGATACACTGATGACATTAGGAATGGTTAGTTGCGAGCCCAGTTTGTAAGCCCTCACCAATAGGGGCTTACGTATTGGTATGGGTAGGGCATCAGGGGAAGTGTTATGCGGTGTTTAATCCGGGCACTTTAGTTCTCTCTCTATTCCATGATGGGTGCATATGGGATGGCAATGGTGTTTGATCCATTGGACGGCTTCACACACTCATGTATAGAGGTGCGACAGCCACTAATCCTTTCTATTGTACATTGCAAACTCATAAACCAGACCAAAGATATGAATTTAATGCATGCATATGTTTATTGCATTGTTTTGTTTACTCACTGATCTCAAGTTGGAGAGCTGACCCTCGCGCATGTAATTCTTTTTAGTTTCTGATGTTGCAGGTATTACGGTTGAAGATTATGTTGACACGCAACATATGAACAGGTGGCGACTATGGATGAGTAAACTGTGGAGGACTATTATGATTCGTGAAGCGAACGTTTCAATTATGGATGCGCTTAGTGTTTAACTTTCATATTTGGATATTTGTAATATGTATTAAATTATGATTTGACTACTTGGAGATAACTAAAATATTAATTATTTATCATGATTAGACCTCAGTTCATTATTAATAAGACTTCCGCTATTTACTTTATTATCTCTGATTAATGTGGAATTTATTTTGATTTAACATGGTTGGCATAGCCTGTACGAGATCCTGGTTGAACCGTTGGTTTATTGATGGTTCGTCACACCATTCTGGATAGTCTAGAATTGGGGTGTGACAGCCATTGTTGACGAACTTGTAACAAAAAGGTCTGCAATAGATAAACTAATTGCAGAGATAGTTGCAGCCAAGTTGGCTGACGCTTTAGGGGAGGTTTTGAATGTGAGGGTTTTTGGTGCTTCTGCTTTTGGAGGCAAATCTAGGGTTTTAACTATTTTCGTTTAATGGTGCCTGTCGGTGGCAGTCTGTCGTCGGTTCCTGGTGATGAATTGCTGTTAACCACAGGTTATGGACATGGGAATGGAACCCCATGCTCTACTGCAGCCTTCAGTTCTCTGGTTTCTAGGGAGGAGACTAGGGTTTGGATAGTTCATCATGAGCTACGTGATCTTCATGCTTCGGTTTGTGCATCTGATGTTCCTCGTATTCTTCCTACGGCTTTAGCAGGTTTTTCAGGTGATCTTCATGCTTCGGTTTCTCCTGTGCAAGGAATTAATCAAGTGGTTCCAGTTGTGGGAACTTCCGATTCTGTTAGGGTTTCAGATAGTAGGTTCATGGATAATCTGGCTCCCAATGCTATAAACACTATAGTGACTCATGGTGTTGATTTTGTTCGATAGACTGTGGCTAGTATACTGGCAGAGATGATATCAGAGTTTACTAATGACTTGCTTAGGCGAGTTTCATCAACTGTGCCTGGGGTCTCTAACCCTAATTTTTCTAGGGTTTCAAATCATATGGATATTTTGGCTCCGACGCCGGCAAAGTCTGGTGCTTTTATGGTTTTTTCTACTAATGGAACGATTCCTTCTAGGATCGTTCCAACTAATGATGAGGTAAGTCAGCTTGTTATGGAACAGCCAGCTATCTCGATGGTTTCATCTTCTTCTGGGACTGATGCTCTGGTGCCTTTGGTTGCAACTATGCTGGTTTTTGATGGATCTGGTCTTTTTGGGATGTCATCAAGTGCAATAGCTGCTGGTGGGGTTGATTTTTCAATCCTTACCCGCTTTGATAGCAATGTATGGAGTGCTGTCAATTATCCTAATATTAATGGCGATGCTGCGAGCTACTTCCCATGCAACAATTGAGGTTGCAGCTTTACGTCGAACTTCTCAAGTCAGGAAAAGGAGAAGGTGGGCTTAACAGGAGAAAGGAAAATCTGTTGTGACAGATGAGAATCTAGCGGTCCCTTCTGTTGAAACATAAACTGCTGATGCAGGTCTTAATGGGTTGAACAATGTTGGAGAAGGTTCTCAGTTAGGGGGTGTTGAAGGACGGTCTTTCGCTGCGGTGTTGCAGGGTAATGGTGCTGCCTCGTTACAAAGGCCAATTAATGATGGGGGAATCACAAGAGTTATGATTCCCAAAGAAGCATATGAAAAGAGATTATTGATGTTTCAATACTCTTTGATTGTTCGTTTTGATGCAAGGGGGATCCTAATGGAAGATATTGAGAAAGAGGTGAAGGCACAATGGAGTAATATCAAGTTTGAAATCACTTCTCTTGGTAGAGGTTTCTTCATTTTTTGGTTTTTTATTAATAAAGATATGCTGACAGTCTGGCAACGAAGAGCTACAAAAGTACTTAGTCGTACTATTAGATTTCAGAGGTGGAAGCCTGATTTTAATGTTAATAAGCAATTTATCTCTAGAAATTTACAGTAGATTCGTGTAAGACCCATACTCTACTAACCCGATCTAACCATATTATGCTAGGTCTTCCCATTATTTTTGGATTGAGTAGACCAACCGTGTGAAGAAAACCACTAGACCAGGTAAGAGAATCGACTCAAAAGCACTTAAAATTAAGTGTATGGTCGACTGCCTGAGTAGGTATGGTCGACCATATGATGAAGAGTGAAGACCACTTATAATGGGATGTGTGGTCGATGCACGATGAAGAGTGAAGACCACTTATAATGGGACGTGTGGTCGACAGATTTTGCGACCATACGTCCTACTGCACGCACCCAAATCAGACTTCAAAATTTAGAAACTTTCCAAATCAAAGGTGATCTCTTTTCTATTGTTGGAGAGCTTTATATGGAGAGTTTCTCTCTATATAAAGGACGTTCATCAACCCTTTTTCACTCCTTTGGAACATTATCAAACCCTAAAACTTAAGGGAGAAAGGAGGAGGAAGAGAAAGAGAAGGAGATTTGGAGAGAAAGGCAAAGAGAAGGAGTTCTATATAATTTCTACAACCAGTAAGGTATGAACCTTGTCTCTGTAGCCATAGAATACCTAGAGTAGGAGTTTCTAATGTAAGTTGTGATGCAAAACCAATGGGAGGATTCAACTATGGGATTTTCATCTATCAAATCTCAAAGCGGATCATGAAGAATGAGTTAGGGTATTTAGTGGAATAAAAACTAAGGAATTTGGCTAAAGAATGATCGTTAAGGTGAATCTCGTTGATGATCTAAGAGGAGAAACTCATAGGAGGATTAGAAATAAGATCAAACTCGTGTGGTCGTAGCTATGGTCGACCATAGGGTGGTGATAGAGTTGACCACAGCCATTCAAGAAGAATCTAGGAAACATATGGTCATAGGTGTGATCGCATATAGTGCGACCACAGGGGGTCAACTGTACATGGTATGGTCGACACAGGCATGTGACCAGAGAACTAATCAGTCACCTATCAGTGATCTATTTTGATTTTCGACTGTTGTAATGTAACTTGTTACACATGAATCCTAACTTAAATTCATACAATTCGCAGGTTGCTAAATTGATTCAAAGTGATTTGCAAGGCTTGGAAGAAGATCGAATATCGTATTGAATATCATTAACAGATGAGGGAATAAGACCTAAACTAACTGGATAATAACAAACTATGTTTCTTTTATTTCGTCCAATGCCATGAATGATTCTATGCTTGTATGCTTGTAATATGCATCTCACATGTCATCCAATATTACTGCTATTCTTATTCATGCATATTTACTTTATTTTTTCTACCATGTTGATGAATGATGATAGGAATAGACATGTGCTTGTGAGTGTGGTTGGTGTACTGTGTGGGGAAGGGTGTTTCATTCCTAAACCATGCTTTACATTAATATTATCGTTTCGCCATTACCTTAGCGAAACTATTACGTCGTACGGCATCAGGGGAGGTGGTCTCGGACCGTGTGGTCTTTGACTCTATCGGGGGGCTTAGCTCTACCTCTATGGATGTATTGATGGATTCTGGGGTGAAGCCATGGATATATTTGGATGGCATTAGGATTAGTTAGTTGCGAGCCCAATTTATAAGCCTTCGCCAATAGGGACTTACGTATGGGTATGGGTAGGGCATCAGGGGAACTATTGGTGGTATGTGATCCAGACACTTGAGCTCTAATTCTATTCCATGATGGGTGCATGTAGGACGACAATGGTGTTTGATCCATTGAGCGGATTCACACACTCATGTATAGAGGTACGGTGGTCGCCAATCCTTTCTATAGCATAGTTGCAAACTTAAAAACAGACCAAAGATATGAATTGAATGCATACATATGTTTGCATATTATTTTATTTTCTCATTGAGTCGTGATGTGTGCTCACCCTTTTGACGTCGAATATTTTAGTTTATGATGCATGTCCTACTGTAGAAGACTATGTGAACACGCCGTTGTATGAATACATGGCTATTATGGACGTAAAAGCTATGAAAGATGTGCATGATCCGTCATGCAAGTGCAACCAATGTGTTTTTTTATTAGTTTAGCTATTTTGATTCTTGGAACACGTAATTGATTATTTTACTTTATGTTTTGAGTTAGTTGGAGATAACTAGATAAATATTTATTTTATCACTGTTAGACCTCAGTTCATTAATTATACAGACTTTTTCTTATTTATTTATTTATTTATTTATTTACTCTGATTATTACTGTAGAATGTGTTTGGTTTAATATGGTGGGTACGGCCTATACGAGATCTTAGTTTGAACCATTGGTTCTTATGATGGTTCATCACACTACTGGTTAGTCTACAATTAGGGTGTGACAATTCATTTTCTAGATCTTCCATATGATTATTGGGATCAATATGTTTTATTCTCTATTGCTAGTGCTGTAGGGAACCCTGTCTTTATTGATAGAAGAACTCAATTGGCAGTGGATGGAAAATTTCCACGTGTTCGTGTGGAGGTTGAGAAAAATAAGCCTAGAATACATGAAGTTCTAGTTGGGAAAATGCATTATGGTTCTCAATTCTTTTTCAAGCAGGCTTTGATCTATGAAGATAGTCCAGTTAAGTGTGCTAAGTGTGGTGCTTTTGGACATTCTCAGGAAAGTTGTAAGAGCCATGTTGAGCAGCAAAATATGAGCTCCAACCCTGGTAATTCTAATTATGATCCTAAAGATCTTGTTGCTATAGGCTATATAGCATTTATTCCTTCTTCAGTTTCAGTTACTACTGGTGTGACCTCACCATTGCCTGGTGCCTCAGGCTACATTCCTGTCATGTCTGATACCCTCCTTTGGTTATTCCTAGACAAGGTGTAACGTCGAATCATACAATGTCTGTTAGTAGGGGGCAATATTTAAGTCCTTCTCCTCTGCTTCCATAAAATCAATCTTGGGCTGACATTGCTGAGAATGAGGATGATTTTGATGTTGAGGCAGAGAATGCATTGGTTGATGGAGATAATGTTAGAGTTAATGAAGCCGGGGATTCTGACATGGTGCCTAGTTCACATGCTTCTGTAAGTCTACCCCTATCGTCCTCTACTCAATTTCTTACTACTGTACAAGGAACTAGTGGTAGTAGTATTGTCTCTGCTGGTCAGGTGGGGTCAGTTGAAGTCTCTTTCTTAGACCTATCTACAATAGATAAAATCCTTGAAGAGCCTTTTTCTAAAGTGAAACCTAGAAGGGGAAGGTTTGGTAAAAGAGGGGGAGCAAGTAGAAATGTTTCCCAATGAAGATTGCCTTCTAGAATATTAGGGTTGTCTCAAACCCTAAAACGAGACGTTTTATTCGTTTCATATTAAGGGAGCATTCTCCCTCTATTTTGTGTTTTGCTGAGCCTTTGATTTCACCAGGAAAATACCCTAAATCTATTATGCATAGTCTAGGGTACAGTGTGGATTTTATTCATAATGTTGGGTCGAATAAATTGCCTAATTTATGGGTTATGTGGAAGTATGGCCTTTCCAAACCATCTGTGATTATGTCTTTTGAGCAACATGTTACTATTTTCGCTTTGTTAAATGGGGAAGTTCATTTAATTACTTTTGCTCACAGCTTTAAAGTAAAAAGAAGAGAACTATGGTTTGATTTAGCTTCCTTGGGTGTCTCCTCTGTGCCTTGGTTGGTTTGTGGTGATTTTAACTGCTGTTTGTACTCCCATGAGAAGAGAGGTGTTGGCTCTTTTAACTTTTCTGTTGCTGAGGAATTTGCAACTTGTTTAGATTTGGTTCAAATAAGGATAATTCCATCTATAGGCCTAAAATATACTTGGTCTAATAACCGTGTTATGGGGCATGTTAAGGCTCTTCTTGACAAAAACTGTGGCAATCAAGCTTGGTTTTTTTAGATATAAGGAATGTTTTCAAAGGGTTTTATTTGGTTCTCCTTCGGATCAATGTCCTCTCCTAGTTGGTTGTAGCTCTATTCCAAGGCCAGCTTACATACCTTTCAAGGTCCAAAGATTCTGGTTGGAGAATACTAGTTTTAATGATGTTATTTGAAATGTATGGACGTCCTCTTTTGCAGGTACTCCCTATTATATCTTGTCTCAAAAGCTTAAGATGCTCAAAGGGGATTTAAAGACTTGGTTTAAAGCAGTTTTCCCAAAGATTGATGATGAAGTGCAGGTGTCTCGCTCTGATCTTGAGAATATTCAAGAAAAAAATTCAAAATGAGGGTCTAATTCAGACCCTGAAGGAACAAGAAATTGGAGCCTCTATTAGGCTTGATAAAGCCCTTGGTTTGCACGAATCATTATGGAGGGAAAAGTCCTGTATCACTTGGCTATGGAATGGTGATCGAAATACTAAATTCTTTCATTATTATGCTTCAAGTAGGTGTGGAGGAAATTCTATTCAACTTCTTAAATCAACATTGGTGAATGGTTAGAAGATCAAGAGGATATTAAATCCCATATTTTTTTCGTTCTATGAAAATCTTCACACAAGCAATTGTGGAGCTATGCATTTGGATCTCTTTGATGTTATTCCCAAGTTGGATAGTGAAGCTAATTCCTTGTTACTTGATGTCATACCATCTAATGAGGAGATTAAAAAGGCTGTTTTTGATCTCAGTCTAGATAGTGCTCCTGGTCCTGATGGATTTGCAAGTAAATTTTTTTAGTCATGTTGGGATATTGTTGGTGCTGATGTCTCATTGGCAGTTAAATCCTTTTTCCAGTCTGATACTATTCCAAATGGTATTAATGGAAACTTTATATCCCTTATACCGAAGCTTGAAGGTGCTATTAAATTATCTGATTACAGACCGGTATGTGTGGGTAACTTTATCTATAAATACCATAGTTGATATTTGTTGATCTCGGGAGTTATGATGCATAATAAACACCCATATGTATGGGATAGAAACTTACAACTATGACCTGATGTTGGGAGCAAAATCCTTATAAATTAGGGGTATTGTAAGACCCACTCTGAAATCTTCACATTTCGGATCTCTCAGTATCGGGTCTTACTGTGCCAACCCTTGGCACCCTGACCTTTGACCATCCATATGGTGTGGGGTCCGCTTCTTGGTTCACTTAGTAATGATAGGACATGTGGGAATATTGTCCAAAAAAACCTATAAGGCATCCCCACCAAACTGGGCCCACCAAACTAGGCCTAAACCAATTTTTAAGCCTAATCAGAGGCACAACCGGATGAACGTTCACCCACTTGACTGCAACCGATTGAACACACGATTTGGGTTTTTCTCTCTCCACGGGTTCTATAAAAAGGAGGACACAACCTCCTTTCCTTTCATTTGGAACAGGGAGACTAAGAGTGGGAGAAGAAGAGAAGAGGAAGAAGAACTTGGAGCTCAAGGAGAAGAACTCTAAATCCTAGCTTCATTCCTTGGAGGTAAGTCACCATCCTCCATCCCCTCTTTTGGTTTATTGAATGAGAACTAAAGACCCAAAGTGGTTGGCACCATTAATGGTGGTCACCATTAAACCTATAAGTTAGATTTTCTTTACTCAACTCCATATGGAGCTTAATGAAACCATAAATGGTTCCTATTGTACCTAATAATGGTGGGAAGATGATTCCCACCAACTAAAATAGATATCATGAAGTGAGAATCAAATCTCCATTAATGGAGACTAAGCCTAACATAGAAAACTTAGGTTATCATCCCCCCATGAATGGAGACATCAATGGGGTCTAAACAACTCCTATTATGTGTAAATATGATGGGAGAATGTTTCCCACCACTTAGAGTGAAGGAAATCAAGTGGGAAAAACCTTCCCCAAGGAGGGAGAACGTCTCTGGTTTGTGCTTGGCTTCTAGGACTAAATCAGAGACACGAAACTGGTGTCACGAAAAAGGTAACACAGAACCGGTGTCACGAAACCTGTGGCATGAACCGATGGCATGAACCGGAGGCACGAACCGGTAGACTGGTAGTGGGACTAATACTGATTGACTCACGACCAGTCTACCGCCAGGGAAAATAATGTAAATCATTAGACTAAGTAATATCCAGTACCACCCTAATCGGTATCACAAACAAAAAACTGTTGGGTACGTCACACCGGTATATACCAGGTACTGCTAGTCATGCCTCCACGTAGGCTTAATCCCAAGCGGAGCCATTGCTGGATGACCGACCATTCAGCCAAACTTCTAAAAAACACATTGGAACCCTAACACTATAAACAATATATAAAGCGGATGACCAACTGGATAACCATTCATCCGATCAATCTTCCAGTTCTATAATAAAGTGATTGGGCATGTGAAATGAATCCTAGATCGGAGTTTTGGGAATGACATGTGGTTTGAGATGTATGAAGATTCATTCCAACGAGTTTTGCCTAAGGTGGCCTCGGACCTTGCACCAATTATGGTGGGTTGTAGATCGATTCCAAGGCCCAAAAATGTACCATCCAACTTTCAAAGATTCTGGATGGACCACAATAGCTTTAAAGAGGTAGTGAAGGAGGAATGGGACAAAGAGGTGAGAGGTACAACTTTCTTCGTGCTTACTACAAAGCTAAAGAATTTGAAGCATAGATTAAAATTGTGGTCAAGAGAGATGTTCCCTAATATTGATAAAGAGGTGTGTGTAATTAAATTAATGCTTAAAGACATCCAAGAAATAGTACAGATAGTGGGTGCAATGACTTGCTACATTATGAAGAAATGGAGGCAGCCAGGAAATATGATGAAGCATGTGCCTTACAGGAATCTATGTGGGCTAAAAAGGGAAGGGTGAACTGGTTGAAATGTAGAGATAAAAATCTTCAAGTATTTCCATGCCTTTGCTAGAGGTAGGAGGAAAAAAATCTGATCAGAATTATACAAAAAGAGGATAACTCTGTACTTGACCAGCAAGACGACATCAAATTTCATATATTGCAATGCTATGAAGAGTGTTGCTGTATTTGGGATGAACCCAGAAAGTTCTTCAAGTCTAGATGGTTATCCTGACAAATTTTTCTGTCACTGTCGGGATATTGTGGGTGATGAGGTTTGTAAGGCTTCGAGATCCTTTTTCATGAGAGGAGGCGTGCTGAATGGAGTTAACAACAATTTCATCACATTAATTCCAAAGAACTAGAGAGCTATGAAACTTACTGAGTATCGACATATATGTATGGGTCATTTTGTTTATAAATATCCCAAAAATCCTTGCAAGTAGATTGGGTCAATTCATTGAGAAGTTAATATCTGAAGAGCAGGGAGCTTTTGTAAAGGGGCGAGTAATTCACAGAAACATTGGAATAGCATCTGAACTAGTTACATTGATGCACAAAAAAATTCTTATCCTATGCAGGACATGTGGAGCTTGTGAAAATTGTTCTAAGCAGTGCATTTGTTCACACCTTCTCCGTCTATGCATGGCCTAGAACCATGATGAAATCAAAAGAGGATATGATGCGAAATTTCATATGGAGTGGAGACCCAATGAAACTAAAATCTGAAGTGGTGAAGTGAGAGAAAATGTGTAGGCCTCGTGAGGAGGGTGGGCTTGGAATCTGAAATCAAAGGATGTCAATCATGCTATGCTTTGCAAATTAGCATTGAAGGTATGGTCTGAGAACTCAACTTTTGCCAAGTTTATGAGAGCAAGACACATTAAAAAAAGGGGGTGGAATTAGGAAAACAAAATTCACTTCACTAGTATGGGTCAATATCCAAAAAGTTTGGGATTGGTCTACAAAACACACCAAATGGATCATTAGAGATGGAACCAATATATAATTTCTGGAAAGATACCTGGCTGGGGGAAAAAATCTTTGGAGGAGGAACTAGGGATTAATGTAAGTGAGTTTCAAGACTCAGACATGTCCCTAGGTCGGTTACTGTAAATGGAGAGTGGTCATGGCCAGTTAGGCTTTCTCCCTAGTTGGTACACGTGGCGAATTCCGCAAAGGCTCTAGCGAAAGGATGTCATGATAAATTTGCCTAGACTGGAGAACAAGATGGATCCTTTGTTAGGGATGAACGCACAACCACGAAAAAGAGACGAAGATCAAGCAAACACACAACACAGAATTTACTGTGGTTCAGCACCCAAATTGGAATGCCTACCTCCATCACAGAAAAACAGAGATTCTTTATTGCCAAGAAAACTGTTTATAATTCTCTCCACCTGATATAGTGTCTTCCTTTACTCAGACCTTACCTAGGTTTTCCCACACAAAGACAAAATATAGAGAAACCTAGAAACTCTAATCCCACCACAATTATAAGTTTACCACCGTAAATGTAATAGACTCATACCCTAATACAAATACTACCCTTATAATTATGTGGACTCCACAGAATATAAGACACTAACCCAACATCCATCTCAATCAGGTCGGCATGGAATTTAATTAGGGAAAGCAGCCCAAAGCAGCCATGGGTGTCTGTGGTATGGGAGAGAGGATTAGTACCATGTGATGCTTTTTTTGCATGGAGGTGGTGTCATGAGAGGACTCCGACAGCTGACCTTGTAAAGAAGAAAATGGTATGTCTTCCATCTAGATGCTTTCTATGCCACAGAATGGAAGAAACAAAAAATGATATCCTTGTAAACTTGTGAGGTAACTAAAATGGCATGGAGTATTAATTGTAGGATGGTTCGGTCTGCAACGGCCAGATTTATCTACAATTGAAGAACTTATAGAGTGGTGGAGAAGGAAAAGTCAGATTGTAGCTTTTATGCATGTTTGGTCACCTCTCATGTATGCTATATTAGCATGTGTTTAGAGGGCAAGAGATAGAAGCTACAACGACAACGTCAACACTCCATGGGCTGTTATTATTGGTTGGGTAAGAAGAAAAGGAGGGGAGATATCAGTGAATAGACCTTGTATTGTCAGGTTAGTTTTGGAGTTACAATTGGCACAACATCTTAAAATAATGACGAAAAATATGAACCAACCTATAGTAATCCAGCTATTTTGGAAGCCTCCAGCAGTGTTGTGGTGCAAATTGAATGTAGATGGTTGCATCCTATGAAATCCAGGGGAGGGATCAGTAGGAGTTGTTCGCAATGACAGGAGACAGGTTTTATTTGCATTTGCAAAATACTTGGGAGTGACGACAAACTTTAAAGCTAAGTTACAAGCAGCAATCCGTGGAATTACAGAGGCACAGAAGCTTGGTTTTGTTCGCATATGGCTGGAGAGTGGTTCGAGCCCAGTGATTTATAGCCTGAGGACCAATTGCATTCCTTGGTACGTTGAGCAGAGATGAGGAGGTATAAAGGGAGGATTGTCAAGATGTAAATTAAGGTTCACTCATTACTGCTGAGAATAAATTCCATAGCTCATAGCTTAGCAAAAAGGGCAGCCTATGAGAGAGTCTCGTACGTTGAATAAATGCCCTCAGTTTGTAGCAAGGGAGGTCGTTTAGGATGCTTCTCAACATCTCAGATTTAGATTTCAGAAGTAGTTGTTATTCTCCATCTGGTAGACTCCTGCCAATGCTGATGGCAATGCCGAAGGTGGGAAGTCTAACAGATTGGATTGTACTCTAATTTTCTTTATACCTTAATAAAGCTAACCTATAGCAAAAAAAAAATCTATATCAATTGAGGAAAATTAAAAACTGGAAGTTTGTGACAACCAACGGGAGTTCCCGTTCTAAGCCTCCTTTCTTGTTTTTAATTTAATTGTAGACTTAATACCAAAAAAATTTTACATTCTCTTTTTCAAACCGTAGCTTGGATAAAATTTGAACCTGTAGTAACCAGGTACTATTTCAACCTCAAAAGATGATGTGAACCATATTTCCTTTGACTGAGTTAAGGCCAAAAAACTTAACAACATCATTTTATTTTACAAGAAACATTCGCAGTAAAAGAAAATCAGTGCTAAATGGAAATTCTTACCTAGATTGAGTGAAATCCTACATAACAATTGTTGTTTCTCTAACAAATAGTGTAATAGGAATTTGTTCCTGTAAAATGTCTGAATCACTGAAACTAAAATAGATAAGTATTTTTTGACAAAAGGTTTTATGGACATACACACCCCCACAAGGTATCCATGGATGGGCATATGTAGTTGTGCCACATAGATGTGGGGAGTGGGGAATTGTTTTGATCGGTCACATGTCAAATTTCAGACTCAGTTTAATTACACAGACACTCCTTCTACTGTAGTGAAACTACATAGAACTACTCTGTTTTTACAAAAGCTACAAAAAATACCCTTCTAACAATTCTATCATACAATCTCACCCACACCGTTACTTTTAACTTAACGGCAGAGGGTCATTTTTTTAAGACAAAAATACCCTTACTAAGTGCATTTTTGAAAATGAAAAAGAAAATAAAAAAAGTCACAAAAAAAATATAAAAATGAAATTGAAAAGTTTTGAAGGTAAAAAAGTCTTTTTAGCATCTAAAAAGAATAAACCCTTTTAAAAAAAATTTGTCTAAAAGACACTTAGTAAGGGTATTTTTGTCTAAAAAAAAGTTTGACATTCTACCGTTAAGTTAAAAGTAACGGTGTGGGTGAGATTGTATGATAGGATTGTTAGAGGGGTATTCTGTGTAGCTTTTGTAAAAGCAGGGTAGTTCTATGTAGTTTCACTACAGTAGAGGGGGTGTCTGTGTAATTAACCCTTCAGACTCAAATTCAATCATATATCCATTCATGTACTGACATACACCTGATGAACTTGATATGACACTGAGAGGAGGGGGGGGGTGAATCAGTGTCTGAAAATTATCCTTAATTATTTACTGCTGCCCAGAGCTGATGGAGACCTAACTTTTCACACACACACAAGCGCATGCAAATCTACCTCGCTACCACTCAGTGGCTAGGTCTACCAGATTTGCACACTCATCCTGCAAGTCATTCCATGCACTCCAAAATATATAGGAAAATAAAGACTATCCACAACACAGGATATACGTGGTTCACCAACACAATGTGTGATGGCTAGTCCACGGAATAATGCCCAACGAGTCCCGTATATACTCAATACACTTCTTTTTGCTGTCTACACAGAAGGGAGTACATACACCCAATTTACCCAGCATAAAACTAGGAGGGCACACATGTGCCAGGAATTCAGGTATCAAGTACCAGTGTTCAGCACACGCTGCACACCACGCTTAACCCGCACCCACGGGAAGCAAATAACAATTTTTTTATAGGCTTATAAATTTACCTTACAATTTTCCCCCACTAGCTAGGTATTCAACAATTTGCACCTACGCTAGCATACAATAAATTGAAAGCAACAAATAGATAAGGAATTGAAAAACCTCACAAAGAATGCTTTCAAATGGCCAATATCTCTGAAGCTTCACCACTGCTCTCAGGTACTCTCCAACAACCTTCAATGATGATAGAGATCGATTCACAGAGCACACCTTGCTCATAGGCTTCCAATATCTTCCACACAATCCATAATCACCATGAATGTAAACATAAATATTCTACTGACCTCTCATAGGGATTTAGCACTCCATTGATGCACAGAGAAGAGGTAGTTGGTGATTGATCACTCCCATAGGGCACGAAACCTTAAAAATCCTTCTCTCTGCCTTCAAAATGCTCTTTTCAATTTTTATCTAGGATTTCACGACTCCCAATGGCACCCAATGTATAGAGCATCCAAAAATATGGAAACTGCAACTTGAACGGACTGATTTGGAGCTCGGATGAAGAAATTATGGCAGTTTGAAGTTCGACCAACCAAAAGATTCAAAATAGAATCTTTCCTTTTATAACCACGCACCCGCGCCTCACCGTAGCCGCGCCGTCAATGCGCAGTCAAGATCTGATTGGTCGATCTATGAATCTCTATATTCGTTCGTCGGATCTCACTCAAAAAGGCGGGATTGCCTATTGAGCGTCGGATCAAGTCATATCACGTCTCTGAAAATCGGCTTGAACGACAGCCTTTAGATCTGGATCTGTCCCGCCGAAGTACCGCACGTGCGTTACACTGAATCAGGAAAGTTCTTCATGCAACGTGATGCACACCTTTAAGTTGCGCGGACCAATCAGATCCGACGCGATGGAATCTGATGCGATCTCTGAGATCCACTCGAGCCCGCCTTAATCAGATCCATCTGATCTGGATCTTGACGACGTGGCTCATTCTGAGCCGTCCGAACAGAATTTATCTCTATTTATGATAATTTCAGCCTTCTCCCTCAACTCTTGATAATTACAAAAAGACCCTTGGACTTTTAGATAACGTTATTGTTTTCCCTATATCACTTATACTCACCGAAAGCTTGATTTTTTGGCCGTTTTCGATCGTTCCGACGGAAACTGCAATATCTCCCTCATCTGAAGTCGGAATTGAGCGATTCAAATTGCGTTGGCAAGATAACTCGACGCTCTACATCTTTCCATTGTCGGATTTCCATGAACCTTCTACAGGACCCACCAAAAATAGGCCCAAAGTTAAAAGTCTATAAAACTTAGGAATTTGGACTTGAAACTTTGCGTGCATGCATGCCAAGTGCCGTGGACTGCCGTGTTGACATGTCACCTTGCCACCACACCCGTGGGTCCCACCCACAGTCTCTCTCCTCTTACTCTTTCTAGTTTCTCTCTCCTCATTCTCTTTCTACATCTTCTTTCTTCATGTAATGCTTCAAGATGCCACAACACTGCCTCATCATCAGAAACTTGGCCACATCACCAGAAACACTGTCAGATCATCAGATCATCAGTTTCTCGTTCCTCTTGTCGACCACACCATCAGTGGGGCCCACAGACAGTCTCTCTCATCAAACTCAGTGTAGAATACCATTCAACTCTTTGCAAGTCATCTGAAACACATGTAAAACACTGTAGAACACACATGCAAAGTTACCACATCTATGTCACTGCACCGACACTCTCTCTCCTACACTGACACTATCTCTCCTCATTTCTCTGACTGAATGCTCATCAACACAGTCACATCAGCCAAGTTGCCGACAATGACAACACAAAGTCCAACAACACCCTCATGATAGTCCAAGGATTGGGATGCACTCTCTTGGTAGATTTGATTTCAATGCTTTATTTTACCACTTGCCAATTCCATTTATGCTGAACCTTGCATGTGAGAAGGGGACTTTGGAATCTATATCCACAAAAATTTATCACATCTAATTTGACATGTGGTAGATCTATAAGCCCATCGATAGACACCTGATACCTTATAGATGTGCCTGACATAAACTTTATAAATATAATCAACAAATCATGGCTAGTAGTTTTGAGGTTTAACTTCTCCATGCAACAGAAGGAAAATTTATTAGGTCTTGCTTGGTAGATGTTGGAATAGAGAATGCTGTAGACATAGGCTGGGCTGGGGTACATGTGATCTTCATTTTCTTTATTATTATTTTGTTTTTGATGAAAAAATTTTATTCTTTTTTTTTTTTTCTTCTTTTCAATTTGATAGATCAAAAAAGTTTTATACCTTTAATTTTCTCTATTCTTTGTTGATTTAACCAAGTATTATATTGATCTTTTCCAGTTTTCAGTTGTTAGCTGTAAATAACATCAGTCAATAAGATTGAGCCATGTCAACAAAGTATGGGGCAAGGAATAGTGACACGTCAATTCTTGATTGATAGGTTAGGTACAAAAAAAAACCCGACACAGGGATCCACATGAGTTTTAAGCATACAAAAGTAGGCCCAGCTTGATAAGAGATGGGGCATCGACTAGGTTGCAATTAATGCTCTCCTAATCGAGCAAGCAGAATTAATTATAACTATCTGGGACAGGATGCATGACATTAAATGGGCCTCATCACATTAATTATTTTGATGTCTGCCTGGGTGAATCGCATTAATGGTGTTTTCCTTTATGCCTCAAGCAAATGGCATGTCTCCATTTGGCACAGCCCGATCAAGACATGCATATTTCATATTCAATGACCTTCACTATGCCCAAAAGTCAACAACAAATCTTATATATAAAGCTCAATTTGGAGGAAGACAAGCATAAAGATAACACATTCTGTTGAGGAAATCTCTCTGAAGCCATCAACCTTGAGAAGAACTTGTGAGCTTTCCATTACCCTCACTTTATATAAATTTATCTTCTGTTTATTCTGTGGATCCTATCTTAGGCATCGGAGTGCTCTCTGAGCTTTAATCTTGACCCCCCTTCCCTTTCCCTCACTGTCCATGTCTCTTGCAAATTATCTCATCTGCGGAGAGGATGTGTAGATCTAGCAGCAACAGATAGGCGCGCCCATCCTGGGGCGTAGAAATGTTTTCTTACCCCCAAAATTCTGTAGCCAGAAGCTTGGCACTTTTACGAAAAAAATCACAATGATAAAATGAAGTACGGGAGCCAAGCCACCAGACAACCTCGTAAAGGAGTCCATATTGACTTTAACGGGGACTGCACTTGGTGTTACAATGGACTCAGATCAGCATCCTTCTAATTCTTCGGTTAAATGCCAATTCTGTCAAAAGCCTAGACATACAGCCTTGAAGTGCTGGTTTCGTTTGATCACAGTTACCAAGATACTGAAATCCCACAAGCCCTAATAGCTTAGTTACAGAGTGATTCAGTACAGTGCCTAGTTCCCAGACACTGGAGCCTTAGCACACATGGCTGATAATGCAGGTAAGTTTCATTCCCTGCAACCTTATCTTGGGGGAGACATTGTAATGGTTGGTAATGGGGCTCTGTTATCTATTTCTCACATTGGAACTGATAAAATTTCAAATGGGCCAGTTTCTTTACCTTTGAGAGATATGTTTCTTGCGCCTGATATTCAGAAGAATTTAATTTCTATTTCTAAAATTATTGAGGATTACCCATGTACTTTTGAGTTTGATCGCCAGGTTTTGTGATTAAAAATTCATTGTCCAAGAAGATATTGGCATGGGGGACTAAGCAGAATGGTTTGTATGCTCTTACGAGAACTCTAATGGGCAGCTCGGATAGAGAATAAAGGGGGACACAGTGACAGTCTTCAACACAATGGTAGTCTTCATGGTGATAGTATACAAGGCTTTTATTCAAATCATTTTTAGTCTACTACAGGACAGAGGTGGCACATGAGGTTAGGCCAACCTCAGAAATCTGTAACTCAGTATCTCAAGATTATAGGTGCCTTTTTTGTTAATGGTTCAGTACCTTTTTCAATTTGTGATAGTTGTCAACACCAAAAGCTGCAAACTTCCATTTCTTTCTTCATTTCAATGTAGTAGTATTCCGCGTGGTAGAATACACTGGGACCTTTGGGGACCAGCACTAGTTTACATTATACAACTATATAGATTCTATATCGTCTTTGTTGATGATTACTCACGGCATACCTGGTTATATGGTTTGAAACACAAATCTGAGTTTTACCAAGTATTTCTTCAGCATATGGTAGAGTGTCAATTTGAATGGTCAATAAAAAATCTTTTAATGTGATGGCGGTGGAGAGTTTTTTTTAGCAAGTTGTCTATTACTCATCTTCAAAATAGTGGTATCATGATTAATGTTTCTTGTCCACACACACCAGACCAGAATAGTGTAGCCGAAAGGAAACACCATCATATAGTTGAACTTGAGTTGGCCATGCTTTATCAAGCTTCTGTACCCACACAGTTTTGGTTTGAAGCATTCCATTCAACTGTTTTTCTCGTTAACAGGTTTCCAACCATAGTGCTTCGAATGGACACACCTTTACATATTTTGTATAACAAGGTCCCTGATTTTTATATGCTGAGAGTATTTGGTGTTCAATGCTATCCCTACTTACGTGGCTACACTAGAAATAAGTTTGAAAATCAGTCTATTGCATGTATTTTTCTTGGTTACAGTGATAAACACAAGGATAGAGGTGCTTGGACTTTAATACCAGTAAAATCTTCATATCAAGGCATGTGATCTTCAATCAAGGTTTGTTTCCTCTACAACCAGCATTTTCGTCTACTAATTCAGCAAGGCCAGATGACTTCTCTACCTTTCCAGATTTGTGTTCCTTTTCTTAGTGGGTTCAGTCTCCTCAAGCCTCAACAATATTGATGTCTACCACTTTAGTTAGAACTACAATTTCAGGTGCACATCCTACTATTTCTAATTCTCAGTCTTCAATAGACTCATTTGAAGAAATTATTCTTTAGGACCTTCCATCTCCCCCAGTCTTCATTCTTTTCATTCCACACCTTTAATCACCACACATGATGATCAGTCAATACCACCAGATCATTCTCCATTCACTTCACAATTCACTTCACTACCCATTTCGGCATCTACAATACCACCTGTATCATATCCAACTCAGTTTCTTATTCTGCCATCCACGTCTTCCGCAGAATCTGAACATGCCACTGTCAATTCCTCTCTTTTCTTGTCGGGTACTGATTCTACTTCAGGAAGTAATGAACTCATAGTAACAAGGCCAACCGGGTTGTCTGATGTGTTACCTACTGCCATTGAGTCCCCTACACCAGGTACGCTGTACACTACTTCAGGTTCTACGCACTTTATGATCACGCGTGATACAGTAAGGCCTGTAAAGCCCTGTCCTAAATATGTCTTAACTACAAGTATTATCCCTGCTGAAACTAAATCTGTGAATGAAGCATTAGCTGATCCAGGTCGAAAATCCGTAATGGATTTGGAAATGAAGGCCTTGTATAAAAATAATACTTGGACATTGATACCTAGAGATGACACAATGAACATTGTTGGTGTCGATGGATTTTTAAGACCAAGCTTAAATCAGATGGTACATTAGAGCGCTTCAAAGCTCGTCGATCAGTGCCTAAAGGGTATTCTCAAAAAGAAGGCCTAGATTTCCTTGAAACTTTCAGGCCCGTTATTAGACCGGCTTGATTCGGTTAGTATTTATTGTTGCAACAATGAAAGGTTGGAAATTAAGACAACTTGATGTAACAAATGCATTTTTGCATGGGAATTTGGCTATTCCAGTTTATATGAGTCAGCCATCCAGATATGAGGATCCCATTCATCCCGCTATTATATGTAAATTGTAAAGGCCTTTTTATGGGCTGAAACAGGCTCCAAGGACCTGGTTCGATCACCTCAGCTGTTATCTTCTAGAGTATTGCTTCAAGTCCAGTGGTTCTGATGTGTCTATGTTCATCTATTATCATAACAATCAATTACTAGTACTTCTATTATATGTAGATGACCTAATTCTCACTGGAAATGATGATACCTTGATGGACTCCTTAATTGCTTCAGTTTGCTTGGTCTTTGCAATGAAAGATTTAGGACCACTTCGTTATTTCCAGGGGATTGTTGTTCAGCAAACCTCCACTGATCTCTTTCTTTCTTAGACCAAACATGCCACAGAAATACTCACTTGTGCTAAGTTGGGAATTTTCGAGCCGTTTGCCACTCCCTTAGCTACTAATATGACACCCTCATCCGATGATACCGTACCTTATATACAGACATTGCAAATTATAGGAGAATTGTTGGCTCTCTACGGTACCTTACCATGACACGTCCAAATCTGTCATACTCAGTTAATCTGGTTTGTCAATTTATGCATGCACCAACAGTGACTCACTATACAATGGTCAAGGGTATTCTTCGGTTTGTATGTGGTACCTTGGACTATGGACCACGGATTGTTCATGATAGTTCATTAGATCTCTATGCCTTTTCCGATGGTGATTGGGCAGGATGTCCATTGACTCGAAAGTCTACCATAGGATTTTGTATGTTTTTAGGTGCTAATTGCATCTCTTGGAGTGTAAAGAAGCAACCTACTATTGCCAGATACTGTACAGAGATTGAGTATAGGGCTATGGTCTCCACTGCACCTGAGCTTACTTGGCTCGCCTATCTGTTACTTGATATTGGTGTACCTCAAGCCCAACCGGCTATTCTGTTCTGTGACAATGAGTGTGCATTATATATGACTGTTAATCCTGTCCTTCATGCTAGAACGAAGCACATTGAGATGGATTGTCACTTTGCTCATTAGAAAGTTGCACTTGGTAATTTGATTACTTGGTTTGTCTCCTTTCAACAACAACTGGCAGATATTTTAACAAAGCCCTTGGCTCAAAAGGAGTTTCAACATATATGTATGAAACTTGGTCTCTGGACAGGCCAACAGATCCTTTTGAAGGGGGATATTAACAATGGTGGTTTAGTCTCCTCAGGCCCAAGCCCATCAGCAGTAGTTAGTAAAACTGTAATACACAGTAGTTAGTCTCTAGATATTTTTGTAAGTCTAATAATCACCACACATGTGTATGGTCATAATAAAGACACATGCATGGTTATGATCAATAGGATATAAATAGTATAAGAACTCTTGTAAACTGTAATAATTGGTTCAGAAATACAGTAACGTAAGCGGCCTCTTTCAGTTTCTCTGGACATTTTCTTGATTTGTTCATTTCATCTCCAATAGTACATCATAGTGATTACTTTTTCTTCTCAATGTAGTACATATACATATACAGACTGACAACAGGAGATTGACATATTCGATTGTGTGATTTAACCAGCATTGAGGCCATAACATTTCATGAAGTTGGATGGAATGAAAATCCTTTAATAGTTCAATGTGAGGAGTTCTGAGTGCATAAATATTGTATGATGATAAAGTTCTCAACTGAGTTGACAGTTGGCTTAAGATGATGCCAAGAAAGCATCAACTCTAAGATTTGTCGAACTTGACAGAAACTTCATGCAGATGGGTGGAGTAACCCTAGCCAAAGCAAGCATCGAGCTAGGCAAAGTCCATATCCCATCACCACAGATCAGACCAGAAGCGACTGCAGGACCATATAAATCTGCTTTGGCCTTGTTTACCTTCTGCCACACAAATAATATCAAGCCTCCAAGAAACATGTCAATGGTAAAGTAGGATCCAATGTAGAATGGTATTGCCATAGCCATTGGGATAGGGATATAGTTGGCCCACTTTTTTCCTACAGTATCTCTGATTGCATTTACAGAAACTGATCCAACGAAGAAAGCAAGGCAAAATTGAAGGCAATGTTGCGGCAGAGCTGAGATCCCCTCAACACCTAGAATAGCCATGCTGCGGAATACCATTGCATAAGGTGCAGGGTATTGTGACCCAGGTAGACCTAGATCACCAAAAGCCTTATAGAAGACCCAGAAGACACAAGGGCCTATAACACATCCCATTGCAGTCCCTATCACTTGGCTTACAAACATTGCCCGTGGTGAAGCCAAGGTCAGGTACCCAGTCTTGAAGTCCTGCAAGAGTTCAGATGCAGTGGAGACGATGTTCATCAGGACACCACATGCTGCAAGACCTGCAAGAACCCCTCCTCCTTGTGATGACCCAGCCCAAGCACTAATTAAAAAGATGGCAAGAGTCCCATATGTTTTGATTTGGTTCCAATCAGTGAGCCCACACCCATATGCATTACAAAATGCTAGAATTGGTGCAAAAATGTATATGGCCAAGATGTAGTACCACTTGAGCGGCGGGAAGATGAATGGAAGTGTAATAATGGAGATAATAGCAAGAATGGCATAGCCTCCTAATGCAAACCAGTTTGGGATTTGGTCTTTGAGGAAGAGTTTTGTTCGTCGTTCATCATCATAAGAGGGAAGTGGTTTTGCAGATGAGTCACTGTCGGCGACAGGGAGAATCCCATTTCTTTTGTCGCGAATTTCTTGAGACAAGTTGATGAGCATTTGACCCACTACCTTCGCGAAGTTATATAGACCATCTCCTAGGACCATGGACAGTGTGATGAAAACCTGCAGTTAAGCATCATAGAATTGTCAATATAACCTAGAAGGATTGTTCACTGCAGAGTCCTGAGTGAATTCTTACTGCTTCATCAGATTACAACTGGCGATGATGGGAAATTAAAACTTATCCAATCATTATTGTGTAGCTAATTTACGAAACCAGTTATTAAACTTCTTAACACTTAAATAGATCCCTTGGACCTTATCATAGCTTCCTATGATACATAATATAAGTAATTTAGATAAAAAAAATTTTAAATTTAGTAAGTTTTCCAGATAGTTACACATTATTGCTAGTAATAATAAGAAAGCTATTGGTTTTAAATTTGGGAAGCCATTGGTTTTGATGTAGTCACCTTCCGTGCTATTGGGTGACACAAAATGGGCTTCTGCTTGCTTTGTTCAATTATACACTGATGATTTCTATTATATATTGGTGATGTCTTAGGTGGTTTTCTGTGACTGATTCAGTATATTTAGGGTTACAATTGCTGTTTTAGAGGCAGATCAAGCTTACCCTGTATCCTTGTAGACCATTGATACTGGTGGAGCTCAGATTTGCAGGATACCATTCACCTTTTTTCATACCAATAAGAGGCCACAGAATGCCCCATGAGAGTATCCCTCCAACTAACACAGATACGTTTACAATGAGTGGACAGATCATCCCAACCCCAACATAAATCACAGAGAAATCGAAGTAAAACCTGTTTTTCCAGACCAAGAACAGCAGATATCAATATTCCAGAATTAGAATTAGGCAATAATGATATTTCTACCAATTTTATCTCACCACAATCAAACTAACCACCCTATCTAAATTATAGGACGTTTTACTTACGTATTAGCATAGGCTTCGAGGCCAAATGTAGGAAAGTTTGCAAATCCACAACCATTCCCTGCAGTGAAGAACCATTGAAAGAAACCCCACAAGAAGCTGAAGGTGAAGAACTTTCCCAATGTCTTTACTTGTTTCCTGGGAAGATGAAAAAACATAACTCATGAAGACTCTCTCCATGCACCATTCAATTACAATGTTGTTTTGTCAAGAGTCTCACCTAGCTAATTTGGCTCCTTTGGGAGTATGAAAGCTGTTTATAAGGTGTGCAGTTGCAGTGCCACTTGGGTAGGTCAGTTTATAGTCAATGATCATGATCTGAAACCAAATACAAACAAGAAACATAAAGCTCAAAACATAAAATCCCAACAGAAGAAATATTTCATGTTACTAAACATGAGCTCAGGTATCAACAGTTTTCAACCAATATAAAACCATTTACTGGCAGTACTTTGCTCCCAACAAGAGCAACATTTTGAAATTACCTTCCGAAGAGGCATCACAGACAAGAGCCCAATGAAACTAACGAGAAAGAGATATCCAATCATCCATCCAATTTGTGGGTTCTTAACATCTAGAGGACTATCATAATTTGGTGTTTGCTTAGCCACAGCATCACTCATTCCAAAGATGTAATTCCCAAAACCTCCTGATCATTTAAATTAAAACCATAACACATTAACAATATTGAAGTTTCCAAATAAAGTAGTCAAATACATAGTAAATAAATGTCATAATGAGGATAAAAGCGTAAGTTGTTCATTGATGAGGAGAATGGAAATGTCATCCTCCCATGCGTCACAGCACATTTTCTGCTTTGCTTAGTCAAGGTTACAGTAAATATTACCCGAGTTAAGCAAAAGTTTAATTTCATGGTATTGGAAAGGGTATCGATTATTCTGGAAACTGGTATCGGATCGGATACGTATCAATGATCATCCCAACATGTTGATGTCGCATTCTTTTCTCGTTGAGGGATTGGCCAGTTTTAATACCCACTCTGACTCACTAAACTGTTTCAGTGTTGATCAGGTATCCGTATCAGAGAATCCCAAAACCGATACAGATTGGTCAACCTGATTTGGATACCTAAAACCATGGAGTTTAGACATCTGAGTAATATAACCCCAGCTAATGGCCTCCATACTCAATGGGTCATCGAAAGATTCCAATCCTATGGTAGTTAAACAACATTTCTGCCAAGCGAGCCGCAAAACATACAAGTTGGTGGTTTTACAAATTGAGGATAGTACATGCAAGTACCTTCTGCGGGGTGCCATCACATCCACCCATATCTAGTGGGTCCCACACCCAATGGTGATGGATCCGAGCTAGAGTATATGAAAGCTGATCTAAACTTGGTAGGGTCATGTGCATGGTTTTAGTAATGGTATGAATGTATGATGGCCGTTTGGTATCAGTTTCGGCCATGCCATCGATTTCTACAGTGACGGATACCTGAAACTAAAACCTTAGTAATGTAAGGTGTTACGAAGAACATACCACTGAAAGTGATCCCGTAGCTTGCAACGACGCAGGTCTGGATGACAGTGTTCTCTTGCCTGCTGAAGGGTTGGTTGAGCCAACCAGTCTTCTCAAGGAGCTTAGTCCATACCTTCACAAAGAAGAACCCTAAAAGCCCAGCAGAGACGTTGAGGGAAGGTATGATACCTATGGTGAGGACGAGCTTCATGACAATGAAGCTGAAGGGGACTGAAAGAAAAAATGCGACCACGAAGGCTCTCACGGTCAACTGCTCTTGCCATGTAGGCAACTTCTTGTGCTCAAAAATCCGTTCCACACTCAGTTCTTCTTCTTCTTCACCTTCTTCCTCCTCCAATTTCTTGTTCTTCTTTGATACTTGTAGGTCATTCGAATCTGAGGGAGCCTCACTTTCGTAGACGGTGTTGTCCTCGATGCTATCGTCCCTATTCTCCATTAGTTTGGGAATTTTAGGATGGATAGCTCGGACTTAAAAGTTGAAACTGAATCTCAAGTTGAAAGTTGAAATTGAAGCTCTTCTTTGTGAAAAGTCCTTTTATAGTACTTCTTATGTACGTGCTTCACTAGTTTTGTGCCTCCTGTACCTCTAACCTCAGGGGTATTCTCCCATCACCGGTTATGGATGCGATACCCACCTTTCAAGTGTGGAATGGAATAAAATAATAAATCATAATTTATTGGTTGATTGTATCATTAATTATTTCTTTATTTTATTTTGATACGAGTAGTTTACATGAACCCACTAAATTTTTCCAATAAAGAATGAGGATGGTAATCATGTGGGGGATAGGATAAACTTTGAAAGCAATGATATTTTGTTTGACCATATAAATATTGCTTAAACAGAGCATCAACGGTGATAACGGCACAGCATAGGGTATTGTCCTTACCCTCACCCTTGTACGGTCATAAGTCGGTATCCAAATTTTAGTTTGAAGATATTATGACTTGAAAATGTTGCAACTTGATGAAATAAAAATATATTTTTATTCTTAATAGAATACCAAACTTATTTCTCATTCTATAATCTATTATACATAGTATCCATCAAATAATATTTTATTTTTGATAAAAATGATTTTTAAAAATGTTCTTTGATAAATAGGTAAAAAAAACAAAAAAAAAATTATGAAACCAAAGAGAACCTAAATAGAAAGCAGCAATAATTTTTAGAAAAGAATTCCTCCAAATAGAAAGATTCCTAAAACCCAACATGAGGAAAAGAAACTGCCCATTTAGCTAGAGAGTGAGCTTCAACATTTTAATTCTAGGAGAGGGGTTTGCATAGGAATAGTTTTCGAAAGGAGTTTTTTTGTCAGTAGTTAAATAAAGGTAGGGTACTATGGGAATTTCAAATAAGAGAGGAGGGATGACTTACACCTTTTTTAGGATGTGATGTTCCAAACCATGTCCGTCATTAACTAAGGGGGTACACCAAAGAAACATTCTCCTTAGATCAATTAAGATGATTAAAAAAAAAAAAAAACAGTAACAGTGATAATGATGTTTCACTAACCTTGGTTACTATATATAGATATAGGAAAAGCAATATGATTATTGCCTTAATAGGGTGTCAACGAATAGAATGGTGTATGGATGCAAGTTTGGCCCTAGCAGCTCACTTGCCCTTAGTCCAAACAAGGTATAGGTTGAGATACTCTAGCCCTGAGGGCGAGTCAGGGCTAGGAATTTCCGGCTTTGAATCAGGGTTGGGTCGGGTTAGACCGAACCAGAGTTGATACCTTGGGGTGAGCCTGACCCGGCTTTGTCTTCTTCTTCTTTCTTCTTTCTTCTTTCTTCTTTCTTCTTTTTCTTCTCCTTTTTATTCTTTTTCTTCTTCTCCTTCTTCCTCATCCTCTTCCTCTAGTTCTTTATTCTTCTTTCTTCTTCTTCTTCGTCTTCTTCTTCCTCCTCCTCCTCCTCCTCCTGTTCTTTATTCTTCTTCTTCACAACTCGGCCCAACCCCTACATCTCCCTTCCCCCTCCCATGGTCAGGGTCATTCAAGGTTAGCTTGGCCCGGCCTTGAGGACAGGTCAAGATTGGATTTTTCAAGTCCGGAATCAAGGCCGTGCTAGGCCTAGACCCAACAGAGGGGAATCAGGTTGGACTGGGATTTAAAAAAAAAAAACCTAACCCAACCTGACCCTATTGTAGTTGTAGAATAGTCTTTGGTGTTGGCCTTTATTATCACCTTGCATGGATGGTAGAAAAGAGTTACCCTTAGCCCAATAGGATTTTCCCTCTTAGGGTTTAAAATGCTGGGACAAATGTAAACAAGAGTGAGAAAACCAAACAAACAATCATACAGGAATTTCGGATGGTTTGGCATGATTGCCTATATCCACTCAAGAGAAATAGAGAATTTTTCTTAATTATCAAGGAAGGCTTTATATCTCTCTCCACCTCACAATGCGCTCGCCTTTGCACTTATCTAGGTCTTTCCCAAAGAGACAACATATAGGCTTGCTAGAAATCCTAATACCCACAAAATTATAATTTTACTCATATACATGTAATGGATTCAAAACTGACCCAATTAACATATACAAACTTAATTAACTATGTTAGCTCTATAAAATACAAGACACAGAAGGACCGTTCTCAATGTAACCAAACTAGGCATCTCAGCCCTACGTCCAATAGAGGATAATTTTGGTATTTAAGGGGATGGAATATTAAAGATCTAATGACTTAGACATCCGATGACAATCTCTCCTTGTAACCAGTCAATTACAAGGAAACAAAGCCAGACATAAACCCTCAACATAAAAGTCATATTAGCTCATAGGGTGTTAATGGGTAATTGAGGTTTGGTAGTGGCCCTACTCTTACCCTTTAGGGATAGAAAGTCTAGCTCTCTACCCTCTTGATAAAAAAAAATCTTCCTCTTTCCCTAATAGAGTACAGATAAGAAATACTTTGATCACGGTTAGTGCATAAAGTAAAGGAGAAGGATCTATAAGTAAGCAGAAAAAGTGGGAATACAAAAAGCGCATCAATACCCGGTCACTTGGAAGAGAAGGAAAAGAAGCCTAGATTTCAAGAAAGAGAGATGAAAATGACTGCATTATCCAGGTAAAACGAGTAAAAAGGCAAAAATAAATCACAAAAGATCAAATAATTTATAATTTTAATCACAAAAGGGGAAGTAATTCAAAATTCCTTTACAATTGAAAGAAATATGAATCAAATAACTAACTTTACATCACATGGTAAATCCAAGACATAGCAAACGTGGAACACATATTTTAACATTAATAATATTTTATTTTATTTTATTTTTTACACTTATAGAACATGTAAAATTACTAATATAGTTTTGCTTAAATGGGTAAAATGGATAAGACGGGTAGAAAAAATCTCTTATCCTTGACCTTAACAACATAAAATCTTTACCTTATCCTCTCCTCCTAGACTTAACATTATAAAATTCATACCCTAACGGTGAAATGCATCTAATGGGCTGAGTCGGCATCCAAATCCTCTCCTCCACGGTTTCTCGGTTCCCACCCCATCCAACCGTTGGAGGGATAAACCGGCTCAAACTCCAACCCACTCCAACGGTTTAGTGGAGTGGGAGCCGGGGAGCCGTGGAGGAAAGGATTCGGTTCCAACTGAGTCGAACAAGAAACATCCCTAAACCGTACATCAACACTCTACCGTACATGTCATAATCATTTTTTTTGGTAAACATGTCACAATCATTGATGAAAGGACTATATAGGAGATCCATTCACATTTCATGCATCAATAGATTCTATTAGCAAAGGCCCACATAAGAGTATTTTCTTACAAACAAAAAAAAATCATAAAAGTATTTCATATTATGGATTTTATTTTTACCAAAAATGTTTTTTTTTATGAATTTTATTACTGGATCAGTTGAGAAAAATTAAAAAATGGAATTTTTTTTTAAAATAAAAAAATGGATGTTGTGACAACCAAAGTGAGTTCATGTTCTAAGCCGCCTTAGTTTTTAATTTAACTGTAAACTTTGATACCGTCAAATCTTTATCATACAGACCATGCAACCAGCTAATTTTGGGATATATTTAATATGGGAAAAAGTAAACTGTCAAGTTGCATGGAACCTTCACTCAGATCCCGTTCTGTCTTTCATGAAACAAAAAATCTCACCCTTTGTTGGATGCCTCTGTATGCATTCTCTTCAGTTACACACTTGTGTAGAAGCCTTATAGCATGATAACGATCCCCTCCTAATCAATATAATAATATTTTTGTAAATATTAAACAAGCATGACATCAAATATGAGAATATTATTGGGCAGGTGTACCTTGTCGGTAAGGGAGTGTTTTACATTTTTTTTGTAACCAATTGTGAGGTTTTTATTTTAATAAAAAAATTTATAAGAATCTGATTTGGTTGGAAGATTTTTTTTTGAAGATAAACATTCTTCATGCTGGTGAATATTCTTATCTCTTAAGCAAGTAGCTTATGAAAAAAAAAAAAAAGAAGTTAATCCTTTTACGAAAACATGCAAATTTTTTATATTTTCTTCTTTCATATATATTTTTTTAAATTTATCTTCCTACGTCTTGTCTTGGCATGTATCATTCAAAAGAAAATAAAAAAATAAAAAAATAAATAAATAAATAAATAAAAGTGTGAGCTGTGGATGAGATGTAGGATCCATATTCATCATCAGTTGTCAATTAGTTGTCAATGACGAGGGGTGGTTACCATGTGAAGAAAAGACTCAGGCTGGTTTGTAATAAAAGTGTCTATCACCCAACAGCTAGTCACAAAACAAATCTACCGGACAAGTAAGAAGGTAATAACTGCCAAAAAAAATAAACAAGAATAAGTGGAGAAAAGAACTAGCAAATTTTTTTTTTAATATTTTATAATTAGTGTAAGATTAAACTCCCAATAAATATTGAATACTTAATTTAACTTTTTTAATATGATTACTTCATAAACGCTGCTCACATGCTCATCATTGGCCTTAGTTTGGAAGCAATGATGATGAAAAGAAATTTTATTCTTTTTAATTGCTTTTGGTTTAAGAAACATCATTGAAAATAAATAAAAATAGATTCACCAAATGAATAATTGAAAGATTCTAAAAAGTGAGACCCATATAGGATATTATCACAAAAATGTCCACCCAACTAGCATACATTTGAGTGTTTCTCTAGATATATGACATTTCTGGCGTTATAGGTTGGTTAATCTTTGATATTGGTGTCTGTTGTTCTTGTTCTTTAAAAAAACAAAGTTGCGTATGTAAAAAGGAAGGAGAGATTTGAACAAAATGATAAAATTCATTGTAACTTTAATCCACTTGCTTATTAACTGTTTTACCAATAAAAATAAAATTAAAAAAATTACTTATGCCTTATGGAACAATTTCTTAGGACAAAGTTGGGTTTTGACTCCTTCGATAAGACAAGTTGAGTTTTAGGCCACCAAAGTGGTGACCCACCAATTTTGATCAGGTGAAGTTCTTACTTACGAGTTTTATTGAGATTAGAGTAATCTTGCTCAGTAGTTCTGCTAGAATGGCATTAACAGGATGATGTTAATAAACTTGAGGAAGATATTTATGATTCTTCGTGTTATTTGTAATGGCTGCTTGTAGGCTTAGACTATGCTTACTAATTTTAGTACTTTTGGTTTTGTGTTTAATTATTTTAGGACAAGTTTTATTTTATGGATAAACTTGGAACAATGTTTGTAATTATTTTAGAAATTTGGACAATCGTGGAACTTGAAATTTGAACTTGGTACATTAGTTTGTCTGCTTTAAATTTTGGTATTTGTAAGCATCTCATTTTTATCACTCATTTCTACAAGATCAAACTCTCTTAGGACTAAAGAAAGAAGCAGAACAAAAGGTAATTGAGTAGAGATCACCCTAGTATCCATTTCCATACCCTAGATACCACTAGAAACCCCTAGATACCCTTAGGTTAGATGACTGCTATAAATAACCTCCCTAAGTGTCATATTCCCTTTAGGTTAGAAACCTATCATGAACATAGTTATTTAATTCGGATTCGGGAATTATTCGGAAGGAGAATAATTCGGAATGAGTCGCTTCGATAATTTAAGAATTCGGTCAAAGATGCAGTCAAAAAAGTGGACTTAAAATAAAATTCGAATTTGGTTCGGTTCGGGAATTATTCTTTTGTCTAAAAAAATTCGGACAAAAAATTTGGATATTAATTTTTAATATTTGATGCTCCTATCAATCCATTATTACACCTGCATAATATATAAGTAACATTAGAATAATACTTAATTTATAAATAATAAAATAATACATAATAGATGGGTATGTGTGTATTACGGGGGATTTGTTAGATTTCATTACAATATATAATGTGGATCATTAGATTTTATTATGATTGCAATACTAATCTAATGGAGCTGAAATTCATAAAATCAAACATTTTTATAAATTCATCCAATCATCCTCATGAAATTCAACTCTTTTCCATGTTCGTTAATTACTTCCTCATGGTTAATATAATATTTATTTTTAGATTCATATTTAATCCCGATTAAAAAAACACACAAAAGTGATGATTTGCTTTGTATTATGGTATGATTTTTATACTCATATTTAATTCCATGTTGTCGAATGAAATTAATGATTTGTTTTATATTATGATTTGATTTTCGTACTCATATTTAATCTCACATTGGAAAAAAAAAAATTAATGATCTGTTTTATATTATAACGTGATTTTTAAACTTATAATTACTCTTAGATTGAAAAAGATGCAAATAGTTATGGCATTAAGTTTTTTTTTTTTTTTTTTTTTTGAAAAACTTTGTTTGAGAATAGTAATTAAGGCATTAAGTCCTTCATTAGGATATTAATAGTTTTTTAAGTATAAGAATTATTCGGTATAATTCAGATATGAAAGAATTATTCGTGATATTTATTTCTGGACAAAAAATGCAAGAATTTTAAAGAATCATTAAATATAATTTGAATTCGGGAGAATTATTCGTATTATTCGATTCGAAAGAATAATTCGCGAATAATTCGGAGAATTAAATAACTATGATCATGAATAGTCTACCTGTGCCATTTTATCCTAGAAGGTCAAAACCGACTTACTTGGCTCATCTAGGATCATTTCTAGGCATAAAACCATCACTTACCTCTTTAGGGGCATTTTGGTTATTTTGGCCAAATTTAGTCAAACTTGGTCAATGTCAGTCAAAGTTAATTAAACCTAGTTAGCTAAGCCCATGAATAGTCAATCCAGACCTTCTCGAGTGGTGATGGGTCCGTACTTTCCATCTTAAATCCATATAAGCCCATTAATGCCCCTAAGGTCAAACTTGTCTTTTCTGACTCATCCAAAATCATTTTTTATGACAGAATCCATTTCTGGCCATTATGAGTTGTCTGGCATCTCCAGTTAAAGTTTTAAAAGAATCAGAGAAGGGGGGTCACCCATCATGAGATTACCCTGGCCCGAATATGTTTAACTAAAACGGTTTTAGGGTCAAATTTTTACACAGCATCATACATATGGTTAAATGTCACCCATCCAACCCCAACGGACCAGTCAAATTTGGTCATAAGTGATCAAACCAGCCGACCCAGTCAAGACCCAGTCGAAACCTAATGAAGACCTAGTCATGCCCAGTCAGACTCAGTTAAACCAGTCATACTCACCCTATGTCACCTATCGGCACCTCAGGTATCACCTTAAGTGTTCATGTGGCACTTAAACTGTGGTCCAACCATCTCCCTCCATAACTCCCAGGTGATAAGAGAGAGAGAGAGAGGAGAGAGAAAAAATGAAGTAGAAAGAGAGTAAAAGCCCATCAAAGCCCATTAAACTTAAGAGCCCATGTGAGAGTACAAGGACGGAGGTTGTAAGAAAAAAGACAAAAAAATAAAAGACAACAATAAAGAAAAAAAAAAGTCCTTTTCTCCCTCCCACGGTTTTGGAGAGAGAAAATCTCTCCAAAACCGTGGAGGTGACATAGTGTCAGGTATTTGGTAATTTTTTAAAAAAAAATAAAAAAAAAATTCTATAAGCTCTTAAAAAGTCAAAAGGGAGGCCAATAGTGGTTTGACACATGAGATTAAGAGGATGGAAACAAATCTCTTTGCTTTAATTTTGAAATTTTAATATTTTAAAAATTGAAAAGAAATTTGAGAGTCCCACTCACATGGGACTCTATTCAAAAGGAAATAAGACAAGGGGAGGGGGCTTCCACATTTGGAGCAGCCACCCCCTCCCTAATTTCGTGAAAAGTTCCATGAGAGAGAGAGGCAGAAAGAGAGAAATGTGAGAAAAAAAAAAGAGAAAGGAAAGAGAAAAAATAGGAAAGAAAGGAGAAAAAAAAAAAAAAAAATCCTACCCAATTAGTTAAACAAGTCCACACATGGATTCAAAGAAATGATGCCATGTAGCATTGCCTAAGGAAAGAAAATAAAATCAATGATGTGGATTAAATAACACCAAAATGCAAAAAAGGAAAAGAAATAAAGCAAAAAAAAAAAAAGGAAGATGGGATTGAGTTGGACTCTATTTAAGAGATCCAACTGCCCATAGAGAGTTCCATGAAATTGAGAAATAGAGAGTTCCATTAAAATTGCTAGAGGAGAGAGAAAGTGACAGAAAGAAAGAGAGAGAAAAGAAGAAGAAAGAAGAAGAAGAAGAAAGGAGAAGGAGGACTCACATTCACCAACCTTTGGCAACATCTTCAACAACCCTACAACAAAGGTTTCACCCAATTAGGGCACAAAGTAGGTGATTTAAACTCCACTAAAAGAACTTCAAAGTATGCAAGCTAGAATATGTTTAAATAGGAGCAAGTATGTGATGTATATGTTTCAATGCATTCTTGTGTGATTTTCACCATTAAAATTTAGATCAAATATTTTTCTCATGAAATAAATGTTATAAGGTATCTCCCCCTCCTGAATTTTAGCTCAATCCATGGAGATTTGCCTAAGCCAAAAAAATTCTTGAATGAAGTTCAGATCTAGAAGAAACAGGTCTGGACTCTGACTCCAATGTTGATTTCAGACATATAATATGAATTTTTTTTACCACCAAAAAATTATGATGTCTTACTGAGTTAAGAATATCCTCTAGCAAAGTTAGATCGATTTGGATCTGGGATAACCTCAAAACAATTCGTGCTATGCACAAAAGTCAGAAACAAAGACAAAACATAAGTGTTTTGTTCATGGGCATAGAACTAATGTTTCTATTCTGAATCATGAAAAAAGTTAGACATGAGAAATGTATCCCATTAAGTTAACTATCTCTCATCCAAGTTTGGGATGATTTGGATAAATATTGAATATTTGGTGGATTTTACACTAAAATCGGATAGATTCTGGAACAGAATTTTGCATCATCTTGTCTGATCAATTTGAATATGATAGAACTTCTTTTTATAGATTCCGAGATAGGAAAGGTTAGATTTTTCAGTCTAGTTTCTAAACAGGTCTTTGGATTTAGTTTTCATTGAAAATTAGATTTTATATGAATTTTACAAGATGAGTATGCAAATCTAAAAAAATCTATTTTTTCACATAATGAACAACCTTTTATATTTTTAAATATTCCTTGATATATATAGTAAGATAGACGTAGTCCTTACCATATTTAGACTGATTCATATGCTATATTGATATGTTACGTGTTATTAGCTATATTTATCTCACATGCTATATTTTGGAATGGAATGTCTGACATGCTATATATGGAATACTTTGACATGTTATCTTCACATGCTGCTGTATTTGGAATGCTTTCACATGATATCTTCACATGCTATATTTAGAATGCATTCGCATGTTTCTGTAGATGCTTCTATATTTGGATTGTACACTTACCATGCTTGTATTGATTCACATGCTCACATGCCAACTTTGACTATTTTGTTGCCAAATTTAGATATATTACTCACTTGCTATTTTGGATACTCACATGCTGCTACTGTATTGGGATTTTGCTAGTGTACACTGTTTCTACTGTCATATCTACTACTTACATTATTTAACTATCATGTTTGGAATGATACACCTCCCATAAATGAAAGAAATAAATAATTAGGACAAGATAAATCCTAAAATGGAAGAAATAAATAATTAGGGTAAGATAAACCCTAAATATAGAAAAAATGAATAATTAACGTAAGATAAACCCTAAAGATAGAAGAAATGAATAATTAGGGCAAGATAAACACTAAAGATGAAAGAAATGAATAATTAAGACAAGATAAACACTAAAGATGGAAGAAATGAATAATTAAGGCAAGATAAATCCTAAAATGGAAATAAATGAATATTAGGACAAGAGAAACCCTAAAGTGAAAGAAACTAATAATTAGGGCAAGATAAACCCTAAAATGAATGAAATAAACAATTAGAGCAAGATAAATCCTAAAGTGAAATAAATGAACTGATAGGGCAAGGAACCCCTTAGAAATCTTAAAGTGGAATAAATAGATAGAGCAAGATAAACCCTAAAACAGAAAGAACAGATAGGGCAAGATAAATCCTAGAGTGGAATAAACAAATAGAGTAAAATAAACCCTGAAATTGTAAGAACAGATAGAGCAAGATAAACCCTAAAATGAAAAGAACAGATAGAGCAAGATAAATCTTAAAATGGAAAGAATAGATAAGGCAAGATAAACTTTAGAATGAAAAGAACAGATAAGGGTAAGGAATCCCTTAGAAACCTTAATAGGGCAAGGAACCCCTTAGAAACATTGATAGGGCAAGGAATCCCTTAGAAACCTTAACAGGGCTAGGAACTCCTCAGAAACCTTAATAAGGCAAGGATACCCTTAGAAACCTTAGTACACTAATTTCAAATTTTGAACTACGTTGTACTTGATTTCTTGGACTTTTGGAATACGTAGGTAATTTGAGAGAACTCCCAAATATGGTACTACAGCCCGTAGACCATCCATCAAGTATAAACTTCAACTTAAATAAAGATTATAATTGAAACACATGCATAAGTCACATCCATAATCTTTAATCACACAAACCCATTCGAACTACATTTTTAGACCTAATTCTCAAGAGACAAAGTCTCAAAGGATACGTAGGTAGTTTGAGAATATTCTCAAATTTGGTCCAAGATCGAACCATCATTTGATCCATTTCAATGTACAGTACCATATATTTGCTTGTTTATTTGCTTCAGAACATGTTTATCTGAACCCTAGGTTAGAAGAACTTAGCAATTTGGTTTAGGATTCTCCATTGAACCCTAATCATATAGTTAACCAAACACAGTCAAAATTAGAGTCTAAAGAAAGTATAAGAGGCCGATCTTAATCTGACCGTTTGGGTGCCTAATCCCTTCCCAAAACTGTGAGC
Source organism: Protea cynaroides (assembly GCA_028583415.1). Lineage (NCBI taxonomy): Eukaryota > Viridiplantae > Streptophyta > Magnoliopsida > Proteales > Proteaceae > Protea > Protea cynaroides. The sequence goes on from CM053268.1 coordinate 23,305,516, forward strand.
TGAATACTTACCTGATCTCATGTAGACCAATAAATCGATCTTATGGTTTACGAGTCAATAGAAGTCTTACCTTACGGTGAGACTATATTTTTAGAGGTCCTAGACCTTAATCTAGGTGGTGACTCCAAAAAATAGATTTCTTGATATATCCCAAGGAGGAGGGCGAATCACTACTTCTCATATTCCTTACAGTGGCGACTCCACTGGGATTTATATTCAGACTCCTAGGATATTTTTTTTTTAGAAAAAATTTCATTTACACCCCATCAAAGATCGTTAACATCATCTACACCCACAAGAATGCCGAAACATCACCTAGGTCCACTAACTTTGGTTGTGGTAATCAAAGAAGTCCACTCCGTCAGTTGATTCCCGTTAGATGCTGACGTCAGGTGGATTGAAATTTTTCACGAACAAGAATACCCTTTTTGTAGGTTGAAAAGACCAATATACCTTTCTGATAATTGTTTCGAAACCTCCTCTATTTCGAACTGTTTCACTTCGAAACAGTAAGTGAAACAGTAGAACTTGAGACTTAACATTTTCCTTCTCGACGAGGACGACAAGGACGAAACCCTACCTCTACTCGACGAGGACGAGGACTACGAAGTTCAGAGTTTTCTTCTTTGCCGTCAACGATGCCTTCATCTTCCCCGACCACGGTTATTACTACAACAAAGGTAGGTAAATCGGGCAATCCTCTGCAACCCTACCTCTACTTCACGAGGATGATGAAGATCGACATGAAACCACTATTCCCCACAATTTCTTCTTCATTAGGTATGAAACCACTCATTTCGTTCAATCCCCTCTTCCCCACAAATTCTCTTTCTGCAACTACCAGGGGGATAATTTTTCCCCAGTATTCCATGGGGTATGAAACGAAACCCTAACCTGATAGTTGAATCTGGAATGCAAAAAATTGTGAAAAAATTGACGAATAGTTTTAGTTCGATATCCTTGTCTATATATACTATATTGAAGAAACATTGAATGGATGATCTTGATTTTTTATTTACAATTTTACATCCACAGTGTAATAGTGGTCCTATACCGCCGACAGGTGAGCCCTACAGCCTTTCGTTGTCGACCTCTGGGTATGTGAATCTATTTATTCTTTGTGTCGTTATTTGCAAAGCCCTTTTTCTACTATTTTCTTTGTTTATTTATTTTGTTTGTTTATTGTCTGCAGGTTGGTTCTACCACTTTTTGTCTGCTGGTGAGCAATTTATTAATTGCATCTTTGTAAAAGTGCATATTTTCCACTCAGGTTGGTTCCAATACCTAGAACAAAAATCTTGATAGTGGGTCACAATAGAGAGAGAGAGAGAGGTACGTAGGCCCTCATTTTTGGATTTTTGTGCTCTGAGACTGTAGACCGACTTGGCAATTCTCACTTTATAATCTGCCCCATTTTGTCTTGTTCCTTCTGGGATTATTATTGCAAGATCAGGTACGTAGGCCCTCATTTTTGGATTTAGAATAGTGAGACTATAGACTGACTTGGCAATTCTCACTTTATAATCTGCCCCATTTTGTCTTGTTCCTTCTGGGATTTGCTTGAAATTGGTCATTGGAGTCATAGTTCATATTGGATCAGTTGGATTGGTCAGTTGGATTTGTCTTGTTCCTTCTGGGATTTGCTTGAATTGCTTGAATTATGGTTCATTATAATCTGTTTTTTCAAAGGATCTGTTTTTCCAATGGATCTGTTCATATCTTTCCTGTTCTTATGGTGTGATTGAATTTATTTTTTTCATCTTGTAAACAGCTTTTTTTAACATGGAAGAAAAATTCAGTATATATTATCAATACAAAGATGAGTTGGAAATCAAAATGGTTGATGAAGACTGTATCAGCTGGATTGACATAGTCCACATAGCATATTGCACAGTTCTAAAAGATATTCCAGATGGCAGATCTGTCAGCTTCTCAGTGAGGGCAGAGATGCCCAATGGTGGGTACTTTGAAGTCAAATCTGATGCTGATGTCTTAGAACTGGTGAAGATATTTAAAGAACAGGGAAGAGCCATGTTGTTGGAAGTTTACGGAGTAAATGTAGGTGATGCCACGTTAGATAGGTATACCATCAATGGATATGATTCATCAATGATAGGTATACCATCTTGTCGTCTTCAGTAATTCTTCAGAGATGATGATGGAAGGGATGTAGGATCACATAGTTATGGGTCTATTCTGGGTTTACAACTGTTGTCTTCAGTTCATGCTACTTCAGTTCATTTGGAATATTTTGGACTTAATACTGTTTAGTACATGTTCTGGGTTTTCACTTCTGTTCATGATACTTCAGTTAATGCTACTTCAGTTAATTTTTTACTTCTGTTCTGGGTTTACAACTGTTGTATTCAATACATGTAACTTAGCATATTTCCTCTTGACTGGTTTTTAGTCATATCTGTCGTGTTTAAATGATGTGAAGTACGACTGTTGGAGTTTTTGTTTCAGGGATGACTGTTCGAGTTCAGGTTTCAGGAAACCTATTGGAGTTTTTATTTCTCTTTTGTTCAGTTTTTGTTATTACATTTAGGTATGTGGTTGAACTACAGAACTGATCATTCTGTTATAAGAGAACAAAAATGATCAGTTTGTTATAAGAGCTTGACTTGGACTTGGACCCTGGACTTGGACCAATTCCATATGCCAAAACGATGTCCATGATTGAAGCTTTTGACTAAACTTTGGGTGGCAATGTAGGTCAAAACGTTTAGCTAAAGGCAATCATTTTTCAAGAGGGAGAGAGAAACAAATTGTGGGTACCACAGTTGTCGGCCCCCTAAAAGAGAAGCAAATTCAGGGTTTTTAAATCTTGCTCCCATCTCTAACACTAGACTGAAACACATCTCCTTTTCTCTTTTGCTTTTCAACCCATCACCGTATGCAAAGAACCGTATGCAAATATCATGTCACATATATAGGTATACATACAACCAGAAAAAATATATTTACATGGAGACCATATAACCAGTAACTAGTATTAGATTGTGGGGAGTGGTTAGATATCCTCTTATTGACAAGTTAAGGATTGGAAAGGTGTATAGGACACAGCTTTCTGGTTTCACATTTTTTAATGTTTCCTGATTATATTCTCATTATAGAGCTCAGAGCCACGCACAAGGGCCCTTTACCTTTCTACAACCGTACTCTCGCAAAGATATTGGTGGAGTATGCTTCTGCGGTAAGCTTTTGAGTGGCACTCAACCTTTTAAGCATTTATTCATACAACCAGATGAATACATCATCACATACACCTAACCACCCTCCCAAATCTCGAGTCATAAAAATCATTAACTTTAAAAGAAACCCAACAAAACAAAAGAAAGCTTAGTGTCACAGATCAATACAACCTACAATCAACCTATCACTAAGTGACTCTCTCATCAGGATTCTTCAGATCTAGCTTCTCCACAGCATCGAGGAGGTCTTCAAACGTCTTAGAACTTTGCCCATGAGCTCTAATTGCTCCTCTTAAGTACCCTCGCAAATAATTCGAGGAAGTACTTCTACCAGCATCTGTCTGGGTATGTGAGCTTTCACCTCTCTCCTGTGAGCATTCCCTTCGATCGGTCTTCGTACCTTGACCAATTGGAGTATCAGTTCTCATTCCTTCAAAGCATTCCATTCTCTCTATCCATTGGAACATCCCACATCCAGGATTATCCACCTACAATACAATTATACAAAACCTCATATTAGAAGGACTTACATCCATATGACAATGATTAGACCCCTGCCTACTACTTAAAAAGGGAAACTATATTAACACTCACCCCTGTGGAATGTGGACAACACCAAAATTATCGTCCATTGTTTGCTGCCTTTTTCTCCGTTCTCACCTTGCAATGCCCACCTCCACATGAACATTGTTTCAAATGCTCTACCCACATTACAAACTTTTGACAAATTTGGCAATTATAATACATTCTCCCAATATTAATTCCCTTACTTGTTCTACGAATGACAAGTATAGCACCACAGTTTTCACATTTAGGATCCATATTCCTTTTTAACAAAATGCAATTACATTAGTAAACAGTTCAGTTGATCAAAAGCCATGCAATGAATCAAGATTAAAAAAAGGGAGAATAAGCAAATTGATAGCCATATTTCTTTTTCATGTTCGATTATTTCCAACTGGACAGTGGACCTAGGTGATGTTTCGGCATTCTTGTGGACTTCTTTGATTACCACAGCCAAAGTTAGTGGACCTAGGTGATGTTTCGGCATTCTTGTTGGGTGTAGATGATGTTAACGATCTTTGATGGGGTGTAGATGAAATTTTTTCTTTTATAAACCAAACCCAAACCAGAAAAATAAATTTGTTCAAGAACGGATACCCACCAAAAAAAATTAATCTTAAATCTCATACACGGTTAAATAAACCTCTTCACATTCATTCAGAGAAATAAATTTTTTCAAGACCAAACCCTTGAAGAAAGAAGGGAAAGAAGAAGTTCATGTAGTTTATTCAGAGACAAACTTATTCAGGAACAAACCCTCGAAGAAAGAAGGGTGAGAAGAAGAAGAAGTTCAAGTAGAAAAAATAACATCATTCAGGAACAAATCCTCGAAAAAAAACATCAAACGTATATGATTCAAAGAAAAAGAAAAAAAAAACCCTTTTCACATTCACTCAAGCATTACAAAATACATTGATAATGCAAATAACGAAACCAAAATCAAACAATGAGAGAAGAAGAAGAAGAAAAAGAAGATAAGACAGCTAAACATACGCAGATCTGGTTTGGGAGCTCTTCTCAACGAACCCGGATGGCAGATCTGGTTTGGGAGCTCTTCTCAACGAACCCGGAGCAGGTTGGGTGATTCGGGACCTCTTCTCAACGCAAATGGGATGCTGCCGTTGGAGTAGGGAGGATGCTTGGGTGATTTAGTAGCTCTTCTCAACGCAGAGGAGACTAGAGCTTGAGTGAGAATGAACGAGAGAGAGTAAAAATTTGCAGCAGGGATAAGTAACATTTGAAGGCTAAATTCGTAAATGAACATAAATTTTCTTTTTTACAATTTTTATTTGAGGGGTAAAATTGTATTTCAACAATTTTAGTGATTTCCGTCAGTTAAGTGGACCTAGGTGATGTTTCAGCATTCTTGTGGGTGTAGATGATGTTAACGATCTTTGATGGGGTGTAGATGAAATTTTTTTTCTTTTTTTTATATTGATTGCTTGACATTTGATGCTAAATCTAGGATACTATATTTATTGTTTGTGCATATGTTTTAGGGGAATGGGTTCAGTCACACATCATGCTATTAGTCGACTCGGGTCTCCATGCATATGGGATCACCCGCTAGGCAAAAAGCATAGTTTTGACACGTATCTTGTAAAAGTTTTGATTGAGGAGAGCCTCTGACGATTGTTTCATGGTCCGTCAGTGAAGGTGTCATGCTACTCTAAGTCATTTGACATTTTGTAAAATGGTATATCAAAAAGAATTGAGGGGCCCATGATTCACCGTGTAGATGGGATAAGTTCACTACTCCTAGTCAAGGTAGCCTTACCGATCCTAACCCAGTTTGAGCCACATGTATGTTATTTTTTGTCCATCCTTGAACTGACATAGTAAAATCTACTCGGTCATGATATCTACACCCGAAATGTGGAAGTTCTGCCTGTTTTTGTCCTTGACATGTCAACATGTTCAGATCTACACTTGAGCATTTTTGCCTCTCATTCGTTGGGAGTGTGAGGGTTACGTACACCTGCATACACATTAGTGTGAGCAGTCTGTATATGCCTTCCATTGTACAAAACTCAATGTGTCAAGCTGTTCATTGTTGATATGTTTAATCTCAAAAATGATCAAAAAATCCCTATCACAACATAGATACAATGCTTAAGACAAAATTTATCGATTCGTTCATTCATGAACCACTTTTGCTAACAATCCTTTATGAAAACTAAAAATAAGCATATCCGCTTCAATTTCTTGGCATTTGATAAACCACGTGGTCGAACCTTGGTGTTATAATGATCCGTACAGAATCTTGAGGCCCTAAGACCAATCATGGGGTCATTCAAATGTACCTGAATTATTACAGATAATGTCTAATAGACGATTTTTATGAAGGAGCTAACTTTGTTTGATCGAGTCAACTTGTATGTGCATGTGTATTATTCTCGTGTCTAGTCGCTTACAAGTCTTAACATTTGTTCATCACTCTGTTCCAACAATAGATGAAAGTCAAGCCAATTTGCAACTATTATTATCCCATGGGTCATAAACCCTACCATAGGAGACTGTCTAGAACTCTGACCCCAAGTTTGTTTAATTATCATGTCAGAGTTTATATAGGATTAAAAAAAAAAAACAAAACAAAACAAAACAAAAAACAAAATGAAAAAAAAAAAAGGAAAGGCTGAACTAAAGAGGATAGGATTGTAATATTAGATGATATAGTTTAGACAGCCATAGAAGTTCAGACCTGAGAGAATACCTGAGTGAGTAAAGAAAGCATCCACTCATATTACATTCACTCATAGGAAGGTCCCACCATCACCAGTTCATATCCCGACCCATGTTCATAAGGAGGATTGTTGTACCTTAGAGTCCCATAATAGTTGTAAGACAACACATGTGCTGAGCGTAATGTTCCAAAGTGGAATTGATCATCCAGAATCGGAGTTGAGGAATCCAAGAGAGTAGAAATCGAATCATAGATTTTGAGAGATTACATGTTTCTTTCCCATGCATACCTACCAATTTTAAATGAAAAATTGAGATAGGAAAGCATTTCATTTACCTTTGGCGACTGAGCCACTTTGACTAAAGGAGTTGACTCCCAAGTATTGCTTTCATCACCCAAGGTGACCAGAATTCCCAGACTCAAAGGAGTAGCCCTTGAACCTTCAAGAATGCCCCTCCCACCTCTCAAAATTCATGATGAAAAAGAAGACCATGAGATATCTCAAAATTAAGGTAGTCTAAAAATGAATTTCAAATGCATCCTAAACTGAGGTACAACCAAAATGCCAGTGCATCCTAAACTGGGGCATAACCAAAATGGCAATGGATTCAAAGTAGGGCAATCCAAAAGGGCGATGGACTAAACTAGGGTATAGGTCAGAGTTTCATGACATCTAAACTGAGGCATAAGATGGGAATATATCATACCCAGACTAGGGCATAGACCAGGTGGACGTCAGACCCAAACCGGGGCATAGATAAAAATGATAATAGACTTAAGAGGGGTATAAATCAGTATGAAAAACGTCAAACACTCATCGATAGATAGGCATGATGAGCCTTAGTAGTGGAAGTCTGAATAGAGATTTGGTCCCACCACCGATCATAAGTTGGCATCAATGACATTGTATCCAATAAGGGTAACTCGGTGAATTACTTGTCTAATTAAACTGGCTACCATCAGTATCTGATAGGTCATCTATGTTTGGGGTCGAGTCCGATATGTCTATAGATAGTCCAGCCCAAAATGATCTAAAAAATTAACAATAATCATCTCGTTTGAGATACCAACTACAATGCTTTACTACTTCCAATCCATTCTTTCCCAGTTTGATACTTCTTCCTCTTCGATGTTCCTTACCAATTCTAACTTTGATAACGATCGAAATGATGAGCCACAACCTAAACTTTTACTCCACCGACCTTTGAGAAATGAAAGTTTAATACACATGTGAAAACTACAAAGGATTAAGTTGAATACATGAAAGCACTCTCAAAGATACAAGTTGGTACATCAAGAAGTCACCCCATTCGTTCAATTTACAGAAAGAGTTTTACGGGATATTCCTTAAAAGCAAAGAACGTTTACAGACTCATACAAGTGGCTCATCCTATTTCACAAAATGGGTTTACACACAAGGCGTCATCAAGTTTACATCAATCCAAGTGATCAAGTCTCCTACAAGTGCATCTACAGACATGAAGCGTGTTATAGGTCAACCTCAAAGTTAAAAATGAGATATAAAAAAAAAAAAGTTATGCAAAAATACTGATATTGGTAGGCACTCTCTTTTGGAACCCTAAAGATGGGTGAGTTTAATCATGATGCAATGAGACATGGGGCAACTTCTTTGGATTCCTGATGGTGGACAAGTTTAACTACAGTGTAACGAGACATGGGGTAGCTTTCTTTGGAACCTTAATGCTAAGTCAATTCAATTATCGGTACGTTACATATAGCAGTCTATTTTAAAGCTCGATGGCAAATTAGTTCATTTATCATGCAGCGATATATGGATAATATCTATTAGAACCTGATTGGAGACCTGATCATTTGTTCTGTTTTACGTTGTGTGTTGAACTGGATTTTCGATATTGGTCACTACATTCTATCCGTATAAGGGGTGGTCTCCTTACTTTGTCATCATCAAATGTTGATTTCTTATCGGCTAAAGACCTCTCTCCCATCCATCAATCTGATGGCCTTGCCAAGAGTCTACATCACATGTCCTTCCTTCAAACATCACTAAACATTCTGACATCATCTCTTGCGAATACGCAATCCTTTTGATACATAAATGATTGTTCAATAGATCTGACTGGAATATCTATCTATCGTTCATCATTCTAATGGCGTCTAAGAATTTCATAATCCTTTGTTGCTAGTCAATAAAATGACATCGCCTAGTGGAGATCAAGCCATTCTACATAAACAACCAAATACTCTCCCAATGGTAGACCCATTGAATAGTTTCTTATCCGTCCATCTGGACTTTCATCATCATACTCGTCTATGGACTTAAAGGTTTTGGGCCTAGATGTGATTATAACTAATTCGGCATCTGAGCATAGCTTGTTGAAATTTGTTTTCTATCTAAATGTCAACAAGGGGAGAAAGCATTGTTTGGCATCCTTCCAAATATTATAGTGTGGGGTTACATCTCCTTAAGGTTACTTTTAGTGATGACTCAAAAAATCTCCTGCCTATCAATGTATATAGGCACAAAATTAGACACTGGGGCAAAATCATCCACTTATCTAAACATCATGAATCTAGTTGAGCTTCCTAGTTTGAAACTTTAGCTAAGTTTAATTAAATATTAAAAAGGAAAAAAATAAAAGAAAATAAAGTCACTGTCATCATTTGCCCTTCATTGAAAAGACCCGGTTACCCTTTTTGATTAAAGTGAGACCCATATACTTTTGACAGGAATACAAAACATATCAAGATTGCCCTCTAAAGGGAAGAAACATGTTTCTCTCAATCTAGATTAAGTTAAATCAAGGAAAGTCGATCAAATCATGATCTCTAATTCCTCTTGGATTCCGAGCAATGTTAGTAGACAAAGTGCAAGTTCTAAGCCCCATCATGACCACCTCAATATTTATGTAAAGTTCAGTCCATTTTGATAATGAAGAAAGATGATGAAAAAAAATTGAAAAGAACATAACAATTAGGGATAGGCAACCCTAAAACCTAAGAGATGAAAATGTTAGAGATAGACAACCTTGGTAAATCTACAATTGAGAATAGAAGGGATAGGCAACCCTGATAAACCTATAATTGAGAATAGAAGGGATAGACAACCCTGGTAAACCTAGAAAATGAAAGGAGTTTAGGTTGAAGTATCCCTTGATCCTATTTGATGCAAAAATAAAAGGAGTTTAGGTTGAAATGTCCCTAGATTCCTGTTTGATACAAAAATGAAGGGAGTTTAGGTTGAAATGTCTCTAGATCCTGTTTGATACAATAATGATAGGAATTTAAGTTGAAATATCCCTAGATCCTATTTGATACAAAAATGAAAGGAGTTTAGATTGAAACGTCCCTAGATCCTGTTTGATACATGTTGGAACCTTTCCCAGACAGTATAGAGTGAGTTGTCATTGTTGGCAATCTTAACAGAGTGATATGGAGGAGAGAGAGTGTTTGTGGGTTCTACTGAAGTCCCACTGACAGACATGGTGACTGGGTTGGTGCCACACTAAAGATAATGGAGATCAGAAAGAAGAGAGAGAAAGAAGAGAGAGAAGGAAGAGAGAGAAAGAGGAGAGAGAGTGGGTCGAGACCAGGTGGGTCCACCTGAGGTGGCCAGGCCAGCAGTCGCAGCACCAGGCCAACAGGCCATGCCCCGCACAGCATGCCATGCACACAGCAGGATGCCATGCGCATAGCAGCATGCCATGCGCGCAGCAGCATGCCATGTGCATAGCAGCAAGGCCCCGCGTACAGCAAGCCAACAGCAGCGTAGGACAGCTGTACAGCCAGCCTCGAGCAGGCCAGCAAGGCTTGCAAGCTCGCAGGCCAGCAAGACCTGCCGCGCGCGCCTCGCAAGCCTCCGCAAGGCTTGCCCAGCATGCGGATCCGATGTTCGACGAAATGCCGCAGAGAGAACTCTCTTCAGCAACCTACTGGAAAAATTTTAACTTACAGGGCATTACCACTCATTCACAAGGGCATTTTGGTCCATGGAAAAAGAGAAGATTCGAGATGAATGGCTCAGATCAAGCCACGACATCAAGATTCAGATCCAACGAACTTCGAAAAGATGGGATCCTGTGTGTTGCTGGATTCGCGCCAAGATGCTATCGCGAGCTTTCGGATTGGTCAGAAGCACCGTATAATGGTGCGTTGCGACGAATGGATATGGATTTATGATTCGCTGTGGCACCCGTGTGGTACGCCTACGTCATTTGATGCTAATCCAGCAGCTACGAAGTCTCCCGATCGCGCCTGATGTGATGAAACGGATCGTAAGGCCCATATGAAATCCCGCATTTAGCTAATTCATCCGACGGCTATTAAGCGAGATTCTCTGATCCGCCAATCAGAATTCGACAACATCGTATGGTACGACAGAGGCGGCGGCGCTAATGTGTGTCGCGGCGCAGCAAATCAAGACTGAAGATGCCATTTGGAATAATCTGATCGGTCAGACTTTGGATGGCCATATCTTGGCCGTCCGATCTCCGATTGAGGTGATTCAAAAGCCCATGGACTTGTCTCTTCGAGCTGAATGGATCTGCAACAAAAAAGGTGAGTTCAAGAGAGAAAAATGTGGGAATTTCAAAAGAAAAAAGGTTTTTGAAGCTCCTTAGAAGGTAGAAGATCATTCCACTTACCTCCATTCGCCATTAATGGCTGACTAAAGCTTAATTGAGGCAGTGAGAGTATGTTAAGAGCACCCACCCCCATTGGAGAGCTCGAGAAGCTTACCTAGTGAGCTTTACATCAGCTGTAAGCAAAACGGGAAGGTAACCTCGCACACAAAACCCTTTTTATGATGAATGTGATGAATGGGATGGGTTTGTAATTAGTAAATGATTCATATGTATAGCCTGTCAAGTTGAGTCCTGATAGGTGTGTGGGTAGTAGCCCATATTCAAGTTGTAGCTTGTCTTATCTGGTGGTGTAGCACCTTGCTGTTGTAGCAGTCGAAGGCTACCTATTAAAGTTGTGTATCGGGTATAATACAAAACCCTGGTTAGGGTATTACTCCGTGGACTAGCCATCACAGTGAGTGACCAGTGAACCACGTTACATCCTGTGTCGTGAATGTGTATGAAATTGTCTATGAGTGTGGAATAGAAGTCTGTGTGCTGCATGTCTGGGTGCACACACTTGGCAGGCCAAGCCCCTGGTATGGATACCTGTGGGTGTATGGTTGGTGTGTGCATGAAATATGTTTGACATATTGAGAGTGAGAAAAGTTCAATTGACAGCTCAAGGCAGCACATAGTGAACAACAGCTCTTGGCAGCAATTTTCAAAGCAGTAGGCCAAATCATATCAGTGGAAATATTTTGAGGGCATTGATTCACCCCCCCTCTTAGTGACTACCTGGGATCAACAATTGGTATCAGAGCGAGGTTCCCAAGGGAAGAAGTTTGACAGCTTCGGGTACAGAGAGTGCATTGAGACAGAGATATGGCTACAAATGAAGAACATCATGGGCACAGTAGAATTCCTATGTTTGATGGCTCCAACTACAGTGTATGGAAAGTCAGGATGGAGGCATACCTGATAGCACAAGGATATGGGGGTATGGCTAGCTGTGAAGAATGGGTACAAGCACACAACTGAAGATATCAGTGATGCAGTTGAGATGAAGAAGAGAGAAAATGAAGTTAAGGCAGTCACAGCTCTTCTAGCTGCACTAGCAAGTAATGAGCTTACTAGAGTAATTAGCTGTCCAACATCAAAGGAGATATGGGACAAGTTGCAGAGTGTACATGAAGGTGATAGTAAATTAAGGAGGCCAAATTACAAATACTGAGATCTCAATTTGAAAGCTTGAGAATGAGTAAAGGTGAGACAATTGAGTTTTACCTGAACAGAGTAAACAAGGTCACCAATGCAATCAGAGCATTGGATGAAGAACTGAAGGAGATTCATGTGGTCAAGAAGGTGTTGAGGACACTTCCAAAACTATACAATGCCAAGGTGTCAGCCCTTGAAGAAGTTGCTACTTTGGATACGTTGACCATAGATGAACTGCATGGTATTTTGGTTACCTATGAGATGAGAATAATTGAACCAGTGCCAGCTGAGAAGGAAGCCGCTTTTGAGGCTTTTAAAAAATTAAAAATGAAAGAGCCAGTGGAAAATTCAAAAGCTGATGCAGAGGATGACTCAGATGATTCAGATGATGAGCTTATAGCCTATCTGGCTAACAGACTCAAGAAGAGATCTGAAAAGTTCAAAAACAAGTCTTCAATGAGATGCTTCAACTGTGGTGGCTTAGGACACTTTGCTCCTAAGTGTCAGAAAAAGGGTAGAGTGTATGATTCTAATGAAGAAGAGCCTAAAGGAAGTCAAGAGAAGAAAGGAAAGAAGAAATTCATTCCAAGAAAGAGAAGTTATCTTTTAAAGTATGATAACCCCTCTGATGAGTCTGAGGAAGAAAATGATGATGATATTCTTTTCATGGCAAGACTTGAAGAAACCCCTACAGGGATTGAAGCAACAAAGAAGAGAAGTGATAACTTCAACAGAAGAGTAGAAGATGATGACAATCCAGATCTTGAAGCAGAGTTACTTTCTGCACTCATAGAGCTCAAGTCAGAAAGAAAGAAAAATAAAAGTTTAAATGATCAACTCAACCAAGTCAATGACATAAATGCTGAGATTATGGAAACACTCAGGAAAGCAAAAACAATTGCTGATGAGCTTGACAATGATCTTACACTAAAAACTTCTGAATGTAAGAAGCTTGAGGAAGTTGTTGTAAGACTTGAGGCAGAATTGGCCAAGTCTACAAAGAAGAAAAGTTATGTTGAAGCTACTGCAAAAACTCCCCATGTAACAATTCTAGAGTCAAGAGATAAGAATGTCAGGCTACAGGAAGATGAAGAAACTAGCAGTTCTGAAGATGAAAACAAGGAGGAAGACAACAACCTTGATGAGATTCTGAGTTACCAGAGATTTTCTAACATTAAATCTGGACTTGGATACACCGAGCAGCTATCTGAGAAGATAAAGGATAAAGGGTCTTCAGATAATCCCATTGTGTTTGTAAAGGAAAAGCAAAAGGAATCACTAGCAGTGAAAGCTACGAAAAGTAAGAATGATGAAGAGGGTTTCAAGACAGTCAGGCAAGGCAGACAGATAAAACAAAGTCAGTTTCAAAGGAATAATCAGTTTCAGAGAAACAGACAGGTTCAGAGAAACATGTTCAGAGGATACTGCTATGGCTGCAATGCCTATGGGCATAGAGTAGTAGAGTGTAGAAGACAAGAGAGACCTCCAATGTTCATTGACAGAAACAGATTTGCTCCTCTTGTTAATGAGAGAGTAATGTGATATAGATGTGAGAGACTTTGGCATATTGCCAGAAACTGCAAAACAATTTTTCCATCTCAAAGGCAAGCTAAGAGGAAGGGAAGAAAAGATCCTCCAAGAAAACCAGTTCAGATAGAAGAAATAAATGAAATGAAAAGAAAAACAAGGGAGCCTATTACAGTAAAAGACAAGGCTATATGGGTGGAAAAACCACAGATGAAAAGGAACAAGTTTTTGATGGTGCAAGCAACACTTAAAGCAAACAAAAGTAAGCAATCTCCATGGATCCTTGATAGTCTACACACATGACTGGCAACAAAGAAAAATTCACAAGTCTCAATGCTACAGAAGGAGGAACAGTAAAATTTGGAAATAATGAAGGTGCCAGAGTTGAAGGAAGAGGTTCAGTAAACATCAACAATGGGAGGATAAAGTCTCACAATGTCTTGTATGTTAATGGGTTGAAACATAATCTACTCAGTGTCAGTCAGATATGTGATCAAGGACATGAGATCACTTTCAACAATGAAGGATTTGTTGTCCATAGGGTTGGAACAGGAAAGGCAGTGGCTACTGGCGAAAGAACAGTTGGAAATCTTTATGTGTTGATAGATGCCATCAACAAGTGCATGATAACTCAAGAAGATGAAAATTAGTTGTGGCATAGAAGAATGGGACACATTCACTTCAAAAACTTAACTAAAATTAGCAAGGAGCAAGCAGTGAGAGATCTTCCCAAGATGAAGACTCCAGAGAACCATGTGTGTGGTCCATGTCAGAAGGGTAAGCAAGCAAGAACTACTTATAAATCAAAGGAATACCATTTAAGTAAACCCCTTGACTTGATACACACAGACTTGTGTGGACCTATGAGAACACAGGCCATAGGAGGTGAGAGATACTTCATCCTGTTCATAGATGAGTATTCTAGAATGACCTGGGTGATGTTTCTGAAGGACAAAACTGAAGCTCTTGACAAGTTCAAAGCATTCAAGAAGAGAGTGAAAAATGAGACAGGAAACACAATTAAGTGTTTGAGGTCTGATCAAGGCAAGGAATTTACATGGAATGAATTCTCAAATTTTTACAGTGAAAGTGGAATCAGAATTCAACATTCAGCTACTAGAACACCTCAGCAAAATGGAGTGGTTGAAAGAAAGAACAGAACAGTGCAAGAAATGGCTAGAACTATGATGGCAGAAAATAACACAACAAAGCAGTTCTGGAGAGAAGGCATCTATATTGCAGTGCATATCACCAACAGATGTTTACTAAGGCCTCATGAGAACAAGACACCTTATGAATTATGGTTTGGGAGGAAAGCTACAGTGAAGTATTTCAGGGTTTTTGCTTCTAAGTGCTACATCAAGCGAAAGGAGGAGAATCTTGACAAATTTGATGACAGAGCTGATGAAGGCATATTTCTTGGCTACTCTTTCAAAAATAAGGCATACAGGTGCTACAACAAAAGACTAGGAAGAATTGTAGAGAGTTCAGATGTGAAAATTGATGAGAATATAGGGAACCAAAAAGGGACTGAACCAAAAGGTTCCATCCTTGAAGAACTTGATGAAGATGACACACTATCAGTCGACAAAGGGCAGCAAGATGGAGAAGAATCTAAAATGCAAGAGATTCATAGTGAAATGCAGAAAGATGGCAGACCGAAGGACAACAAATGGTTGAAAATTCATCCTAATTAATCATCAAGTGATAGGAGATCTAAATGCAGGAATACAAACCAGAAGGATGAAAACTGCTACTTATTCATTATTGTTTGAGGTAGAGCCTAAGACTGTACATGAGGCTAGCAATGATGAATTTTGGTTGAAAGCTATGAATGATGAGCTTGACCAAATTGAGAAGAACAACACTTGGGAGCTAGTTCCTAGACCAGTAGACAAAAATGTGATTGGCACAAAGTGGGTTTTCAAGAACAAACTAAATGAAGAACGCCAGGTTGTGAGAAACAAGGCCAAACTTGTATGCAAAGGTCATGCTCAAGTAGAAGGAATTGATTTCGATAAGACTTTTGCACCTGTGGCAAGGCTCGAGTCTATCAGAATGTTCTTAGCATTAGCTGTGCATAGATGATTCAAGGTTTATCAAATGGATGTAAAATCTGCATTTCTGAATGGCAATCTAGAAGAGGAGGTGTACACTGAGCAACTGAAGGGTTCCAATTCAGTAATGATGAAGATATGGTCTGCAAGTTGAAGAAGGCTCTATATGAGTTGAAGCAAGCTCCAAGAGCTTGGTATGAAAGACTTGACACATATCTACATAAATTGGGTCTACGAAGAGGAGTAGTGGACAGCAACCTATATGTCATGACAGAAGACAGCAGTCAACTAGTAGTTGTGGTCTATGTGGATGACATCATTTTTGGGGGACACTGTGAGAAGCTCTGCAAGCAGTTTGCTGAGAAGATGAGGACAGAGTTTGAGATGTCTATGCTTGGAGAGATGTCTTATTTTCTGGGACTACAGATTCATTAGAAAGACAATGGCATCTTCATCTCTCAAATGAAGTATACCAAAGAGATGTTGAAGAAATTTGTGATGGAGGACTGTAAACCAGTGGGGACACCAATGACAGTGAACATCAAGCTGAGCTCAGAAGATGATTCACCAACAGTTGATCAGGCACTGTATAGGTCAATGATTGGCAGTTTATTGTACTTGACAACTTCAAGGCCTGATATTCTGCAAGCAGTGTGCCTGGTGGCTAGGTTTCTGGCTTGTCCAAAGGAGACTCACTTAATGGCTATGAAGAGGATATTCAGATATTTGAAAGGCACAACAGATTATGGACTATGGTATCCCAAGATTGGAAAGTTCACATTAACAGCATTTTCAGATGCAGACTGGGCTGGTAGCATTGATGACAGAAAGAGCATTAGTGGTGGTGCATTCTTTTTTGGGAAGAGTTTAGTAGCATGGCACAGCAAGAAACAGGAGTCTGTCTCCTTATCTACAGCAGAGGCAGAGTACATAGCAGCAGCAGCTACATGCACTCAGGTAATCTGGATGAAAAGACAGATGTCAGATTTTAGTGTTACTTGTAAAGAGCTAGTGGTCATTAAATGTGACAACATGAGTGCAATAAACATCTCCAAGAATCCTGTGCAACACTAAAGAACCAAGCACATTGATATTAGATATCATTATTTGAAGGAGAAAGTGCTTAAAGGGGAAGTGAGATTGGACTTTTTTCCTACTGCAGACCAGGCGGTAGACATCTTCACCAAGGCACTTCCGAAGGACTCCTTTGAGAAACTCAGAGACTAGCTAGGAGTGGTGACCCTTAGCACACTGTAAATGGCACATGTGTAGGGGGAGTTGGTGACTACATAGCATCATCTTTCATCTGTAGGATTGGAAAGATGCGATGGGCACTCCTACAGGTGAGGCTATGTAAGGAGAGTTCATATGAAGGGGGAGTACCTATGAAGGGGGAGCATTTCTATTATATTTATGTCCTTTGGGACTTGTTGTCAAAGGGGGAGAAAAAGGCCGTATTACATTGAGAGAGATATCTTGTGTAAGTTGCCAACAATTCCAAAGGGGGAGATTATTAGAACCTTGCCCAGACAGTACAGAGTGAGTTGTCATTGTTGGCAATCTTACCAGAGTGATATGGAGGAGAGAGAGTGTCTGTGGGTTCTACTGAAGTCCCATTGACAGACATGGTGACTGGGTTGGTGCCACACTAAAGAGAATGGAGATCAGAAAGAAGAGAGAGAAAGAAGAGAGAGAAGGAAGAGAGAGAGAAGAGGAGAGAGAGTGGGTGGGGACCAGGTGGGTCCCACATGAGGTGGCCAGGCCAGCATGGCAGCCAGCCCAGGCCAGCAGCTGCAGCCGAGGCCAGCAGTCGCAGCACCAGGCCAGCAGGCCATGCCCCGCACAGCATGCCATGCGCACAGCATGCCATGTGCACAGCAGCATGTCGTGTGCGCAGCAGCATGCCATGCGCACAGCAGCAAGGCCCCGCGCACAGCAAGCCAGCAGCAGCATAGGACAACTGCACAGCCAGCCTCAAGCAGGCCAGCAAGGCTCGCAAGCCCGCAGGCCAGCAAGACTTTCCGCGCGCGCCTCACAAGCCTCCGCAAGGCTTGCCCAGCATGCGGATCCGATGTTCGACGAAATGCCGCAAAGAGAACTCTCTTCAGCAACCTACTAGAAAATTTTCAACTTACAGGGCATTACCACTCATTCATAGGGGCATTTTGGTCCTTGGAAAAAAGAGAAGATTCGAGATGAACGGCTTAGATCAAGCCACGACATCAAGATTCAGATCCAACGGACTTCGAAAAGGCGGGATCCTATGTGTTGCTGGATTCGCGCCAAGATGCTATCGCGAGCTTTCGAATTGGTCGGAAGCACCGTATAATGGTGCGTTGCGACGAATGGATATGGATTTTTGATTCGCTGTGGCGCCCGTGTGGTACGCCTACATCATTTGATGCTAATCCAGCGACTACGAAGTCTCCCGATCGCGCCTGACGTGATGAAACCGATCGTAAGGCCCATATGAAATCCCGCATTTACTTTATTCATCCGACGGCTATTAAGCGAGATTCTCTGATCCGCCAATCAGAATTCGACAACGTCGTACGGTACGACAGAGGCGGCGGCGCTAATGTGTGTCGCGGCGCACCAAATCAAGATTGAAGATGCCATTTGGAATAATCTGGTCGGCCGGACTTTGGATGGCCATATCTTGGCCGTCCGATCTCCGATTGAGGTGATTCAAAAGCCCACGGACTTGTCTCTTCGAACTGAATGGATCTGCAATGAAAAAGGTGAGTTCAAGAGAGAAAAAGGAGCAGATTTTAGAAGAAAAAGGGATTTTGAAGCTCCTTAGAAGGTAGAAGATCATTCCACTTACCTCCGTTCGCCATTAATGGCTAACTGAAGCTTGACTGAGGCAATGAGAGTATGTTAAGAGCACCCACCACCATTGGAGAGCTCGGGAAGCTTACCTAGTGAGCTTTACATCAGCTATGAGCAAAACGGGAAGGTAACCTCGCACACAAAACCCTTTTTATGATGAATGTGATGAATGGGATGGGTTTGTAATTAGTAAATGATTCATATGTATAGCCTGTCAAGTTGAATCCTGATAGGTGTGTGGGTAGTAGCCCATATTCAAGTTGTAACTTGTCTTATCTGGTGGTGTAGCACCTTGCTGTTGCAGCAGTCGAAGACTACCTATTAAAGTTGTGTATCTGGTATAATACGAAACCCTAGTTAGGGTATTATCCCGTGGACTAGCCATCACAGTGAGTGATCGGTGAACCACGTTACATCCTGTGTCGTGAATGTGTATGAAATTGTCTATGAGTGTGGAATAGAAGTCTGTGTGCTACAGGTCTGGGTGCACACACTTGGCAGGCGAAGCCCCTGGTATGGATACCTGTGGGTGTGTGGTTGGTGTATGCATGAAATGTGTTTGACATATTGACAGTGAGAAAAGATCAGTTGACAGCTCAAGGCAACACATAGTGAACAACAGCTCTTGGCAGTAATTTCCAAAGCAGTAGGCCAAATCATATCAGTGGAAATATTTTGAGGGCACTGATTCACCC